>PVJD01000432.1:0-445050 GCA_004026545.1 Mormoops blainvillei
ACAGAGTAACAGAAATCCCTAAGGACCATGAATGAAAGACAAACTAAAAACATGGACAAATACTTTTGAGAGCTGACATTACAACAGTCCTAGGGGAAGAGGAGGTGCCATTCTGGGGAGGGAGAGAGATAAGAGACAATGATTCTTGGGCTCAGTGAAGCTAAAAGGTAGGGACTATGACCTCTACATAGAGCCAGGGCCTTGGTGAGCTCTTATTTCATGAAAGAGCGGCGTTGAAAAAAATCTAACCAAGACAGGGGACATAAGAGCTGTGTCAACCTAGGCTGGAGCAGCGTCCAATGGGAGTCTGTATCCATGAGTCTGCCCTTGATCCAATTAAGGCTGAAATATATACTTACCTCCATGGTCCAAGAATTAACAAAAACTAAAGTGGTCCCAGACAAGTGATATGCCCTAGTTGCCTAGAAACAAACACAAAACATCTCTGGGACATACCTCAATCTGGGCCACAGAAGATTCCCACAGATAAAGCCTTAATGAAGATGAGCTCATAATCCAAAAGTACAAACACACAGGGGACTAAGCAAACAAAAGCAAGAGCCAACAAGACTCCTAAAAATGTCTGATAATACAACAATATTGGAGATAAATATTGTGTTACCTCAAAAAATGCAAAAAAAGCTTTCATAAAATTCAATACTCATGTATGATTACAAAAGCAAACAAACTACAAACTAGAGGAAAACATTTTTCACTGGATAAAGCGATCATCACGTTTAGGGTGAGATGCTGAGAGCACTCAGGAACAGGGCCCGGCTGCCTGCTATCAATGTCTCTGGACATCAAGTCCCAGAGTCTAACCAACAAATAACACACACACGCACACACAAAGCATAAGAGCTGGAACAAAGAAAGAAAACTGTCAGTAGTCGAGGATTATGATTTCAATATAGAAAATCTACAGGCAAACTATTAGCAATACAGGAGAGCTCAGTGAGGTCATTAGAGAAAAGATCAAGATAGTCAACACCCATTCGGCAAGTGTAATTTTAAAAACATCACTTATAATAGCAATCGGCATATGGTATCTAGTGATAAATCCAGGGAAAGATATGTAAGACCTCTTTGGGAAAAAAAAATAACATATCACTTACAGACATTTTAAAAAACCTTAATAAGCAGAAAGATGTGGTCTTTATGGATGGGAAGAGACTAGTAAAAAATGTCAATTTTTGCCCTGGTCAAGTGGCTCAGTTGGCTGGAGCATCACCTAGTGCACTAAAATGTTGTGGGTTTGATCCCCAATCAGGGCACATACCTAGTTTGTGGGTTTGATCCCTACTGAGGGCACGTATAAGAAGAAGATGACCAATGTTTCTTTCTCACATCAATGTTTCTCTCCCTCCACTCCTTCTTCTGTCTCTGAAATCAATGAATATATCCTCGTGTGAGGATTTTTTTTTAAAGTCAATTTTCCCTATAAACTCAATATACTCCTGATCAAATCCAAAGGCACAAAATGTGCAAACTATAAAAGAAAGGTCAATAAATGTCACTGAATCAAAAATGAAAATGCCTGCACAAGAAAACAGTATAAAGCAAAGAAGCTACAGTTGGGGAGATACCTTCAAGCACAAAACCAGTAAAAGGACTGGTATCCACAATTTTGAGGAACTCTTAAAAACCATTTGGGGGTGGGGGAGAAAAACCTAATAGAAAACTAATCGAAGGACATGACTAAGTAACTCTTAGAAGAGGAAATCCAAATGAACAAAAAGCATTTCATATACATTAGATAAAGTTTTTAGCAAAGTATGACAATACAAAGTGCTAGAGAGGCTGCTAAGTGAGGGGGGTTCTTACCAACAACTGGAGGGAGTACAAACTGATACTTGCAATTATTGGAACTGTCTAGCCAGGTTAAAGATGCCCATGACCTGTGATTCAGAATTTCACTCTTAGAGAAATTTTAGAGCAGGTATACAAAGAAAGGGTGAATTCACATTGTGTCAGCATAAGGATCAGTGAAAAATAAAAAGCAATCTAAAAATATTCATTAATAAGAAAATGAATATATTATAGTCCACTCATTCAATGGAATATTACACAACCTGAAATAAACAAACTAAAGTATAACATAAATCGACATGGATAAACTTGAATGACATAATACTAAGTGAAAAAAGTTGCAGAAAGATAAACACAAGATGATAACCATTTATGTAAACTTTTAAAATACAGAACACTCAATGTCATAAGGAAACATACATGTAGTAAAAGAAGTAACACATGCATGGCAATAACATATAATTCAGGACAGTGTTACCTCTGGCAGGGAGGGAAGAAAATGGATTGGGAAGTTAAATATCTTCATCTGTTATTTTTTTTAATGTTCCCCTGAGGATATGTTTATTGATTTGAGAGGGAGAGAAGGGTGGGGGAGAGAGAGAAACATCGATTGGTTGCCTCCCATACATGCCCTGACTAGGGATCAAACCCACAACCTAGGCAAGTACCCTGACCAGGGATCAAACCTGCAATCTTTTGGTGTATGGGATGATGCTCCAACCAACTGAGCCACCTGGCCAGGGCCTGTTATTTTCTTTTTTAAAAAAATTATAATTGTCTGAAGCAAAATTATGGTACAATGTTGAGTTATAACAAAGCTGGAGGGCAATACACATGTATTTGTTATATTATTCTGAATACTTTTCTATATGTTCAAAATAAACAATAAACAAATAAAATAAACAATAAATAACCCCTATCCAAAAATAGTAAATAAAGTTTGTAAAAGGCAGCTATGTCCCAAGGTGATTTTTTTGGCATTAAAAATTAGTTCCAAAAAAGATCAGTCCCATGTTGCATCTCTATGATGGGAACTTACGTAAGTGGTGTCCATCATGTCATTCCAGCCGGTGACACAGCCTCAGATCACCTTGTCCATCACTCAGGACACATGCTGTGGGACTGGGATCTGCTACATTTCACAAATACCATCACTTCTTACAATGCTCACACTAGTTCTAACTGGATTAAAAGGTAACGATTTTTTAAAAAGTAACAAGAACCAACATTTGATGGACATAAACACACTGGAGGAAGAACATTTGTGCAGAGATGTAACAGAAGGACAGCTGGCTCTCCCCTGCTTGTGCTGCACCTGTGCTGGACAGCAGGGAACTGCTCCTGGGGAAGGACAGTCACCTCCCCAGGGAGCTGACAGTGCTGCTGCTTCAAAGACTCTGTCCTTAAAAAACAAGAGAAGTGGGGTCCATGCACTGGTGTTAAACAATGAAAGGTCCTGATCTCAACCAGAAAAGAATCTGAGACTGAGGAGGTTCAGTATTTATGCACGCTCCTGAAGCTCAATCCTGGTAATGTCCAAGGTCTGTCCAGAAAAAGTCCAGCGATTGTTAATATAACGAGAACACTGTGCGACATCTATGTAACCTGGCGGCCAATGAGAGAGGACTGGAATGTGCATGTGTGAACAATGACGACTTCACTGTACTAGTCAGTGGGGGCGGTAGACACTGTTGAGTGAGCATTTGTACCGTGGTCATCATATTCAAAATGACTGAGTGAGTAGAGCAATGAATCTGCATCAAATTTTGCATTAACCTTAAGCGTTCCTCCGTGGAAACTATTCAGGTGACTCAGAAGGCCGCAGCTATGGGCACCTGGTGATTGGCAGCTTCACCAGGACCATGTGCCTCTCACGCATCACGTCTTGTGCAGAGTTTTGTGGCAAAACATCAAAGCGACTCAGTCCCCCTATAGCCCAGATTTGGTGCCCTGTGACTTCAGGCTTTTCCCAAAACTATCACCTTTGAGAGAAACGAGATTTCAGACTATCGAGGAGATTTAGGAAAATATGATGGGGCAGTTGATGGTGACTGGGAGAACTATGTGGGGTCCCGAGGTGCCTACTGAGGCGTCACTGTCCCGTGTATAATGTTTCCTGTATCTTTTGTTTCCTTCAACAAATGTCTCTACTTTTTACATTACATGGTTGCATACCTTCTGGACAGGCCTTGTATGTAGGCTTCCCAGAGACCCTGAGACTGGCACTTAGACCAGACTGTATGCAGGAGTGAGAAGGTCGCTTTGTTCTCATCTCTAGACACTGCCTTCAGGGCATCGTTACCCTCTACTCTCATCAGCCAAATGGGAAGAAATAAAGCTTTGCTCATTTGGACATGCAGAAAGAAATCAAACACATGATCCTCACTGCAGAAGACTGGGGAAGAAGAGGAAGAGTTCAAACACAGGGAACTCTACGAACAATGATTCAGGGACAAGAAAGAGCCAAATGTGTTTAAGGAAATCCAGAAGTTTGCATTGCTGGAGCACAAAGTAGGAAGTATAGGAGAAGAGTAGAAAATAAGCCTGGAGAAGTAACAGGGTCAAGACGGTGGAACACCCTGAAAACGGACTAGGGAGACTGGATTTTACCCTACGAGGAAGACCAGGATACACGACCAGAACTGTCTTTCACAGAGATCACTCTGCACCACAAGATGTTGCATAAAAGCATAGGTATACGTTGTTTCAAACTCAAAACAGATTCTGGGTCACTTTTCAGTGTTACTTTGGTATCTGAATCTCTCTCAGCCAGTTTTCTTACCTTTAAAATGGAGGTAACCCCATACCTTCAAAGATTATGAAGGGGATCAGGTAGTGAATGAATATAAATGTAAACTGTACTATGAAGACACACAGATCAGTATTTAGCACATTGTAAGTATTGAAAACATGGTCTGGAAGAAAATTTACTGTAAGAAATGTGGCAGATGGAATAAGAGGAGACAGGAAATAGTAGCCCATTAACAAGCCAGAGGAAAGGCCAGATTTGAGAACTACTTAGGAGATAAAATAAACAAGGCTAGGGAAGAACTGTTCTCCAAGCCTCAGTGGAAGAGCAAAAGACAAGTGAGTTTTCTCTTCCAGGGCCTAGGGTGCTGCCGTCACCTCCTCACATAACAGCCCAGGGTGAGACCAGATGCCACATGGAACCCAGGTTTCACTGGCAGCACGGCTGAAGAGGTAACAAGTATATGGCGGAGGGGGAGCTCTTTGGTGTCAGGGAGACCTGGGTGAACGGCACCACTTAACTAAAACAAATCCCTCACCTGCTCCGCATCTGGGTGACACCTGCACTTCAGGTGCTACATCATATGACCTGACAACACAATAAGCACTCAACATAGCACGACACAAACAAGTCCCACGCATATGTGAAACTCACTTTACGGTGTCTCTCATGAAAACACCACAGCCTTGTTACAGCTTCAGCCCGTCTGGAGGCCCAGGAGCCGAGGTGGTCCAGTACATACACGCGTGTTGGTTCTCGGGCAGGCACGTGATGCTCCATTTAGAGAGAGTCTGTTTTTATTTCCAGTACCTGTGTAACATCTTTCACCATAATATACACTATCTGGTTTCTAAACAAATAAAACTAGTTTCGGGGAGCTCATCTCTGGAGACAGCAGCTGGGAGACTGTATAGCTTTACCCAAAAGTTAAGTAAAAAGCTGGCCCCAAGCCCAGAAAACAGGCATTCCTCCCAGACAAAACTGGATAAACCGAGCCTATGAACAATGAGTGGGTAAAACAGCACGGAAGGGAAGAACACAGAGACGGCCAGAACAGCCCACACTGAAAGGCCCTCCCATAGTCCAGAAGGGCACGGAGCAGCACTCCGGAGTGTTTTGGTTCAGCTCTGAAGAGTCAGGTGAGGCAAAAGTTAACCAAGTGTAAGACACCAAAGTGACGACATGAAAAATACCTGAGACATAGATATTCTCCCTGTTAAGGCAGAGATAAGGTTTATGGAAGCAATAAGAACCAAATGCTCTACCCACATTAAGATTCAAGACTCCTTATGAGATTAGGTAGCTAGAGACACAACCTGGGGAAGGAAGAATATCAGTGGAGACAAAATATAAACACATTAAATGTGAAAGAGTAAGTTTCCACTTCAACAGTTTATTTTATTGATGCTGCTGTTTCGAATTTGATTTTCCAAAGGAATGCACTGACTGTACATTTCAGAAGACAATCTTTGCTACTTTCACTTATAAAATAGTAAGAGAAGTGAATCTTCAAGGGACAAAAACTTGCCAAAATGCCCTCAAAATGGAATTGTTCTTTAAGATACTGCCATAGCATGTGGATTTGATTTTTTTTTTAACTCAAGCCTTCCTCTAAACATATAAAATGGGTGCTTTTTTAAAAACATTTAATCTGAACTATCCACTGCAGAGTCAGTAAAAAAGCAGGTCTACAGGAACCATCTAACATATTAGACCAGGTCAGAAGTCTCTGATGAAGGAACTTGGGCTGAGAGCACCGTTTGAGTGAATTGGTGAATTCTAATTTGCCCTCATCAGAGCTTTCAAACAGACCTGGTAAAGTTCATGAACGAATCTACCAATATGTGAAACAGGTGACTCTGCCAAAAGATGCTTCTGACCTATTAGAGAAAGAAGAGCTTTTCTAAGAACATAAAGTAGATACAGTAGAGCAAATTTCAGGGGAAGATTTTTAAGACCATTTTTTCAATATAATGCTGTATAAAAAGCATGAAAACTTAATATTTAGATCCAATTTTTTAAAATAAAATCACACAAATGAAAGTATTTATTCACAGAAAAAAAGGTAAGGAAATGCACCAAAAGGTTAACTTTTTTATCTCTGGGTGGTAGTTTAACCAAAAACAGTCATCATTTTTATCTTTATTCTTTTGTTTTATAACAAATATGGCTTTATAATGATAAAATCTGCATTTTATCTTCGTACTTGTATCCTCTCTCTGTAAAGTCGCGCCATCAGTGAACAAACCCTGCTTGGCCCCATCCCTATCCTTAGCAGCACCGTGTTTTGGGGGTTGTGACTGCCCCGCCCAAACCCACACCCAGTGACCGACCAGGGCAAGCTCTCATATTGCCAACAAAAGTTCGCTGGCTGTCTGCCCAGGGACCAGTCTCCACCGGGGCTCACACGGGGACCTAAAGTCAGCATGTGAAAAAAGATCACCGATCGTCAAAGCCATCGCTGAAAAGCCTCTTCAGCTGCCCACATAAACATAGTATAAATAAATAGTATTATGTATGCATTCCTATAGATAACATATAGCAAAAATAATTCCAAAAGGATAGAATATTCGGAAATTAAACCGCTCATGTGGTTTGGTGCTTGGACCAGCCCAGCACTCGCATGAGGAGCCCGGCCTGCAGGCTTTCCCTCCCCATCCTCCTCCTCATTTCCAACACACCTTTTGCGTCAGTAATTCTCTATGGCCCTCAGTTATTATCGTTTTTCTCCTTCCCTTCTCCTTCTTCTTTTTTGGTAGAATACTTACTAACACATCAACCGCACCACCTAACCATGTCTCTCCTGCCAGTCAGGAGCTCCTCGCAGGTGCTGCCGGCCCCACGAACCATGATGACACTGACGCCCCCACTGCCCTCGAGGACACACTCACTGGGTAAAACGGGGAGCAGAAAAGGCCTCCTCACCATTTAAACCGTCATTCCTGCGCTCTCTGTGTTTCCTTTTGCAAAGTCTATAGTTGCGTTTAAGGAAGGTAAAATGTGAGCTACAGTTCCACTGTACAGTCAGAGCTCCGTTGCATTGGAGGGCACAAAGGGAGTCTCGGTGTTGGTGGACTTACTCTCAATCTAGTTAAGGACACAGTTAAGACTACACTTACTGAGTGTGTAATGAATGACAGAGACCCCAAATGCACCCAGTTCAGAGAAGGAAGCAATAGAGCCTGAGGCTTCGATGCTGTTGGAAGGCTTCTCGGAGGAGGCAGACCTTGAAACAAACCCTAAAGCAGGGTAGAATTAGACAAATTGAGGTGGAGAGGAGAGGACATTCCACACGGGAACTGTGGCTTGGATCTGAGGAGTGCAGGAAAGGCAGAAAATACCAGGTTTTCTGGAAAGGGAGATAAAATGATTCATTAATAAGTACTGATTCAGCATCTACTATTGACCAGTACTGGTGGGCACTGAAGATATGCAGGTGAGAGAACCCCGGTCGCAGGGTGATGAGTGGAGCCTCCAGGAACCATCCTGTCAGCTTACACAGACCCGTAAGCAACCTGAGACGCATAACAAATGACTGAGGTTCTTCCATCAACTGACGAAGGGATAAACAAAATGTAGCAAGCTCACAGAACGGAATATTTATTATTCGGCAATAAAAGGGAATAAAGTACTGATAAATGCTACAACATGGATGATCCTTAAAAACGCTATGTTAAGTGAGCCACGCCAGTCACAGAAGGCCCATAGTATATGATTGCATTTATCTGAAATGCCCAGAAGAGGCAAATCAGTAGAAACTGAAAGATTCATGGTTACCAAGGAAGGGACAGAAGGAAGGGAGAACGGGAGTGACGGCTTGATGCGCAAAGGTGTCTTTTTGTAATAATGAAATGTTCGGGGGTTAGGGAGCGGTGATGGTCATATAAGCTTGTAAATATACTAAAAAAAACCAAACTGAACACTTGAAAACTGTGAAATGTATGGTGTGGGAATTATATTTCAGATAGAAAAAGGAAGGAAAAAGAAAGTCTGTCAAACTAAGGTTCTACAGGATGGAAAAGAAAATAATTTCACCTGAAGAAGTTGGTAGAAGCTGGCTTCCCAGAGGTGGCGACAGACCTGAACATTAAAGGACAAACAGGGCTCTCCCTAAGAAGAGAGGGACGGATGCACGCAGAAGTGCTGCCTGTGGGACGCGAGGTTGGGGCGGCAAGTGGGCAGAGACTGTAACTGATGGGAAGTGGACAGGCCAGGTCTCGACCCAGCAGTGCTCTGAGGACCTCGCTAAGGAGTCTGAACTTTGTCCTGTACAAGGGTGGGCAAACACGTGGCACTGGGCACCCCTGCTGCTGTCTGCCTGGCAGACAGGACTATTGTGCCACTGAGCCCTTCTCTGCTGAGCTAAGGAGGTGACTCGATACCTCTGTCCAGACAACCTCCCCGAAGTCCACACGCCCCTAACAGGAGTCACTGAAAGATCACAAGCAAGGAAGTAGCACCATCTGAATTTCCAATTTAAAGAGAACACTCTGAAGACTGAGTGGAGGTAAGACTGGTAAGAAGCCATTGTAATCATTTGGGCAAAAAAATGATGAGACCCTGAACTACAGTAGTGGCAATGAGAAGAAAGACAAGAGGGGACATTAAAGGCTAAGGAGACAAAACCAGAAAGACTTCAGTGGCCAGCGGGAGGCCCATGAGGGCAGCCCTGTTAACCTCTGTCTCCCCAGCACCCACCATGCTTGGTGCATAAGAAGGGCTGGCTCCCTGAGTATTAACCAAATAGGGTAAGTGTTTTATCTACATTCTCCCAGTGAATCTTCATAATATTACTGTGAGGAAAGTAGCATCACCCCCATTTCACAGACAAAGAATCCACAGTTTAGAGAGGTTACGTGACCGACCCCAAATATACCCAACTAGAGAGGGTAGAACTCGGTTCCACCCCAGACTTTCAGTTCCAGACTCCAAGCTCCTGTCCATGTCCCAGGCTTCCAGCTTGGATGATGGGTCAGCTAGCAGTGTTGTCAATGGTGAAAAGCCAGAAACAGCCAGAAGATAGGTTGGGGGTTGGAAATACAGATTTGGATGTTCTTGCCACACTCAAGTAACCAAAGCCTCAAATACAGAAGATGCTCAGAGAGTGTATGTAGTGGGGTAGCGGTATAGTCAAGGATGGACCAAACCAGGAGAGAGTAAGGAAAAGAAGTCTGGCCCTGGCTGGGTAGCTCAGCTGGTTAGAGCGTCATCCCGATATGCCAGGTTGCACGTTCAATCCCTCATCAGGACACATATAAAAATCAACCAATGAGTGCATAAATAAGTGAAACAACAAACTAATGTTTTTCTCTCTCTCTCTAAAATCAATAAATTTTAGAAAGGGAAAAGAAGGGAGGGAGGGAGGGAGGGAGGAAGGGGTCTGCACAGAGAGTCAGCAGGGAAAGGACCAGCCTGGGAGCATGCTCTTAGGAAAGACATCAGCAAGGTGGGTCGATCAACAGAGTCAAATGCTGCAGAAATTTCGGATCCACTCATTGGAGGGCATCATTGGAACTACAGAAAAAGACAGAATTTGAAAGGGGTTCTCAAAGGCTGCCTGGTGTTTCCTGACTGTGTCAGAGAGTCAGAATCTGGGGAGCTAGTTAAAAATCCATAGTTCCCCAGTTCCCACTAACAGTGTAGATGACTAGTCTCTTAACCCTCTGTTTTCTCATCTCTGAGTTAGAAACAAGAACACTGACCTCACGGTGTACAAACTTTACGTGCATGCTTTAAAGAAGCTCCCAGGTGACTGTGACACTATTTGAAAACTGGCTTTCTTTTAAGAGCCCCAGTTACAGGAACCACAGGAAAACTTTTAACTGGAGAAATGGGTGACAGGCAACCCTTTCAGAAGGACTGCACAGATGAGAACATGGAGAGGGGAGGAGAACTGGCCATCGTAGTCCAGGCCTAGACCTGGGGGACGTGGGTTATGGAGAAGGTTGCGAACAGAAGAATGGAGCAGGTGTAAGATAACAGCAATGAAAACTCAGCTGAATCTTTTGCACAGGAAAGAAAGAAAGGAATTTAATATGACTCTGACGCATGAAGTCTGGGTGACTACAAAAATGATGGCATACACTTCACCAAAATCAGGAAGGACAACGGGATAACGGGTATTTTGGGGGCTGGGTAGGAAGAATAAAGAAATTCATGTAAGATATTTAATGAGGGTTAAGTGCTAGAAAATAAACATATAAAAGAGTCGACTGGCAATGAGCACGCTTTGGACGGGAAAACAGTACCCCGGTTAAGAATGCAGGCTGGTATGAAACGGCCTGAGTCAGAGTCCCAGCACTGTTGCTCTTTATCTACCGGGCACTGAAAAGTTACTTGGTTTCTCTAAACCTAGGTTTCTTCATTTATAAAATGAGAATAATAACAGCACATATCTAAGATTAGTTTTTAAATTAAGTAAAAAATAAAGTTAAGCACAGTGCCTAGCACATGGAAGGTGAGCATTCAATAAATACTGGTGACTACCTTTAACTACTCCATGACGACAGAAGTAGTACCAGCTATACTTTGGAGAAGCTAAATCATATGATTCGAGAGTCAGAAAAGCTTCCCAACCTGAGACAGGACAGGAAAGCAGAAGACTCTGAATTTCGGCAAAGGAATTAGCGCCTGAATGAGTGCCACTGCTGCCATTTCACAATGGTTTAAAAACATTTCCATAAACGTTCTTAG
This sequence comes from Mormoops blainvillei, assembly GCA_004026545.1. NCBI lineage: Eukaryota > Metazoa > Chordata > Mammalia > Chiroptera > Mormoopidae > Mormoops > Mormoops blainvillei. Next base: position 11,252 of record PVJD01000432.1, read on the forward strand.
CTTGAAACAAAGTCTACCTTAGTTCAGTCACCTATCTGATCGGTATTTGCTGCAAAACTATTAATACAGAGAATTGGGCTAGGCACTGTATGATGCAAAATTATGCGCCCTGTAAACGTGGTCAAGGAGATTCCACACTGGAAGGCAAGAAAAACTTATGTGCACAAATGTCTGAAGTACGAGCCATATTGTGTGGAATGTCACTGATGCCCGACCAGTCATAAGAGTCAAAAGAGAGAGGATCACTTCCAACGTGGATGGAGCTGTCACCTGAACTAAGCCTAGAAAGACTGTCACAATTTCAATTGGCCAGAACACAGGCAGATTCAGGGAAAATAATGGGAATACAGTCAAATGAAACTGTGAATACAGGTGCGAGCTGAAAAGGTTCAAAGGTGTGTTCCAGCCCTGGCTGGTGTGGCTCAGTCGGTTGCTGCACTATCCTGTAACCGAAAGGTTGCAGGTGCAATCCCTGGTCTGGGCACGTATTATCCCTGGTCCGGGCACATACGACAGACAACCAATCAATGTTTCTCTCTCTCCCTTCCTCTCTCTCTGAAAGCAATATAAAAGTCCTTGGGTGAGGATAATTCTTTTTTTAAAGGTGTGTTCCAGGAAGAGCCAGGAGTCGAGGTTAACTGAAGAACTAGCCACGGGTAACTGGCCTGGTGCTGAAGACAAAGGAGAGGGCAAAACCCGGAGGGTGAAACCCGGACTTCCTAGGAGATGCCAGGCAGGGAGAGTCAGAAATTTGTCTGCGGAGCAGAACAGTGGATGTGGTTCCACACATGCTGAGTAGGACATTTCTGAAGCCAGCTGATAGGCTTTCAAAGCTGGACGGGTTCAGACTCTAATCCAGCCCTTCCATCTTTCTGACCAGACTCCAAGGCCCAGAGAAGAGGACTGTACTGCTCACGCCAGGAAGTTAGCCACCAGCACTGAGATGCAGCACTGGTCTGCAGACGCAGTTCACCGCGCTTTATACTAGACCCCTGGCTGAACAGAAATGTCTGAAAGCCAGGATGAAATGCGGGTTTGCTGCTTGGTAAAGAAACCAGCATTAGAGAACTGAACCACCGAGACAGCTGAAAGTGGTGGGAGTGGAAGAGCTTGATCTCAGAGGCCGGACAAACAACAAAGCCGTTTCACATCCATGGGAAGGCTGGGGGGCGGGGAGGTTGTAAAAATGCACATCTAAGAGGCAGGCAGAGAATCAAGATAGTGTGGAATCCTAGAAACCAAGGTCAGTGTCGCCTCTTTAGCGAACACATACATGTTCAATAAATATCTGCTGGCTGGCTGGCTGGCTGGCTGGCTAGAGAGTAAAGACAAACAATGTTTGAGCCCCATTTAGGTAAAGCACTTTGCAAGGCACTTTCTGTGGGGGTAAGTGAGATAACCTCACACAACCCTGTGAGGCAGCACTGTTTTCACTATTCTCCCTACATTTCAAGAAGAGAAAACAGGCTTCTAAATTGCCCAAGTTAAAGAGCAGGTGTCAGAGTTAGGATTGCAAATCAAGTCCTCACTATTAAGGAAACACTAATTTTCATTAGGGTAGAAAATGGCAAGGTAAATATGTTAAAAAAATAAAATGTTCTTATTAGAGACCCATACTCAGTGACAACATCTGAGATTTAGCTTTAAAACATGCCAATCAGCCCTGGTGTAGTTCAGTGGATTGAGTGCTGGCCTGTGAACCAAAGGGTCGCCGGTTTGATTCCCAGCCAGGGCACATGCCTGGGTTGTGGGCCAGGTCCCCAGCAGGAGGCATGTGAGAGGCAACCACACACTGACGTTTCTCTCCCTCTTCTCCATCCCTTCCCCCTCCCTTCCCCTCTCTCTAAAAATAAATAAATAAAATTTAAAAAATAAAATAAAATAAAACATGCCAATGAAAACCACTCTCCCCGCAAAAAAAAAATTTGGACAGGATACTTGAAAGAAAAATTAGGGGAATGCTGGTAATTGTTGACACTGGGTACATGGGACTCATTATACCATACTCCCTACTGTTGCACATGTCTGAAATTTCCCACAATAAAAAGTCCGCTCATGTGCAGCTTCCCTCCCTGGGGAGTGGGTCAAACGAAGGGAGAAAAACATCAAGGAAAACAATCTTTGTCCAGGTAATAAAGAATTTACTTCAGAGATGGCGTTCAGGAGAAATACAGGTCCAGAAGCCATACCACAATGGATTAAAAGACACAGATAAAGCAGACAGTAAGAAAATGGCAGTAAAACTGCATTTTAGATCAAAGAGACAGGGACAGAAAGGAGAGGGCTAGGGTGGTAGAAGAGGCCCAGAGCTAAGCGAAGTCACTACGGCTCTACATTGTATGTAGGTAAAAATGAAAAAAGGGAGGGAAGGGAGGATAGGAAAAAGCTGGGGAGAAGGTAATGATTAATGAATTAACTGATCAATCAATATACATGAAATACACACATGATAAATGCTCATCCTCCTCAATGACAAAATGTATAATAAATAAAAATTCGTTATCTAGGCTTCAAATTGGCAAAGATTAAAAATATTGACAATGTCAGTGCTAGAGGAGAAACATAAATTAATAAAATCTTTTGAAAGTTATTGGGTAATATCTAGCAAAATCTTAAACATGCACAACCCTTGACACAGAAATTCCACTTGTAGGGCTCTTTCCTAAGAAGTATGTGTACAACGTAGCCCTCGCCAGTGTGGTTCACTTGGTTGGAGGATCATCCTGTTGACCAAAGGGTCACATGTTCCATTCCCAGTCAGGGCACATGCCTGGTCCCCCGGTGGGGCGAATGCGAGGGGCAACCAATTGATGTTTCTCTCTCACATCAGTGTCTCTTTCCCTCTCTCTCTGCCTCCCTTCTCCTCTAAAATCAATAAGCATGTCCTCAGATGAGGATTAAATAAATAAATAAATGAGTAAGTAAGTTTAAAAAAAAAGAAGTATATGTATAAAGTAGAAAAAAGATGTATGCAGTCCCGGCTGGTACAGCTCAGTGGATTTAGAGTTGGCCTGCGAACCAAAGGGTCGCTGGTTCAATTCCCTAGTCAGGGCACATGCCTGGGTTCCAGGCCAGGTCCCCAGTAGGGGGAGTGTGAGAGGTAACCACACATTGATGTTTCTCTCCCTCTCTTTCTCCCTCCCTTCCCCTCTGTCTAAAAATAAATAAAATCTATGAAAAAAAGAAACTTTTTTTAAGCTGTTAAAAAGAAAAAGATGTATGCAATGTACACAAAGAGGTATAGAAAAATACATATATTCAAGGATGCTGGTAACTAAAAAAACTGATACAAAAATGATACAAATATATAATAAAATACTATGTAACTATTAAAAGATACTAATGGGAAAATACCCAAACATTAAGGGGGAGCGTGGGGTGGGGTGGGGGTAGGAAAGCAAGTTACATAAAAGTAGATACACTGTGATCCCACTTCTGCAAGAAGGAATTACTTATCTCTCTCACAGTTAGCATACACAGTGGGGAAAAAATGTGGATAAATAAGAGACTAAATTCTTCACGGTAGTTAATACTGAGACATGGGATTATGGGTTCTCTTCCTTATTTAAAAATGCCTGAATTTTACTGCGCTCATACATTATCAGTATAATCAGGAAAAAAAGTCAAAAGTCAAGGAGTTTCTGAAAGCAAGAGACTCTAGTGATGAAAGTGTCACGACAGAAAGAAAAGTAGAAAAAATTAGGGAGCACAAACCCTGAAGTGAGGTGAAAGGTCAAGAATGAGGGAACAAGGACAGGTGTGGGGCCTGAGGGGAAAAAGCCTTGGGGAACTGCTGGAGGGAATGGGGCCCTGAGGGCAGAGAGAGCTCAGCTCACGTGAGGCAGAGTGAACTGCTGGCAACCCGGGTGGCCCGCTGTCCCAGCTCCCCAGAAACGCTGAGCGGCCTAGGGGCAGCAGCAGAAGCCAGGGCGGGTAACTCGGGGATGGCAACTAGCAGGGCCAGACAGAGCACGGAGGCAGGCAGGCGAGGGGTTCTCAGACCTGGGGGAGGCAGCACTGCAACTGCGGTCCGTGGCAAACGGGCCTCCCAGCTAAGGGGGGAGGTGGGAGGAAGAGCGTGGAAGAGAAGGGTGGAGGAGCTTGGCGTGGGGAGGCAGTGGGGCTGGAGGGCACAATGAGAGGAAAAGGCCCGAGCTCACACCACAATTACAGCTCAAGCTTTCTCTCCCAAACTTCCATTTTCTCTGTATCATCACATTAGAAGGAAGACCCCTTCTTGTGTCACTGGTCCTCAAGTGCAAAAACATCTCCCCCTGGTTCTGGATTTTTCTCTTGACCACTAAGTGGCCTGAGAGGAAGGTGGGGCTCCCTCTGGGTTCCTCCCCTGCCCAGTTCTTCCAGAGTTACTGGGCTGCTCTTAGCAGAGCAGACGCTCCAGGGCCCATGTGGCACTACTTTCTTTGTGTGTGTCCTCTACTAGCCAGAAGCCTCGAATAAGGGGTGATTCTCACCCCAAACTGAAGCCTTAACCATATTCTATGAGGACATAAAAAAGGACCCTAAACTTAGGATCAGAAAACCTGGCATTAAGTCCTAGCTTTTCTTCTTAATGGCTTTGTGGGCTTGAAAGTGAGCCCAGTCACCTCTCTGTGTGCTCCCTCACCTGTCGAATGGGGATATCTGCCTCGCAGGGTGGTTGGGGAGGTGAAGTAAAGTCAGTGTATGAAAAAGTGTTTCACAAACTAGAATATCATACACATGCAAGGTGGACGTCTTTCAGTTCAGCTTCTATGTATCTCTCACCGACGGCGCTATAAAACCTGACGCGCGCTCGTGCCTCCAGTGTGCCTGTGCTGGCTGAGAGGGCCATGCTTCTACTGCTTCTAACCTGTATCACCACCGTGTCCATCCGGCACCTCGACAGTACAAAAAGACTTCAGTTAACAGTTGCTTGCCACATGTAAAGTGCCTTACTTTGTCTCAGTTTCCCTTTTTATCTCATATCAATGTTTATCTTTAACTACAGTTACTTTTCAGGCTCTCCTTTCTGCGGGCAGTTGAGTTTGTCATCTGCACGACAGAATGACTGCACTATGTAGCTTCGGTAAGGTTCCCCACACCTGGTCTTCAGTGGAATTCCTATGTCATCTGATCAACCATTAAAAATTAAGCCAAAGTAATGTAGATAGTATACTCTCGCAAGCTATTTTACCACTAAGAACCAAGAGGGTGACTAAACGAACTGGTATAATTCCCTAACTTTTAGGTTAATAACTCAGAATGTACAGCCTCCTAACAAAGAATTAATACATCAGTTTCAGTGTTAGCACAGTATTGGGCTCAGCAAAGATCCTGTACTCAATTCCAATCCCTGCAAAAAGTTTGGGCAAATAATCTTACAGGATCCTGAATATGATGACATTGAGCTCGGCTGAGTCCTCAAAAGTCACAACATCCTAGTGTTGAAACCACCACCCACTCACAGGCCAGTAGTTGCTGGAGGCCTTGTGGCCCAAGCTGACTTAGTCACCCTTCTTCACACATGAGGACGAAGTGCTCAGGTTAGTAAATGGGCAATGGAAGACCTAGTTAATACTAATGAAGAACTGTTACATTCTCTTTCAAGAGAAACTTTTGCAAGGCCCAAAGAGAACAAGTAATACCCCCTGGCCTCGAAACCATGAACATATGGAATGAGCGACACATTTTCACAGCAAAATTAAGTATTGTTTTTAGCAGCCTAGAAATACAAAGGCAGAGAAATGCTGTGTTTGGAAATGCAAAAACCAGATGCAGCCATTACATCAGATCTGCCCTCGTACCACCAACTCCACAGGAATGACTTGCTGTCATTCACACGCAGAGGTCACTCACTTGTTCACTCGACAAGCGTTTGCGGAGTAGCTATCCTGTGTCAGAAATGGTTAGGGACGGGGACATAAAAATAAGTAAGACAAGGTCCTGCCCTCAAGTAGGTCACAACACAGGCATGGAAAACACAAAAATACCAAAAGTGAAGAGTACGGCGTGACTCTGAAAAAAGCTGGCACAGACTGCAAAGGCCACACAAAGGAGGAGCATTCAGCTTAATCTGGAAAGAACCAAGGAAGGTTTTTAAGGGATGGTAGAGCTGCATTCCGGTCAATTCCAGCCAAGGGGCCAGATAAGCAATAGGACAGGGAGGGTAACTGGCAGGAAGAAGAGCCTGAGCATGCTGGGACCTTCTAGGAGTTCATGGAGCCTTAAGTGCCAGAGGGAATGTGGCAGAGGAGGGACTAGAAAGCAAGATACTACAGAGGCCTGGTCTTGAAGGTCTTTGGGAGATGCTGACTTAGAGACACAGCAGGATCTAGATGTTCACGGTATTTTGAAGCCAGAGGAATATGGTTTACGTGTAACTGGAGTTAAAGACCACCTAGCATGGAGGGCAGATTTGACTAAGAAAACATCAGAAGAGAGTTAGAGCCAGTTATTTTGAATCATTTCTGTCTGGCTCATACTTTTTTCCTCTCACAAAAAAAAAGAAACCTGAACAAGTCTGTGACAAAACCTGTGAGCCTTCTGTTCATCAAAAACATTTCTGAACAGAGTGCGAGATTCTATCAAATTAGTTCAAATTAGAGAAAGATGACATCTGGAGACTTCCAACATCTGGAACCTTCCAGGCAAAAAGACCAAAGTTAAGTCTCTGATGGCAATAGGACAGCAACTTTCTACCTTTTTCATCTCACGGCACACATAAACAAATTACTAAAATTCTGCGGCACATCAAAAAATCCACCTTTGCTAATGTGACAAAAAATATATAGGTATAATTTTTGATTCATTCACACTAGATGGCTATTGGTGTGTTGGCTGTTGTCATTTTTTAATTTCACAACCTAAGAGAAAAGAGGTCAGTACCCCTGACTATTGCATGTTTTAAAAATTCTTGCAGCACACTGGTTGAAAGTCACTGTAATGGAAGAAAGCTAGAGAAACATCCAGAATAGGGGCCACACGGAACACAGTGCTGCTTGGCACACTCTAGCACTGTCAGTGGGAATGCCCACTGTTCCCTAAACAAGGACATGCCAAACAGTTGTGTCCTGGCTTCTCCGTAGAAACTTCCAGGAGAAAAAACCTACCAGTGCCAGGAATAACCTTGGACTTTAGAGTGTTGACTCCTGCCCACTGCAGTACCTGACAATTCTCTCACCTGTCCAGGGTGCCAATGGGTAAGGAGAGCAAGCTTCCTTCCTCGCCAGACAAGGACACTGAACCCCTCACCCCTGCATAGCACCCAGCTACACTCCTGCTGCTAGCACCACTGGGAAGAGTGCCCCCATCAATACCACTAACTATATTAACTCCTGCTAACAGCAAGCTCTGACCATACCAGGCCCTAGGCCCTCATCTCCAGTCCTCAATACAATCTGCAGAGATTATATCTGCCCCATTTTACACACTGAAAAAAAAAATGAATAAAATAAAAAGCAAGGTTCAGAGAGGTTACAAGCTTACCCAGGTCAAAGAGTAAGCAAGAGTCAGAGGTGGGACGGCTCCAGGGACCATGGCCTTCCCATCGTTCTAGGTACCTCCCAAGTTTTCTAATGGAATAAAAAGCTCCAAGCCTTCTTTTCAAGAGTTCCTGAGGTTCACCCATTTGACTAAGAGGTAGTCCAAATCATTTCTTTCGGCAATCACTTTGCCTTCAAAGCAATAAACAAAGCACTTTCTAATTTCTGAGAGATATTTCAAAGAATGTATTTATTATCTAATTGCCTTGATTTTAAGTTTGTTCATTTATTTTTGGTCAAATAGATACACAGAGAGATAGAGAAGAGAGCAAAGAACAAAACTTCATTTTATTAGATCAGGATGGAGACTGACAAGGCAAAAAAATTTTTTTTCAAATATAATTTACATTAAAAAATAAAAAAATAATATAATTCACATTATATTTTATGCAGTAAAAAATCAAGAGGCAATTTCAAACATACTGTGTCTTACCTCAGTCTTATTCTTCCTGCTCTAGGGGTCAGCCCTCCACGCGACCAGCAAACACTCCCAGCTGCATACAGTGAACCAGGCCAAAGGGGTAACAACGACTCTGCGCTCCCAAACCCACAGCGGGAAGGAAAGTGTGGCGGCTTCCTGAGGAACCTGAGCACATACACAACATCTGTAAATCCCTGCTCATCCAGGCACACTCAGAAAAGAAATGTTTACCTCGTGGTTTGCCTACAGGAGCACTTTAACAGGTGTGTTTAAATAAAATAACACAAAAACAATTCCACACCAATGTGAACACGTTGTAAACTTTTTCTATGGAAATATATGAAGATAATCCATTGGTACTCATCAAAATCAATATTTTATAAAGACCTTATTCAACAGTTTTACTGAGCAGATGCTTAATATGCCTGAATCCCATCTTCCTTCGTAGACCCACAGCTGCTTCTGAACTAAGAACTATTACTATTACAATGTCAAAAACATCACCATAGTGGAGGTGCCCAACCCAGTGCCTGGCACAATTCAACAGATATTGGTGTATGAAAGAATGAATTACATAACAGAAAATTTAAGAGCGATAAAGAATACAATTTAAGGAAAATATATACTTTTTTTAAAGATTAAGGGGCAAAACTATCCCCAGAACTATCAGCAGAACTACACAAACAGTCAAAATTCCCTCACATCTCACCTGAAAACGTATCCTAGGCTCCAACTAGGCAGCCCCTCCTAACATTCTACACTGATACCGCACAAAGACTCTGATCCTGTTTTTTCCACACAGGGTTGGCGATCTCATCCACAGACAACACGCCAACATTTGCCCCAATCCGCATGCAGAGCTCTGGTGCTCGGTTGCGGGCCTCGGATTAAAGTGTGCACACTCGGTGATACAGGAGAGGCACAGTTTACAGACTAAAGTCACTGCAGACAGGTAACACTTCCAGTGAAGATAATGTCCTGTGAGAGTTGACAGTCATTAAGATCGAACAGAGTCAACACAATGACTTCATGGCTATAGGAAAAAGTAAAGTTTCATGAATTTAGGAACATAAAGAACAGAAAAAAATTTTAATTAAATTTATTGGTGACATTGGTTAATAAGATTACATAGGTTTCAAGTGTACAATTCTGTATTAAGTCATCTGTATATTGCACTGTGTTCACTACCCAGTCAAGCCTCCTTCCGACACCACATATTTGGCCAGGAAAGAATTTACAACAACATAAACTGTTAAGAGTTTTCACACCCCTCTGTAAAGTTGAACACATTAAACAATGACACTGAAATAAGTAAAAACAGGTCCTTAAATTAACTCAGATTTATAAGAAATTGGAAAACCCCTAGAATTTACATATATTGTGGTGTCTAAGTTTGTCTATCATTACAAAGCCACAGTGACGTAAAGAAAATTCGAGTCACAATTCAAAACCAAAGGAGGAAAATAAATGAACAGAGGAGAGCTTTGAATCCACATACCACAGAGAAATTCTTAAAATATTGCCAACAATAGCGAGCACTCTGACCTGCAGTAAGAAGGACTGGTCCACACTGTCTTCCACTCGGGAACAAACTCATTAAGCCCCCAGACTCCCCTCCCTGCCCCATCGCCCAACAGAGTCAGCCCCATCCACCAGCAAGCAGTGAGATGCTAAGCGGTCTGAGTCACCCACGCCCCCGCACTAAGAGGTCATTCTCCACCTGGAAGCCCACTCTGGGAGGTCCCCGTGTTCCTCTCCCAGGCTGCCACCACCGTGGCCCACGCAGAGCAAATTCTCCAACCTCACCCGCCTACCGACCCTCCTCTGCACTCCAGCCTCGTCCTAACGCCAAGGTGGCCAGCAGCACTCACAGGGACAGGGACACTCTTGTGGCAAGTTCCCCGCCCGAGAACCATCCAAGGCCAGGATGCGTCTGGGCCCAGGAGAAGAACCCAGCTCTACGCTCAACTCCCCTGCGCCCCGCTGAGCTCCGGCCTTTCCAGGAACTAATCACCGCTTACCTCGGAGAAGCTAAACTCTCTCTGCCTCTTCAGCCCCGCCAGACCTCAGTCTGCCAAGTTCACAGACCGGGGAGTGGGGGAGAGGGGCCCAGGGAAAAAGACGCGTCGCGAGGCGCCCCGGGACCAGGCACACCGAGGCCCCCGGAATTCCGCCGCAAGCCCCCACACTCACCCCACCGTGGTCAGCCTCCAGGGCGTCTGCACCAAGCGCGAAGAGCGGACGCCACTAGAGTTCAGTCTCCGCGCCTCTGTGACTCCCTGCCCCGGCTACAAAAACCCTAAATATCAAGCCACCGAGGCCCCGGGTCGAAGCTAAGATCCCCTCCAAGCCTCCGGCCACTGGAGTTTCCTTGCTCGGATCTGGCGTCCTAAGGCCCGGGCCGCTGGGACCGGCTCGCTGTACCAGGCCGCAGAGCGCCAGGGGCCCGGGCCGTGTCCCCACGGGGCTCCCATTGTTGCGGGTCCCGGCGGCCCGAGCAGGGAGCCGGGGGCCGGCACCGGCACTCACCTCCGCGCCGAGTCTCCGGGCCGCGCCGGGCCGCGCCGGGCCGGGTGGCCTCGCGTTCCGCTGCGCCCGCCTCGGCGGTGTCTGCGGCGGCGGGGGCGCGGGCGGGGGCGGCGGCTGGGGCGGGAAGCAGCCCGCCAGGCCCGGGCGCCGCTGACTGGCTCGGACCGAGCTCCGGTCTTCTCTGGTGGCGGCGCTCGCAGCCTCCGCTCGCGGTCCGCGCCAGAAAGCGTCCCCCTCCCGGCCCGCGCGCCCGGCGGCCCGGACGGGAACACACGCCGCCGAGAGGAAAGTTCCGCCGAGAGCTGGCGGAGGCCTCTCCTCCCCCGCGCCAGGTGGACCGCGATTCCTCCCTGCAAAGCGCTGTTTATTGCTCCCGAGGACCGTTTCAGGAGTGAATGCGGCGCAGAAACCCCAGGCCGGAATCCCCCCGGGAACGGCTCCAGGGCGGGGTCCGACGGAAGGTGGTTGCACCCTGCCAGCCACCGGAGAGGCACGCTGGCCACTTAATGCCTCCGTTGAGCCTCTGTTCTTCCTCATTCTTCACTTGAGGATAACCTTGAGGGCTTGGTAGGATTGAATGAGATGATAAAAGTGCCTGGCGCGGAGATACGGGGCTCAACGGTGGGGCACGGTCGTTGCTGATGCTGCTACCATCGCCTCCTGCGGAGGTTCGCGCCGCCCTTATGGACCCCTGAAAGGGATGCGCACCTGTCTCCAAGATTCCCTGGAAAAGTAGCCAGGACAAGAAAAGGTTTCTTGATCACTGACCCTCAAGGGGAGGTTAAGGGTGCAGATTTTCCTTCCTCAAATTGGTAAGGACTGCCACGTGAGCTCCCGTTAACTACAAGAGCTTATTGTGTCTGTTGTCTCCACTACAACCCCGCGTTCTCTTCCTCCTCTTCCTCCTCCTCCTGTGAACCTTGGGGAGGTGAAGATAAAATTCTGAAAGTGAATTTTTAAAAAGACTTTGCTTTCCTCACAAAATCAGCGGATTATAAAAAAATCCTTTCTTCTCCCCATCTCCCTCTGCTTCTGGCCTTTAACACCTGGAGATATAAGACATACCTAGTTATTTTCGGAGCAAATTGGGTCATAAAAATGCAAGTGTGTGTTCCCAAACTGTCCATGGGAAATTAGATCTGCAGAAGGAGCTCCAAAACGGATCATAGCTTTTATATGTTCTCAAATTTTCCATTCTCACTTAGTCCCTTGGCTTGTGAGACTCAGGAAATTTTAGCCTGATACTCTTTCTTCCTTGTCTGATGAAAGTTCCCAGAAAGGCCCACGTATATCAGTCACTTGCGCCTGAATGAAATGTCACTGTGTCACACGCCTACACACATGGATTTCCATTTAGATTATATTCTGGAAGTAACGAGTGGGCTGTGCCCGTCTTTAGGCATTTTGGTAATTATCTAGAAAGGGCAGGCTGCTGGGTGAGAAAGAAGCACGCTCAACACCACTGGAGGCTCTGCTCCCTCAAGCAAGGGGACTTCAGTTTATGCGATGGAAGAAGACCTGCTAAAGAAAGGCTTTAAGGATGAGGAGGCTTTGAAACGCAGAACAGCATGGGAAAAGTCATGGATCTATGGAAGAAAAGAAAAAGGTGGTCCTAGCTGGACCTCAGGGTTTAGCTGTGCAGGCGGGGATGTGTCATTTCTGGCCTCTCACTGTAACTCCTGAAAGCTCAGTCAGTGACCACACCTAGATCACTTTAGAGCCATGTAATCACCCCTGTGTTAGGGCTGCCTGGGAAATGAGGGGCCCTAGGCTTCAGGGGTGTGAGGATCTGCTTACCTCAACACACATGGATGCTTCCAGAGGCAGGCTGATAAAAACATTCAGCACACAGGGAAGGAAAGTAACCTCCTTAACATTATTAAAGGGTATTAATAATAAAAAAAAAATCAACAACTAACACTACTCCATGGTGAAAACTGCAAGTGCTGAACGCTTTCTCCTTAAGACCATAAATGATACAAATATGCCTACCTTTACCACTGCTATTTAACTTTGCACTGGAAGTTCTAGCCAGAGCAACGAGACAAGAAAAAGGTGTGAGGCAACCAGCTTGGTCTTTTATGATGAAAACAAAACAAAACACTCAACAAACGGAGTAGGGGACTACCTCAACACAGTAAAGGCCCTATGTGAAAAGCCATAGGTGACATCACATTCAACGATGAAAAACTGAAACTTTTTCCTCTAAGATCAAGAATAAGACACGGTTACCCACTTTCACACTTCTACTCAACATAGACCTGAAAGTCCTAGCCAGAGAAATTAGGCAATGAAAAGATACCCAAATTGGAAAAGCCTAAGTAAAATTATTTCTGTTCACAGAGAACATAATCTTATATGTAGAAAACGCTAAAGATCCCATGCCCTCCCCCCCAAAATTAGAGCTAATAAATGAGTTCAGCAAAGTTGCAGGGTACAAAACCAACACAAAAATTAGTTGCATTTCTATACACTAACACTTAGCAACCTGAAAAGGAAATTAAGAAAACAATTTCATTTGCACTAGCATCAAAAAGAATAAACTACTTAGAAATAAACTTAACCAAAGAGAAGAAAGACATACACACTGAAAACTAAAAATGTTGCTAAAAATAATTAAGAAGATACAAATAAATGAGAAGACATATATTGATGATTGTTAAGATGCCAATACTGCACAAAGCAATGTACAGGCTTGGTGCAATCATTATCAAATCACACAACTTTTTTATTTTTTCAGAAATAGAAAAATCCACTGTAAAATTTATGTGAAGTCTCAAGGGACCCCAAGTAGTCCAAGCAATCTTGAAAAAGAAGAACAAAACCTGGGGACTTACATTTCCTGATTTCAAAACTTACTACACTACTATAGTCATCAAAACGGTATTGCACTGGCATAAAGACAGACATATAAATCAATGGAACAGAATAAGGAGCCTCAAATAAACCCTCACATTTACGGTCAAATGATTTTTGACGAGGATGTCAAGGTCATTCAACAAGGAAAGGACGGTCTTTTCAACAAATAGTCATATGAAAACTGATATCCACATGCAAAAAAGAAAGAAAGAAAACTGGATCCTTACCTTATGCCATATACAAAATTAACTCAAAATATATCAGACATTAATGTAAAACCCAAAACTATACGACTCTTAAAAGAAAGCAAGACTAATTTTCAATATTGGATCTGGCAATGGTTTCTTGGATATGACACCGAAAGCACAGGCAACAAAAGAAAAAAATAGACAAGTTAGACTTCTTGAAAATTTAACACTGTTGTGGATCAGTTGACACTATCAACAACAAAGTGAAATGACAAGCCATGGAATGGAAGAAATATTTGTAAATCATATATCTGATAAGGGATTAATATCCAGAACATATAAAGACCTACAATTCAACAACAAAAAACTAAGCAACCTGATTCAAAACTGGGCAAAGGACTTGAATAGACTTCTTCTCCAAAGAAAAATATACAAATGGCCAATAAACACGTGAAAAGATGCTCAACATGACTAATCATTAGGAAAATGCAAATCAAAACCGCAATGAGATACCACCTTATACCCATTAGGATGGCTATTACGAAATAGTAATTAAAAAAACACAGAAAATTACAAGTGTTAGTGAAGATGTGGAGAAACTGGAACCCTTGCATGTTGCTGATGGGAATGTGAAATGGGCAGCCACCATGATAAACTTCTCTCCTAGTTATGTGATCAAAAGAATTGAAACCATGGGCTCAGCAGATACTCATATGCCAATGTTCACTGTAGCATTATTCACAATAGTCAAAAGGTGGAAAAAACTCAAGTGTTCAACCAACTGGATAAACAAAATGTGGAATGAAGCACTAATACATATGACAACATATAGAAACATTGAAAGCAATGTTTAGTGAAAAAAGACAGACACAAAATGTTACACATTGGATGATTCCACTTACATGAAATATCTAGAATAAGTAAATTATCTGTAGAGACAGAAAACAGATTGGTGGTTGCCAAGGGCTGAAGGAGGTGGGGGAGTGGACAATGGAGAGGGATGGTTTAACGGTTTTATTTTGGGGGTGATAAAAATATTTTGCAGCTAGGTAGAATTGGTGGTTGCATAACACTGTGAATGTACTGAAGTGTTCAAATGGTTAATTTTATGTCATGTGAATTTTACCTCAATTTTAAAAAGGAAACCAGAGCTCAGAGAGGTTGAGTTACATGAGCTCTCACAGACAGTAACTGGTAGAGCCAGAATTTGGACCCAGATCTGAGAATCAATGAGCTGGTAGGAGTATTTACTTACTTCAGGGGTAAATGACTGTTATGCTGGTGATTTTCTGAGAGCAGGTTTCAACAGGGGAAGAGGGATGATACCTTCCACATAGTAGCTGGTCGATACCTGTTTTTCTGAGTGGGTGAGGAAGAATGGTCTCCACTTAGAGACTCTGAGGCCCGGAGAGAACTTGGAGTGTCTGGGAGGGGCTGTCAGTCCCTGCAAGCAGGGGGGTGCTCTTTCTCAGGGATGGTGGGGGGTTGGGCGGGGGACCAGTTCCTCTCACACGAGGTGTGACCTTGGGCAAATCACTAAACTCTCCTGAGGTGGGTTCTTCCTCTGTGAAATGGGAATAACATGGGTCTAATGACGAGAAAGAAAAAGGGAAAAGGCGGCAACCTCTCTTTGGAAGGCCAAACGGTATGTGCAGGTTTATTTAATTCAGAGAAAAATTGGCTAACCTCTTCGCCACTCTAAGTCAATTCCACCTTCTCCTTCTAAAGAAGATCAGAGGCCCTTCTTCACCTCTACATGAGATTGGCTGGAATTCTCCAGACTCAGTTGCACTTCTGCAATTAGTTGGGTCTTAGCACCTATCTTGTTCTTACTGGAACTGTGATGACTCCTCCAGGTGGGACCAGGTTGGGTCACCTCAGTAACCTCGAAGCCTGGTACAGGACTGAGTTTCATGTGCCTGCACTGAATGGGATATTAGGGTTGTCCACAGTTCCCAGTTGCCACGAGGGGATTCAGTTTCATTCAAGTGACCCTGGGGATTTGTTACACAAAGATAAAAAGTCCCCGGCCCCTGAGGCTCCTGGGGGACACAGGCACACAAACAATTATAACACAGCCTTAACTCCTGTGTGAACAAATCAGCAGGGGTTCCGAGGAGGAAATACTGGGCTCGGGCTCCCCGGGAGTCTAACCTCCCCTCTGGCAACTCCTCTCCCATTGCCCGGCCTTACCCTACTCGTCACCCAATGTGTTGTTAATCACTGGGTGCTCAGTAATGTATGACTAGGCCAACTCAGGCCACAGGGCCACCATTCCCTGTTGCTAAATGTGTACTCCTAGTTAGAGAAATCTCTGTGCTTTAATGTCTGGCACAAATGTCATGTCTTCTGTGATGCCTCCATGAACCTCAAAGCCAGCTCTTGCTCTGGGCTTTCTTGGCGCCTCATCTCGCAATTATTTATTGGGCACATGGTGTCTCAGCCCTGGAGCCAGAGTTGTACAACTTGGCCTCTGTCCTGAGCGCTTATGTCCACAGGAGAGGCGGATCAGTAACAGGCAGTTATGCTACAAGGGGGAAGCACAGGGTCAGTACCCTAAGAATTACAGGAGACACTTTTAGGGTCTACCTAAGCCACATTCCCCTTCCCAAAACTGAACACCCACTCAGGAGTGAGGCCTAGAGGATATGTTTGTGCCACGTGTCTCAGTCCCCTAGCAGAAGCTAATTGGCCCAGGGAGAATACCTAATTGCAAGGGGGCCAATTGGATTCTATATCTCAATTTATAAACTTGGAGTCAAGTTTCAAAGACACAGAGAACTATAAGCAACCAGTCAGAGGGCACTGGGTTGAGAGTCCCAGAGAAAGGAGAAAAGGAGCCTTACCCTGGCTGATGTAGCTCCGTGGACTGAGTGCCGGTCTGTGAACCAAAGGGTCAGCAGTTCAATTCCCAGTCAGGGAACATTGGTTGCGGGCCAGGTCCCTCTTTGGGGTCCTGTGAGAGGCAACCAGTAGACGTATCTCTCACACATCGATGTTTCTCTCCCTCTCATTCTCCCTCCCTTCCCATTTTTTAAAAAATAAATAAATAAAATCTTAAAAAGAAAGAAAGGAGAGAAGGAAGGGCCAAGGTTCCTGCTTGTGGATCTAAAAAATACCCCCTTCTCTCTTTAAACTCAGTTCCTTGTTTTGCTTAAAGGCCCCTTGCAGGGTGGGTTGGATATTATCACAATGGCCTTAACTGAAGCAAAAGTGACCAAGCGGGCTGGGCCCCCAGCTTAGACCGGGGTGAAAGCAGAGGAAGGGCAGGCAGTGACAGCCCGGGGGGTTTGTGTGAAAGATGGAGAAGAGGATTCTGATGGGGGTACCGCAGAGGTCAGGGCAAGAGGCGGGAACTGCATGAGTAAAATTAAAAGAAACGAGGCTGCAGATGTGACCAAGGCCCTCGTCAACCACACTGAAAATCTAAAATGAGTTGCATTTTCGGTCGTACTAAGAGTAGAGGCTGAAGGAATCACATCTGTGTGTTGAGGGGGAAACGCGACACTGGTCCAGGCAGTATCAGTCAGAGCTGTTTACGAAAGGGCATCGTCAGGTCTTGGTAACTGAAAGTGGGGTTAAGGGAAGGGAGGTGATGGGGTGACACCTGCCTATCTGGAGATGTCTTTTGTGGAGAGGGGAGCTTACCTGAGAAGCAGAGCTACACATGTGGTTGTTTAGAGCCTCGTAGCTCAAAGCCTGGACCAGAGCCAACAGCTCGCCTCCTTGGGGAGCTTGTGAGAGACACGGATGACCAGGGCCCAACCCAACTCACCAGGTGGAGTTCAAGAGGCTCGTAGATTCAGCACCCAATGCGCCATCAGCACTGCACCCTCCCTGTTCCCTGGACCTGCTCTTGACCCAATTTAATCTTTCAGGGACCACTGAGAATGTCAGGCCCTTCTGCACTCCAATGTATAAACAGAGCCCTTGGGTTTCAGAGGTCTGCGATATACATTTACAATGCAATATTATTTGGTCTTTTTTTTAAAGATATATTTTATTGATTATGCTATTAGAGTTGTCCCATTTTTCCCTTCCCTTTATTCCTCTCCGCCCTTCACCCTGCCTCATGGGCATTCCCCTACCTAGTTCATGTCCATGGGTCGTACATATAAGTTCTTTGGCTTCTCCGTTCCCTATGCTGTTCTTAACCTCCCCCTGTCTATTTTGTACCTACCATGCATGCCTCTTATACCATGTAACTTTTCCCCCAGTCTCCCCCTTCCCCCTGCCCGCTGATAACCCTCCATGTGATCTCCATTTCTGTAATTCTGTTCCTGTTCTAGTTGTTTGCTTAGATTGTTTTTTGTTTGTTTGTTTGTTTTAGGTTCAGTTGTGGATAGCTGTGAGTTTGTTGTCATTTTACTGTTCATAGTTTTGATCTTCTTTTTCTTCTATAAGTCCCTTTAACACTTCATACAATAAGGGCTTGGTGACGATGAACTCCTTTAACTTGACCTTATTTGGGAAGCACCTTATCTGCCCTTCCAGTCTAAACGATAGCATTGCTGAATAGAATAATCTTGGATGTAGGTTCGGTCTTTAAAAGGAAGGAATTTCTGCCATGTGTTACAACATGGATGAACCTGTGGACATTATGTTAAGTGAAAGAAGCCAGTCACAGAAAGATAAATGCTGTATGAGTCCACTCATCTTAGGTATCTGAAGTAGTCAAACTCAAAGGACAGAAAGTAGAATGGTGGCTTCCAGGAGAGCGGAGAATGGGGGGTTATTGTTTACTGGCACAGAGTGTTAGTTTTATAAGATGAAAAGAATTATGGGGGTGGATGGGGGTAATGGTTGCACATTATGAATGTATTTAATACCAGTGAACTCTACAGTGAAAATAGTTAAGATAGTAAATTCCACATTATGTGTACTTTAACACAATTTAAAAATGAAAAAAGAAAAAGAAAAAGAGCTAAGAACCCATGGGATCCAGAGAAGTGTTTCCACAGTTGGATGTGGGACTTATAAACACAACATCGGGGCACTCAATATTGTTTAAGAGCCAAGTTAAAAAAAAATTAATAAAAAGTATTTGATTCCTATGTAAACATATCTAGGCTTTAGAGAACTGATTTGGCCTTTAAGGGGCTACATATCGACTGTCCTGGAGGCTCTGACCCTCTCAAGCAGCCTTTGAGGTCCCAGAACACGTTCGTTGCAGCTTTTGTCACATTGTATGGCTGTCTGTGTAGCCATCTCCCTAGGAGCCTGTGAACAGGAGGCAGAACCCTGTTTCCTGCCCAGCACACGGTGCTCAGTGAATGAAGGAAGGAATGAACAAATGAGTGGTCAGCCGGAGAGTGGTGCACCTGCAGTTCTAAGGAGGCTGAGGGAAATTGCAGTCTGGGTCCTTCCCACGCTTCCCTTCATCCTTTTCTCTCTTCTCCTTTGCAGCCTGTCCCTCACCCTTAGCACCTGCAGGGAGCCTTCCCAGATTATGCCCAGCTACCTCCAGGGTAGCCCCTCGTCCCCATCTTCCTCTCACCTGGAGGAGGCAGCAAGCAGGTCCACAGAGAGAGGCATGAGCTACCTAAAAAGGGAGTGGTGGGCCAGGGAAGGGAGGGTGGGCAATCCGGGCCCCTGCTCCAGCACCTCCAACCCCACACCCTGAAGGAGGGGGGCTAGGATGCTTCCTCGTGCCTTCCTAGAGCGGGTGTCCCAACAGACCTGGTGCAGGTGTCTGGGCTGCTCCAGCCCCTCTGGGAAGATGTCCTCCGAGGTGACATCTTCATTAGGCTGCTCGAGGTGGGGGGTGCCACAGTCCAAGCAGTTCCTGGAGTGCTTTGCTGGCTGAATGCTCTCCTCCCCTCCCCTCTCTTTATTTTTCTGATGGAGGAGAGAGCAGGAGCTCTAGACTTTGTCCTTGGAGCCGAGCAGCGTGGCGTAAGTTAGCGAACTTCCCTGAGCCACAGCTTACTCATCCGTGAGAGTGGGGCGTGAGGCCCGCTGCACGGCACTGCCGGGGGGCTGAGCTGTGTGCAGAGCTGGGGTCTAGGCTGAGTGCATAGCCCCAGCCCCGCAGAGGCCCGGCTTAGCGTCACCGGTTAAACCACATGACTAAGCTAGTGACGAAGCCGCTGGGGCCCCAGCATGCTGGGGTAGAGGTCAGCAAGGGCCGGTCCCACCATCTCCGTCCCAGGAGTGGCAGCTGAGAAGGAACCATGGGACAGAGAGGACTTTAGGATGAAACACAAAGCCAACACATGCCGAGCGTTCACCTGAGTCAGGCTGAGCCCTTCCTGGCTGTGTGTTCACGTAACCCTCACCAACACCGCGGAGGGTACTATTTTCTGCATATGTCAGTTTTACATTTATTTGTTTGTTTCTTTTTTATAGATAGGCTATATTTTTAGAGGAGTTTTCCCCAACCCCCTAACTCCACACATGCACAACCTCCCCCACCAGATGCTACATTTATTTGTCACAATCAATGAAACAACATTAACACTTTATTATCACCCAAAGTCCATAGTCTCCAGTAGAGTTCACTCTTAGTGTTAGCATATCCTAGGGTTTGGACAGACGTACAATGACATATATTTTACTTTTCAATGCAATTTTATTTTTATCAAAGAAATTCATGCTCAGTGGCTTCAAAGTCAGCGTACAGAAAAGATTTAGATGGAACACCATGCCCCTTCCTGCCCTCCCCACACTCCCTAACCCTAGGCCCTGGCCCTAGGGGCATAGTGGCACCCTTCTCATGTGCTCATTAGCCTCCAGGGCCACACCGTTGGCACCGGGGTATTGAACCTTCTCTGGATCAAGAAACTTAAAAGGGACTGGAGACAAACAGCCCATTGGGTCCAAATGGCCAGGCTGGCCTAACACACTCTCTGCCCCAGGGTCAGCCAAGCATCTCAAATGAGACCTTCCAAAGGCATTTCCAACATCTGTGAGTGCTTCTTCAGAAGCCCCAGAGACCATTTTCAAAGTTTCACTGGAGGAGCAGAACTAGAGCCCGCGGTGATGCGAAGCTGCCCGGGTCAGGGGAGATTCTGGTTCTGGCTGGCCGCGTGGACTGGGACACTTTCTCCCTCTGGACTTGGAGGGCTTCGTGTGAAAAGGCAGGGGGTTGGGCAGGTGATCACCAGGGCCCTGCCTGGCAGCCGCATCTCTGGAGCTCCTCCCAGGAGCCAGTGCTCCTTTGAAGTGCCCGGTCCAGATGAGGAACTGCGACTCAGAGGGTGGCCAGGGCCACACAGCCAGAGAGTTGCAGGCCAAGGTTCTGAGCCAGGGTGCACGCTTCCTTCCCTGGGTGGGGCTGGATCCCTGAGCCCTCTGTCCCCGAGCACCTGAAAAAAGTGCTCCGATGAGTGGCAGGTGAGTGGGTGTGTAGGTAGGTGGTCCCATGGCTTCCAGGGGCCGCAGGGCCCAGCTTCCTCAGCCCCAGGATTTCAAGCTTCTAGGCCGCACTGCAGAGTGAAGACCATCACAGCCACATCCTGTCTAATACTAATGTCTCCCCTAGACCAGTGGTTCTCTGCCTGGGGAGCTTCGGCGGCCAAGGGTGCCGGAGCCCCTCCTGGGAAGATACTGACTCAGTGGATGTGGACCCTGGTCCAGAATTCAGTCCATCAGCACCCAGTGACTCAAAACCAGGCCCAGACACAGGCCCTACGTGCTCCTGACTCGGACTGCCTATGTGGGCTTCGGGCCACAGAGCCCTGGATGCTGATTTCAGGGCCCACACGAGAGAAGCAAGGTGGGGAGCAGAGAGCCAGGTGAGAGGTGGGCTGGGGGTATACTGCAGTTGTGACTAAGATGAACCAGAACAAGGAACTGGAGTTGTAGTGGGGGAAGATATCAGGGAAGGACTCAGAGGTGGCCACTAAACGTGGCTTCCCTTGGCCTGTTCTCATCCTGCATGAAGCCTGGGTTTTGAAGTCCCAGATTCATGGTGGGTCAAACCCACCAGCGTCTGGGAAGCACAGGGCGCATAGTTTTCAAACTGAGTTCCTTGGAACCCTAAAGGTCCCTCAGAATTGATTGGGACTTGGTCACAACGTGTCCTGCAACTCCCAACGTTGCTCCTTTTAGCTACTTAATGAATAAATGTACAAGATTTCACTGGGAAAAAGGGATTCCATGATAAAAATAATACTAGCAGCATTTGAAAGCCATAGAACTAATAAACTTATGAGGGACAGATGAGGAAACTTGCCCAGAGTCACCCTCTAGTCTCTTACCCCTAAGCCAGGCCTGCTCTGACAGCTCCCTGCTGGCCGTAGAACAGAGAGCCAGAGGAGGCCCTTGGGGGAGGCATGGTTTGAATGAATGACCCCGTGGCCCAGACCTGCAAGCCTGGAGAGGCAGTGCACAGCTGCCTTAGCTCATGTGTAAAGAGCCCTCCAGATTTTGATCCCTTATTCCCTTGAGAAAAATGTAGGGCCCTGGCCTGGCAGGTGGGGCTCCTGGGTTCCAGGTGGTCCCACCACTGCCTGGAACATTAGCCTTTTCTTTCAGGGAGGTCACTGAGCATAATGACTCATTCCCTAGACTATGGGCCCTTGCAGGCAGGACCTGTCATCTCCACCATGGGCTCCATCCTCCTGCAGCCCAGGGACACAGGGCACAGGACCCGGCACAGAGCTGGAGCTCGGGAATTCTTGACTTCACTGAAAATGGTTTTGTTTCTTTGTTTTTAAAACACGGCTTCCAGCAAGGGGCTGCCTCCCCATCCCCCGCATCCAAACTGGGCTGTTCCACAGCAGTGCCTGACGGCCTGCACTTCCCGTGGTGCAGCTTCTTCCTCCCCACTGTTCTCTGCCCTGGGCTGGCTCCTCTGGCAGGCTGAGGGTCTACATACTGGAGAAAGCCTGGGCCGAACGCCCCCCTTTCTCCCAACATTCTTCCTCTGAGCAGGCCAGCCTGGCCTCCTATCAGTGTAGCAGCATTCGGCAGCATGTGCTTTCCCAGGAAGCAGGTGGGATAGGCAACAAGTGTGTGACCATGGATGGTTTGCACCGGGGGGAGGGGAAGATAGAGTCCCTGGTCGGAGGTCTAACCTCTCTGCCGTTGACCGCCCAGAACAGCCGTGATCAGGACCTTTATTATACACAGCTGTGGTGGGGAGCTCTGTTCTCCCTCCCCGCTCCCCTGGTCTTGATGGGCCTACCCATGCCAAAGACCACAGCCCCAGGTTCCAGCCGTTCTCACCTCCTGGCAGTGACCGAGACCTGAGAAATTGTCCTTATCCTCAGGTCTCCAACAGAAACCCTCGCCCCCTGCAACCAGAGCCCCTCCAGACACCACATCCCTCTCCAGAGCCCAGAGGCTGCTTCCAAAGTCCCCTACCCCCAAATTCCCACTAGCCCCTGGTTGTCTGGTTCCCTGGCCATGTGGGGGAGGAGGTCAGCTTTGTGACTTCACAGAAGGCCATTTTGTGACAAGGGTGGGCTTGGTAAAGTAGAGCCGGGCCAAGGGGCTCCCCCCAGGAACATCATGGACATTTTCATGGAGAGACACCCCCACCTCTAAGGGAATGAAGAGGAGCTGCCTCACAGTAAGAGCACAGGACACACCTCTCCTTGTTGACTTTGGTTACCAGACCTAAGTGGGTACTCCGGGCTGCATCTGGCACTTTCTCTCAAAGGTCCAGGCTCATCGCCGCCAGGTTTGTGCAGGGGCAGGAGGTGGTTACGCCGGGTGGCAGTCACGGTGGGTCTCTGACTTCAGAATTGGGGGTCGGAGCAGCTTTCCCCCATTAGAAGAGGCCATTTTTCTCTAGGCTTTCCTAAGGGAAGGAACTGACCAAGTAGGAAGCTTTATGTGACCGGGGTCTTCATCAGGGACAGGTTCGGCAGCCCCCAGGGCACCTTCCAGTGGGTCAGGCCAGAGATCCCTGAATCCTGTAAGAAGCTCTGGCGGCTACTAACAAGCATGGCCAAAAATCCAAGCGCCTCTCTTTTCAGTGCTGACTCCATGGTTGTTTCTTCCTGGAAGGATTCATGGTCCCAGAAACCTGGAGTAAAAGAGTCTGGGCGTGCTTTCTCCTCACTTTCCCTGTGCCTGCTCCCCAATCTCCACCTCTTACCTGGAGTATAGCCTCTTGGAAGGGCGGGGCCCCAGGAGTCAGCAGGGGTGATAACTGGCAGCCAGGCTGGGGATCTGGCAGGTACTGGGGCACCTGGACAGCAGAATTTGTCCCTCACACGCAGCACTTCTCTGTGCTGAGCAGGTCCACTGTGCAGGTCCACTGACCACCCTCTCTGGCCTCTACTTCGTGACATTGCCATTCTGCCAGAGGACCCCAGGGAAGGAAGTGTGCTCTGGGCAAAAGCGTTCCAGAAGTGTCAGCAGGAAGCAGGGGCTGTGGCAGGTTTGGGGAGGGTGGCATGTGGGGCTTCACATCCAAGGGACTCCTTGGCCTTGATCATCTTCACCCCTCATTGGCGGTAGCCCCTCGCTGGCTTGAGGAAGCCTAGGAGCAGGTCCTCTTAAACTACCCGCTGACCCACTCAGTTTTCAGTCCTGGGCTGGGCCAGAGAGTGCCCAAGATCCCCAAGAATGGTAACTCTACCACTTCCCAGTGCTTCTGAAAATGGGCCCTAGGATTTTTCCGGCCGGGAGCTTGTTTCTCATTTAAGCGGGGGAAGCCCGAGCTCTTCCAGCAGGCAGTCCTGGGGGCCAAGAGAAACCAGTCTGGGCTGAGGCCATCCAAAAAACTTCAACGGGGACAGCCATGAGCCCAGAAGAGCCACCCCTTAGCCAGCCTGCCTGTGTGCCAGGCCCCAAGCTAAGCGCCCTACATGCAGTATCCCATTTAATCCCCATAACAACGCCATCAAGGAGCGTTGCCATCTTCCAGGTGGGGAAACTGAAGCTTGAGAGGTGAAGGCATTAGGCCGACATCCCACAGTTGATACATGGAAGCACCACTATTAGGATACATGTCTGTCTGCCTCCAAAACTGGGCTCACTGCTGACTTGTCTCCTGCAAACTCTTCCCCTTACAGAGGAAAAACCAATTTCTCATCCCTGACTCTCATCGGTAGGGTTAAAGAGGGAAAGGCAGAGGCGAAGACCTTGAGCCTGTTATCACCCAGACCATCAGCTTTTGGATGAGGAGGCCTCTACTGCCTGGTCTGTCGAATCTTCAGTGAGCCCCACCGGGAGGCAGCTGTTCTGACCTGCTTCTAACGATTCTTTCAGATGATTTGAATGAGGCCTTGGGGGCCGTAGAAGGGGAGTCCTTGGGGGTCTGTGCCTGAGCAGTGGTTCTGAGGTGGGGTTGCCAGATCAAACATAAGATGACCAGTGCAATTTTAATTTCGGATAAACAATTTTTTAAGATAGAAGTATGCCCAACATACTTGTTTCTAAGTATTGCACAGGGCTCTTCTGAGTCCACTTTGGCTGGGGCCCTGGTGCGTGTGAGCTGTGCTGGGGCTGGGAGATTCTGCTTTGTTCCCCACCAGAGCCTCAGGCCCGTCTAGGACAACGTGCTTGTGGGAGCAGGAGTTAGGGATGGCTTTCTGGAGACTTCAGCCGCTGCAGTCATTGATCAAATGTGGCCTTAACACTGTCGCCTTCACAGGACCTCGATTCTTCCCTCTCTAGAACAAGAGCGATAAAAAAAGGACATGGCCACACAGGAGTGGTTGCTGTGCACACCTCTTGGGCAAGGAGGGTTAGAGTTCCATTTTTCCAGAAGGCTGTAGGGGCTCTCGGGCTGGGAGAGGGCACCGAGTGAATGATTGGAAGTCTCTTTTTGTCCAGGCCAGGGTCCCCAGAGCCTGGCAGCCCAGAGCCTGGCAGCCCCGAGTCTGTCCGTGTTGGCCCCTGTGACCCCTGGACACTTGTAGTAGCTGTTCAGCCCACAGCAGAGTGGGGGTGGATGCGGGACAGTTGGTCTTGCCTCCTGGCTCTAGGGAGTTGCTGGAGGAGGCACAGTGGTGGTGGTGGCACCAGGAAGAAGATGGGCTAGTGGGAGTCCCTGGGTCAGGTGAGCCTGGAAGGAGGCGATGGGAGGGAAGGGGTGATGGAAGGGTGAAGAGGGGGAGAAGGCCTTCCCTGAGGCCCAGGAGACTTGGTGCTATCAGCTTTCCTACCCATGGGATGGGTACTCCACCCCAGTGTGGGGCCTCGCTTGAGGGTGAAGGCAGGTGGCGCACACCTAAGTCTGTGGCAGTCGGTGTGGGGACCAGGGCTGGACTGCTCGTGCCCTTTCTTTGCCACTGGGCAGCCCTGCAAGCACTATTCCTTGCCCTTTTGGGTGGTGGCTGCTTCTTTCTGAGGTACATGTGGTGGGGGTGGGGTGGGGTACAGGCAGAGAGGAGGGTGATGTGGTTTGTGGTGGTGGGGGAGACAGAACAGAGTCCAGAGATGTTTTTCCAAAGAGGTCAAGAAATCCCTTTCCAGTGACTTAGAAAGCAATGTGTCAGACCCAGCTGGGTCTTCTGTGGCTTTGTGCTTTGTGGGTACTTAGATGTGAAAATGTTGGGTGTGCCAAAGCATTGGTGTGCACATTTGTGTATCTGGCATGCATGCTCGTGCTGCGAAATGTGTTAGTGAGCGCGCCTGGAATGTCTGTGCAGCCCAGAAAACCTGGGTGCTGCCTTTTCAACATCTCAGGCTGGGGAGCCTGAGAGTGCCTGCAGGTGTGTGGCTATGCGTGCGAGTGGCATGTTGGTATGGGTGGAAGGGCTGCAGAGATTACAGAGCAGAGATTCTGTAGGGAGCAGCTTCTAGACAGGCCCTAGATAGCTGCTGCCCTGCTTCCCTGGTTGCCTGAACCCCAGTTTCTCCGAAGCCCCTCACTCCCATCACTGACCCAGCAGCACCCAAGGCTGGGTTTCTGAAGGGGAGCAGTGCCATCTGGTGGTAGGTTGAGGCTGTGCCAGGAGCAGGTGAGCGGGACCCTGTGTTCACAGGAGGGAGGGTTCTTTGCCTTTCCGGACCCCGGTCAGCGGGGAAGTCACCACTGCACTAGCTAAACCATGAACAGAGGGAGGGTATCTCAGGCTTGAACCCTCCATCCTTATGCATTTTGGTTGTATGGCCCAGGGAGGCATGGCAGGAAAGTCAACTGAAGGAGTGCTGGAGGCCAGGCATAGGAAAGTTACGAGTCCAGCCTCTCGACCCTCGAACCTGGGCCCCATTTCTTGGGCAACCTCTCTGCGCTCGGATTTCTCATCTATATAGGTAGATAACTGTATCTACCCTGTGAGGTTGTAGTGGAAGTTATATGAAAAAGTGTAGGTGGGACACTTGGCTCGGAGCTGAGCTAGCTGTAGAGTCAAAGGAAATGATAGTGGCCATTATTGATATAGGCAAAGTTCCAGAAGTGCAGAGAAGAGAGCTCTGTGTCATGACAGGTGAAAGAGTTGCAGAGAGGTGATATGTCTTTGGCACTGCTGCCCCACATTCTAGAATTGTGTGCCTGAGCAGCTGCTCCAAGTCACACACTTAAGTGAAGGGGGAAGGAGGTCTCTTTTCTGGAATGAGGGGAATGGGGTCCAGTGGGGAATGGAATCAAAAGACTCAGCATTTAGGCTCTGGACTTCTCTTTCTTTCTTTCTTTCTTTCTTTCTTTCTTTCTTTCTTTCTTTCTTTCTTTCTTTCTTTCTTTTTCTTTCTTTCTTTCTTTCTTTCTTTCTTTCTTTCTTTCTTTCTTTCTTTCTGATAATGACTTTCTGTTTTTAAAAAAGATTTTATTTTATTTTTAGACAGAGGGGAAGGGAGGCAGAAAGAGGGAGAGAAACATCAACATGTGGTTGCCTCTCCTGCGCCCCGCAGTGGGGACCTGGCCCGCAACCCAGGCATGTGCCCTAGACTGGGAATCTAACTGTCGACCCTTTGTTTCTCAAGCTGGCGCTCAACCCACTGAGCCACACCAGCTGAGGCTTGGTTTCTTTAAAACATTTTTTAAAATTTATTTTTTATTGATTAAAAGAGAGATCAATTTGTTGTTCCACTTGTTGATGCATTCATTGATTGATTCTTGTGTGTCCTATGATCGAAACTGCAATCTTGGTATATGGGGGACAATAATCTAACCAACTGGGCAACTTGACCAGGGCTCTGGCTAGCTTCTTGCTAGCTGTGGAACGTGAGCAGGAAGCAGGCTCGTTGTGTCCCATATTCCCCACGTGCAGGTGTTGGCTCTGAGGACTACATAGAAATGCACAGAAACTTGCTTAGGACTCTCAGAGAGATAAAGGTTGGGTAGGATTGTGTCAGGGAGAGATTCTGCTCATCTGTGAAGTCACATTTATCTTTCATGTCCCCAAAGAGGGACCCCTGAGTCAGTTGTTCTGGTTCTGCTGCTAATTAGTTGTGTAATGTTAGGCAAGTCACTCACTTTCTGCCTCACTTTTTCCAGTTGCAAAATAAAGAAATTAAATTAGATGACCTTTGAGTTCAGCCTCACCTTAATTTATGGCCTTCGGATTTTTTTCATTTTTCTCTGCCTCATATATAATACCTAGGATAAATATTTATTGATCCCACAGGTTAGGTATTGAACAGAAAGACAAAGAAAAACCAGGGCCTTCTGTGCTGTGATTTCTTATAGACGTGGGAAATACTTTTTAGATCCCAGTATGTTAGTGATGGGACAGATGGGAGGCTAAAACAAAAGCTCTCCTCTGTCACGCAGGGTATAATAAGGTACTGAGAATGCATCCAGCGCTCGTAGTACTGGTTTGGAAGAACTCGAATTCCTCACTTTTCGCTTCCGCCTTTCGAAGCAGCCTATGAGTAGTCAGCCGTTCGCGTTAACCCGAAGAACTACAAATCCCAGAAGTCAATACGCGGGGGAGAAGCGCCCTTGAGCTAATTAATACTGGTGGGCCCCGCCCCTAGGAACCGAACTTCATTTCCCAGGCGGCTTCGGGGTTCGTCAATATTCCTCAGCTCGCCCTGGCGTTTCCCTCCCACCTCTTGCTAGCGAGCCTCGCGCCAAGTCGGGGAGCTGGGGTGGGGTTGGGGGGTGGTAGGCGCGCTCGCGCAAGCGCGCGCGCGGTGCACGTAGCGCGCGAGTGACGCATAATATGTGGGCCGCTCTGGAGCCGTGGTCGCGCTGTGTGTGAGTGAGGGAGAGTGCGGGACCTGAGGCGGTGTGTGTGAACTGTGGCCGCTGGCGGGGTCAGGGGGGAGCGGCGGAGCCGCCCGGGAAGGTGAGTGGGGAAGGGAGGACGGCCGGTCTCTGGGAGGGGCGCGAGGAGACAGGGCGCGTGGCCCGGCGGGCGGGAGAGTGGGCGCGGGCTGGGGGAGGGGCGGCACCTGCCTGGGCCGCCGGCGGCGAGGGGGCGGGCCGGGCTTCTGGGGAGGCTGGGCCCCGGGCCTGACAGGACTTTTCCTTCTCCAAATTCTTGGCTCGGGGGCGGGGCCTCCGCGTTCTTCCTGCAGTCCGCAAAAGAAGCTTCCCGAGAGTAACTCTTCCGCCCGGAGTGGGGGGGTAGGGGTGTGCCCGCCCCTACCTGTAGGAGGGGCCTCTCTCATTCCCCTTGTCACGTTTTTCCTCCCAATCATCCCAATCTCCCTTCCGTACGGACTGGGGGGCTCCATCTTCCCTGCCGTACGGCGGCCCCCTTCCCTCACTGTTTCCGCCTCTAGCTCCAGTCACCTGGGCGGGCTTTCCCCTCCCTCGGCCTCGCGCGGGCTCCCCTGCACCCGCCTGGCTCTCGGACCGGGCGAGGGGGCGGAGCTTTCCGGGCACTCCTCCCACCCCGATGGTGGAGGGGTGGGGTGGGCAGAGGTGCTGGGGTCCTGCGGCGCGGAGCCGAACCTCGGAGTGCCTGCCAAGCTTCCCGGGAACCTGTTTCCGTGGGTTCTAGTTTGCAACTGGGGTGTCACAGGCCTTTGCTTAACTCCGTCTTCTCTTACTGAACGGTTTCCTCTTATTGCAGTGTTAGCGCTCGGGTTTCGTGTTTGTTGAAGTAGTAGTTTTGGAGTCTCTGTAGTAGTTCTTTTTGAGTCCCAAATGACTCGTCGCGGTCCACATCACGTCGTTTTTTCCTCTGTTTTCAGCGAAGGCTTTTAATTAGGCTGCGTTTTAATTAATTTATATTAGCAGCATCTTCCTGTTCTGAGCGCTTTGTTAATCTAGAGAGGTTCACTGACATTGCCCTGTAATTTTCTTTTTCCAGTTTACTGGAGTTTACCTTTAAGGATTATATAAGCTCTACTGGAGTTTACCTTTGAGGTTTATGTAAGCTTGCATGTTTAGAGTCTTTAGGAGTGGATTTGGTGTTTTTCTGCTTGATGATATCAAGATTTGGGTTTTGTCTATAGCAGTTATTATCCGTTTTCGGGTGGTGCTTTATTTTTGGCTGTTACGGGGCTAAAAGAACTTGACTTGGGTTGGTGAATGCATAATACAGTATACAGATTGTATATCATAAAATTGTAGATCTGAAACCTATAAAATTTTATTAACCATTTTTATCTCAATAAATTAAATAAAAATTTTTTTTAAAAGGAGCTAATAGAATTTGGAGAATATATAGGAAATAACTTCATGCTCAGAATCTCTTGAGTAGTTGCTGAGCACAGTGTTTGACTGTTCTACCTTTGTACAGTTGTTAAATTTAATAGAGAAGGAATCTGGTGAAATGAACCACGTGGTAGCTTAGCTTGGAGTGATTAAAGTTTTTTGGTGTTTTTTTTTTAATTGCTGTTTTTAGAGAGGGAATTGGGGGGAAGAGAGAGAAAACATCTATTTGTAGTTCCAATTATATATGTATGCATTGGTTACTTCTTGTATGTGACCTGATCTGGGAGGAACCTGCAACTCTGTCTCATCTGACACATTCTAACCAACTGAGCTACCTGACCAGGGCCTGAAGTTGGTTTATTAGTAATTTTCTTACGTTATTTTTGTGAAGGAGATGGTCATGGACAGTAATAGAAAATTGTTATACATGATTTTATATTTAACTAGTAATTAGGTAAATTTTACTTGAAGCCCCAAACTTGGATTATTTTCCCCAGTTTTTTGTTTTGCTTTTACATAAGGAAGAATGCTTTCAAACATTGGTTTCAGGTTTGTAAGCTTACGGGATTTTTCCTTAATGTGGACTTTATTATAGGCTTTGGGACAATTCTGCTGAATAGGCCATTCAGTATTGTGTATTAGAAGAGGATAGATTTTATGATTCAATTAAATATTACAAAATAGTTGAAAAATGGCAGAACTAGGATGTTAACGTACGATGAAAAGTCTTTCTTTTTCCTTTCGTCCCTTTTGTTATTTTCTGATTTTTTGGGGTGCAGTCATTCTTGCAGGTGTGAGTGCTATCTGATTGCGGTTTTTTTATTTCTCTAATGGCTAATGAGGTTGCTCATCTTTTTTGTGGCATTACCTGCCACAAAAGTAATAGCTATTCTCTGTTCTTTGTGTATTCTTCCAGGGATATTTTATTTTGGGGATACACACACCCTTTACTTTTCTCACTATTCCACATTAGGAAAGGAAATACTTATTTTTTCTAACTTTTTATTATGAAAAATTTCAAACATTTAAAAGGTGAAAGAATAGTAAAATGAACACTTGTTTATCCATCCAGATTCAACAGTTGTTAATATTTTGCCATATTTTCTCTCTATATGGATATGGTGTATATTTATTTTGTGGAACTAATCGAAAACAATTTGCAGACAGATCACCCTTAAATACCTTCACAGCCACCTTTTAAGGATGAAGACATTCTACATTTTTTTTGTAGGGCCTTATATTATTCCATTATATTGATAGTATTATTATTTAATCTTCACAACAATCATTTACATTTCATAGATAAGGAAATTGAGATTTGGAGAAGTTAAATAATTTTATTAGGATCACACAGGTATATCTGTAGAGTTGGGATTTGAATGCTTAAAATCCTTTTCTACCAAGTAACAGTTGATTAGTCTTGGGGACCTCTCTGAGCCCATTTCCTAATCTGTAGAAAAGGGAAGGGTGGTTGTGAAAATTCAGAAAAATTGTAAGCGATTTACTTAGCCAAATGTTTGCTCCATGCTAGTATTCACTAATCGGTAACTGTTGTGTCACTATTGGACAGACATTCAATTCTGTATACCACTTAAAGAACTCACTTTAAAACATGGTGAGTTGAGAATAAAAATAAGAAAAACCAAAGAAGAAAATGAAACAAACAACCATGGTGAATTGAGCAATGTACCTTCACTGTCTTACGTATAACAAGATGTGTATAATGCGTTTCGTATTAATAACTTTTCGTAATAGTAAAATGATTTATCATTGATGTTAGAATTTTAGTCTAAGTTTATATTTTCCCTGGGCAAGTTGTTATTCCCGAAGTTAATGACTGTTCTCGAAGATATTTAATCAGAAGTTTTGAAAATGATACCAGAAGTATATGTTTAAATTGAACACTAAAATTTTAGTATTTTAGTGTCCCTCAGTTGACCTTTATTAGAAGTAGTATTTTCTTTAAACTTTGCCTTGGTGTGTTTCACTCGTTGATTGCTTAGGTTTTCCAAAAGACATTGCCCTTGTGGAACTTTTTTTTTTTAATTAAAAAGGTAAAATTCACATACCATAAATTAACCATTCCTGTTTTAAAGCGTATATAATTCAGTGTATTAACGTTGTGTAGCCATAACCTCTTTTAGTTTCAAGACATTTTCGTCACCCCAGAAGGAAACCCCATACCCATTAAAGAGTCGTTTCCTGTTTACTCCTCCCCCAAACCCCTGGCAACCAGCAGGCAACTTTCTCTATGTGGCTTTACCTATTCTGGATGTTTCCTATAAATAGAATCATACAGTATGTGACCTTTTGTGTCTCGTTTCTTTCATTTAGCATATTGTTTTCAAGATTCATCCATAGCTGTAACATGCGTCAGTACTTTATTCCTTTCTGCAGCTGAATAATACTGGATTTTATGAATATAATCACATTTTGTTTATCCATTCACTCATTGATGGACATTTGTGGTTGTTTCCACCTTTTGGCTATTGTGAATATGCTGTTTGGAACATTTGTGTACAAATATTTGAGTATCTGTTTTCAGTTTGTTTTGGGTATGTGCATTGGAGCAGAATTGCTGGGTCATGTCATAACTCTGTGTAATGTTTTTAAAAAAACATTTTGAAGAGCCACCAAACTGTTTTCCATACTTGATGTACCATTTTATATTCCCATCAGTAGTGTATCTTCCCATTTCTCCACCTCCTTGCCAGTGCTTGTTATTTTCTGATTTTTTGAGGTGTAGTCATTCTTGCAGATATGAGTGCTATCTGATTGCGGTTTTGATTTTTATTTCTCTAATGGCTAATGAGGTTGCTCATCTTTTTGTGTGTTTGTTGGCCATTTGTGTATCATCTTTGGAGAAATGTCTACTCAAGATCTTTGCCCATTTTTGAATCAGGTTTTTTTGTTGTTGAGTTGTAGGAGTTCTTTAGATATTTTGAATACTAGATCCTTACCAAAAATATGATTTACAAATAATCTTTCCATTTTGCGGGTTGTCTTTTAAGTTTCTTGTTGCTGCCCCTTGTACAAAATTTAAAATTTTGAAGTTCAATTTATTCCTTTGTTGCTTACAGTTTTGGGGTGTCATAAATAGGAATTCCTTGCCAGTTTCAAGGTCATGAATATTTTCCCTTATGGTTACTTCTTAGAGTTTTCCTTTAGTTTACTTCTATAGCTTAAGTTCTTACATTTAGGTCTTTGATCCATTTTGAGTGAATTTTTGTATATGGTGTGAGGGAAGGATCTAACTTCATTCCTTTGCATGTGGATATCCAGCTGTCTCAGCACAATCTGTTGAAGGATGAGTAGTCTTTCTACTAATGGTCTAATGGTCTTTCAACAAATTTTTTTCTTGGTAATGATCTTGGCAAACTTATTAATCA
This sequence comes from Mormoops blainvillei, assembly GCA_004026545.1. Classification (NCBI taxonomy): domain Eukaryota; kingdom Metazoa; phylum Chordata; class Mammalia; order Chiroptera; family Mormoopidae; genus Mormoops; species Mormoops blainvillei. The sequence continues at coordinate 44,611 of PVJD01000432.1, forward strand.
ATTGACCATTAAAGTGAGATTTTATATCTGGACACTTAGTTCTGTTGATTTGGTATCCATGTCTTTCCAGTATCATAGCCTTGATTACTGTAGCTTTGTAGCAAGTTTGGAAATCAGAAATGTGAATTCTCCAACTTCTTTTTCAAGATTAGTGGTTAGTCAGGGTCCCTTGCAATTATATATGAATTTTTGGATGGAAGTTTCCATTTTTGCAAGAAGGGTCTTCAGGCTTTTGATAGGGGTTGTGGTGATTGTTGACCACTGTGGAAAGTATTGTCATGTTAACAATGTTAAAAGTCTTTTAGTCCATGAACACAGGATGTTTTTTCATTTATTTAGGTCCTCTCTAATTTATTTCAGCTTGTTTTGTAGTTTTTAGTGTATGTCTTGTGCCTTTTTGGGTTAAATATTTTTGTTAATATTTTATTCTTTTTGGCACTATTGTAAATGTAATTGCTTTCTTAATTTCATATTCAGATTTTTTATTGCTAATATAGATCTTGTATTCTGTAGCTTCGCTAATTTATTAATTCTAATAGTTTATTTTTTGGGAGGGCGGTGGATTTTTTAGGATTTCCTGTATATAGGATCATGTCATTTTGTGAATAAAGAAAATTTTACTTTTTCTTTCCAACTTGGATGTCTTTATTTCTTTTTCTTGACTAATTGCTTGGGCTAGACTTCAGTGCAATGTTTAATGTAAGCGGTGAAAGTGGGCATCCTTGTTTTGTTTCCGATTTTAGAGGAAAAGCTTTTAGTCTTTCAGCATTGAGTGTAATGCTAGCTGTGGGGTATTTTAAAATACCCATTACCATGTTGGGGAAGTTATCATCTGTGCTAGTTTATTATTTTTATTACAAAAGGGTTTTAGATTTTGTCAGCTGCTTTTTCTCTTATCAGTCAGATGATCATGTTTTTCTCTCTCTTTTTTTTTTTTTGTTAATGTGTGTGTATAAACATAATTGATTTTTGTGTGTTGAATCACCCTTGCATTTCTGGGAAAAATCCCACTTGGTCATGATATATAATCCTCTTTATATGCTGCTGTATTCAGCTTGCTAGTACTTGCTTAGAATTTTTGCATTTATATTCATAAAGTGCATGGTCTTTAGTTTTCTTGTGATGGTTTATGTGGCTTTGGTGTCGGGGTGACGCTGGCTTCATGGAATTAATTAGGAAAAAATGCTCCTATTGTATTTTTTTGGGAGAATTTGAGGATTGATATTAATTTTTATAAATGTTTGGTTAAATTATTGCTCTGTCCAGCCTACCTGGCTAGTACTTCTCAAAGTTGTCAAAGTCATGAAAAACAAGGAAAGACTCAAAAACTGTCATTAATCAGTGGACACTAGGGAAATAACAACTAAATACAGAGTATCCTGGATGAGATCCTGGAACAGAAAAGGGACATGAATGGGAAAACTGGTGAAATCTGAATCAAGGCTGGAGTTTAGTTAATAATATACCAATGTTCAGTTTCTTAATTTTGACACTGTACCATTACAAAATAGGATGCTAACATTAGGGGAAACTGACCTGAGTGAAGGGAATATGGGAATTTTACTGTCTTTGCAACTTTTTTGTAAATCTGAAGTTATTCCAAGTAAGAAATTTAAAAATGCATGTATAGTTAGTAGTCACAGTCAAAAATGCAGCCCGAGTTTTTTTTTTTTTTTAATTAAAAAAAATATTTATTTATTTTTAGAGGGGGAAGGGAGGGAGAAAGAGAGGGAGAGAAACATCAGTGTGTGGTTGTCCCTCACGCACCCCGCACTGGGGACCTTGCCTACAACCTAGGCATGTGCCCTAGAGTGGCAGTCGAACTGGCGACCCTTTGGTTTGCAGGCTGGCGCACAATCCACTGAGCCACACCAACCAGGGCAGCCTGGGGGTTCTTAAGGTCAGAAGTCCATAATAGTCATAGTCATACCTGAAGCAATTTTTTTTTTCTTGGTAATTTTGGTTAGAAAGTCTGAGAATGTAGAATCTTCTTTTCAGAAGAGAAGACTTTTCATTTAATTTTAATCTTTTTGGAACTATTTGTTCTCTTTTGGAGTTGTGGGTAAACCAGGTGATCTGATTCACTACTACTAGAATTGCTTTCACTTTATTAAAATGTGAATGTTTACATTTTAGATACTTTTATATACTTCTTTTGGTCTTGCGGCAGATATCTGTAGAAGAGTGAACAATAATCCTAGAGCAATTAGTAATCCCTTTCTGGTGTGAAACTTTTTATGCAGTGGTTGCTGTTTCAGTGAAAATAACACATTTTGCGTGGCAGGATCTGACATTTTGATCCTAATGCTACTTTGCCAAATAAGTTGTCCTATTAACCATTTAAATATTTGGGTCTCATTTATTCCTTTTGGAGCTTCTTATAAACCTCTCTTCCCAGTGTGTGTATGTGTCATGTGGCTTCTCCAAAGTCCATCTTAGTTCCTTGTCCTTGTATCCCCCCTGGGCTGACCATTCAACCCTGCAATGCCTCCTCCCAGGAAATCAGCTGTGAGAGAGGTTAGGAAGCCTAAAGGACAAATGGTCTTACACTACTCTTTCCCAACGTTCACTTTGTTAAGACTTAACCAGGAAAGTGTTGTTTATCTTTCATGGAACTTTACCCCAAAGACTTACAAGAGAGTGAAATAGTCCTGGCTGTCGTGGCTCAACTGGTTGGAACGTTGTCCTGTAGCTGAAAGTTTGCAGGTTCAATTCCTGGTCAAGGCATATACCTAGGTTGTGGGTTTGGTCCCTGGTCCTGGCACATACCGAAGGCATCCAGTAGATGCTGCTCTCTTTCATCAATATTTCTCTCTCTCCCTCTCTCTCTAAAACGCAATGAAAAAATGTCCTCAGGTGAGGATAAAAACAAACAAACAAAAAAGCAAAATATTTTTGGGAGTTGCTTTTGCTACATTTTTTAATTTTAAAAAATGTAGTCTCAAAGTTTTGGAGCTCAGAGATCTAGTTCTGGGATTATTTTATATATAGTGTGTAGGTGTATACACTTTTGAGGTGCGAAAGGGACCATAGCTTTTGTCTGATTCTCAGAAGGGTTTCCTGACCCTAGGAAGTGCAAGGATCACGATTTCAGTCCGTTTCCTCTCTGTAAACTGAGGGTGAGAGAGGTGCCAGGACTTGTTCATCATGGAGAACACCCAGGCTCCCAATCCCGGGTTTCTCACTGTACTATAAAAAAGATTACCTGAAGGACCCAAGGGTTAGATTTTCCTTGCTTTTAATTATTTCCTATACTTGTTCATCCTTTTTCATTACCCTCACTTTTCGTTTTGTAGGACGTATGTAAGTTTTTTTTTGGTTTTTTACTGTTGTCGTTATTCTTTTTTGCTTCCCTAGGCCAAGCCATGACTACGGTAGCGGTACATGTGGACTCCAAAGCTGAGCTCACTACCCTGCTGGAGCAGTGGGAAAAGGAACATGGTAGTGGGCAGGACATGGTACCTATTCTTACCAGGTATGAACAATTAAGTTTTCTAAAAAATTATTTTTTCGAAGAAGATTTTATTTATTTACTTTTAGAGAGAGGGGGATAGAGGGAGAAAGAGAGAGATGGAAACATTGATGTACGAGAGAAACAATGATCTGTTGCTTCTCGCAGGCCTCTAACCATGGACCTGGCCTGCAACCCAGGCATGTGCCCTGACCAGGAATTGAACCATTGACCTTTCGGTTTGCAGGATGACGACCAGCTCACTGAGCCATACCAGTCAGGGCAAAGTTACTTTTTAAAGAAGGAAAACTTGGAGAATAGTATAGGAACATTTCACCTCACTGTGAATTCTAAATCCATTTTTTTCCCCTTTTAGAACTAGTCTTTATCTCTTTACTTGTTGAAGCTGTTTATATTTCTTACCTTTCCTCTTAGGCCCTTTGTCCTCATTCTCCTTTATAGGTTCTTTTGCCCGTGTTTTAGGTCCAGGCTTGCTTTGTGCTTCTCTTCTCCCTTTATCCTAAATAATCTACGTAGATAATTTCATCTCTGTCCATGGTTTAAAACGTTATTCCTACGTTAACTTTCAAATCTCAATTTCTGCTTCAGACCCTTCTTTTTAAAAATTTCAGATTCATTTGTCAGCCGTTTGTTTCACACAGCTGTACCAGGCTATCTCATAGACACCTAAAACATACCATGCCCAAAGTGGAGCTTATTGTCTTCATCCTACCTTATTCACAGCTTATTTCCTGCCCTGGCGTAAATGATTTTAAACTAAAGCACTGAAAACCACCCTCCTTAGTGTATTCCTCTACCAGCACAATTTAGCCACTAAACCCTGAGGATTCTGCGTATTCCTCTGTCCCATCCCCACTCCTGCTTCCTTCATTAGGAGTTGATCAGTTCTTGACTGGCCCGTTAGGCAGTATGCATTATCCCTTGTCTCCAGTTTACCCGCTTCAGATACGTCCTCCCCTTTGGTGAAAGATTCATCTTTCCATACACAAAAATCTGATTGCCATACCTCTGCTCTTGATTCTTCCCTGGTTCCCTTTTTCCTGTGTAATAAAACGTAAACTTTTTAGAGTGGTCTATGGGGCCACTTATGATTTGACCCCCACCTCCCTTTTCTGCCTTATGGTGTTGGTTTCCTTCAGTGAGGAACACTGCCACATTTTCTAACGTCTGTGTGCCTTTACATTTGCCGTTTCTTTGGCCTGAAATGCCTTTCCTTGATATGTCTAACTGGCAAGCGCTAGTTCTTTCAGAAACAGTTTAAAACCCCCTTTCACTTTGATGTCCCTATGTAAGTTTGGGCATTCCTTTAAAAATTTTTATTTTTAATACTCCTCTTCGTGTGTGTGTGTGTGTGTGTGTGTGTGTGTGTATATGATAATTTTCTCCCATTTTATCTCTTGCCACATTGTACTATCTTTTTACATGCATCTCCCTACTACATTGTAAGCTTTTTAAAGGTAGGCGGTATACATTTTTATTGGTATCTCCTCAAACAATGATTTGTCCACTGCCTAATACATGGTAAACTGTGTGGAACAAAATTTTATTGAATGAATGTATTAAGGAGGAGAGAAAATGAAAAATAAAGGCTGGGGAGGGTCATGCTTATGTTTTTTTCTAGGCAGGAGGTCACTGGAACATGGGAATCTTTAATATCTAATTTTTGGTATCGTAGTAGTGGAAAGAGCTTTTTGTTTATGCAGTGATCTATTCTTTAGGTATAAAGAAGATTGATTTATGAAACTTTAAACAGGGATGAATGCTTTTGTTTATAACTGCTTTTGTTACATAGCGTGTGAAAATAGTTTTGTTTTTTTTTTAAGGACATAGTTGTTGACTGGTGGCAAGTGGGTTTTAATTTGTAGAGGCATTGAAGATTAAGAACTAATCACAAGATACTTGAAATGCAGCCACAGCTAATTAAAGAATCTAAGTATTGTACAGTTAACATGTGGATTATTGATGTAACTGTGAAAGGAGGAATCAGATGGGCATCATGTTTGTGGTGGATTCACTTAGTTGCTCAAAAAATATATATCAAACATGGGTACTGAAAAGACTCAAATGATTTATTTTTAAGGCTGTTTCACATTTACCATATTTGTTCATCATCTTTGACACTATGTTAAGTTTTTCAGCAGTGCAAAGCCTAAAATAGAAGGCCCTGTCTTCAAGGAGCTCACTTTCTGAGAAGCAACTAATGGATAAGAAACAATACAGAATAGTACAAAGTAATATATAATGAAATGCTAAATCTGGCAATATGGTTCATAAATATTGTAGAGGTTATGAGAAATAACTTGAATGAGTCAGTTTATTTTATTCTCTCAACAAATATTTGGGGACCTTTTGTGTGTTAGAACTGTCTGAGACACTTCTCTGAATCTCAGCTTCCTCATTTGTTACTAAAAGTATCACTGAGAGTTACATCATTATAAGAAAGCCGTCCTCAGATCTACTTGTGAAAGATTGCGTAACCAGACAGTGGAAATCCAAGGTTAGAATCCTGGGTTTTAACTCCAATTCCAGTGGGCTTTCCAGTGCAAGATGAGGTGAGGTGTCCTTGGCACAGAGATTTGAAAGATGGTAGAGTATAGCTTGATTAAAAGCAGGAAAACAGATTTTCTAGAAATATGAAAAACATGATTGGAAAAGGCAGTGAGGAGAGAAGGAACTGAGAAGGGACGCATGTTTTATAGCGGTGAGGAAATGGACCCCACAGCAGTAGAGGGTGAATAGAAGGCAGGAATGGAAAATAAAGTTGTATGGAACAAGATCCTAAAAAGATCTTCAAGGTCAGAGGGGAATTTAAGGGACAGAAGGATGAAATCAAAGTACAGTTTATTTACTTTACTTTATGTACTTTAGGTAGGGAGAGCTTCCATCATCCTCCATATTGTGAGTCTGTTAGTTTACCAGATATTACCTGAAGTGCGCTCATGGTTTTCTCCTCCTCCCTCAGCTGGCTGCAGGCTTGGGTATTTGGTATATTTCATGAGAAGCAAATGAATTTCAGGCCTGCCTACTCTTTTATTGATCACTATTTTTTTTTTTAATGATCTTCTGGCAATTTTTCTTTAAAAAAACAAAAACAAAACCTGTACAACTCTTTATAACTTTAATTGATTTTTATTATTTATGTTATTTATTATATCAAACCTTTGACTTGATTCTGTACAAAGGGATGGGCTTTGGGCCAAGCGATGTGAGCTTAATCCAGGTCCTGTGTGTGTTTTTTTTTTTTAAACATTATTGAAATATAATTTGTTTACTGTAAAGAACAGAACTCTGCTTGATGGATTTTTTTACTTGTAAAACCATCACTCAAATTAAATTATGGAACTTGTGTAGCACCTCTAGAAGGCTCCTTTCTGCCCTTTCCCAGTCAATATCTACCTTAAATTGTTTTTCTTTTTTTGATTCTCAACTTTTATAGTAACAACACCTAAATAGCTCTCACATGTCAGGCTTCGTTCCATGCAGAGTGCATATGTTAACTGCTCAAGGAGTAGGCGCTGTTACCATTATTTTACAGATGAAGGACAGGCAGGCTAAGTAACTTGGCACACAGTTAGCGGAAGATTTGAACCCTGGCCATCTGGCTCCAGAATCCATGTTTTAAGTTTCTCCTGTGCTGTATTGTTTAGTTTCAACTGGACACACTAGTAGAACTTAACGTATTTTTAAGTATGTTGTCTTTGTGGCAAAGATAATTTTCAGAGTTTGGAGGGAAAGGTAGAAAAAGTAGAAATAATTCTGAGGCTTGACGGGGAAAAATATACTAGAGTGGGTAAGAATTTTTGAAGGCAGGTTAGCCTTTAAGACCAGGAAGCATGGTTTTGTAGAAATAGAGCATATAGGAGAGTTTGAGTTAGGACAGCATGCTAGATACTGGAGAGTGGGACAGCCTTGAATTTGATCATCATTATAATAGAGTAAAATCTCAGTCTTGCTTAGGCTACTCTAAAGGAGATTTTTCTTGTTTCAAAAAGAATGCACACAAAAGCAGGAACTATTGATGCATGAAACAAAATGAGTGAGTCAAAATCTGCTAAGTGAAAGTAGCCACATATAGAAAGTGTATGGATTCCAATCTGGAATAGGCAAAACTAATCTGTAGTGAGAAAGAGAAAATGAGGGGCTGCTTGGGAGGCAGGGGCGAAGCTTATGTGGGGGAAGAATGTTTTACACAGGCTGAGGTAACAGCAGGTGGAAAGAACTCGAAGCGGTAACGAACCTGGACTCTGAAGAGCAGAGAAGGCCATGTCAGTGAAGCTTAGTGGCGGGGCACGGGGAGTAGAAGAGGTCAGAGATGCAGGCAGAATCTAGATTATTGTATGGTAGTACGTGGGTTTAATTCAGTTATTGTGGTAAGTCATTGAAATCTGGGTCATGCGTGGAAGCAAAAAAGCAAGGAGACCAGCGGAAAGGCCGTTGCAAGTAGTCCAGGCAGTTGTTGATGGTGGTCTGGACTAGGACAGGAACGGTCAGTCGAGATGTAGAGAAATGATAGAGGCCGAGAGATATTTTGGAGGTAGAGCCAATAAGAATCGTTTTGGGGGATGGGAAGAAAAGGAGGATTTTAGTAATGACTCCTGGGTTTTGGGCTTCTGAGGGGATGGTAGTGCTATTTTTTGAGACAGTAAAGGGCAGAAAAGAATGAGTTCGAGAATGGAAATTGATTTATGAGGTACCAGTTTTGATTTCTGTTCCTCAAGAAAATACCCTTTTCCTCCTTTTTGCTTCTATGTCGTACTTTGTTAAGTGAACTATTGTACAGGGTGGTACCTGTTTTTACATGCTTGCCTGGAGTTGACCCTGTCTTCCCTTTGTGCTAGGATGTCTGAATTGATTGAGAAAGAAACTGAAGAATATCGTAAGGGGGACCCAGACCCGTTTGATGATCGACATCCTGGTGAGACTCGACCTCTCTGAGACCAAGCTCTGATTTTCCTGCAGTAGAAAAGTGCTTAATAGAAAATGTTTTTTTCAGTTGAAATAGCACATTTAATGCTAAGTTTTAAGACCTAATATTTTTAAAAATACTGTTCAAGAAGGGAGCAGTGAGGAAAACTGAATTTCTGGAAAAATGGATATAATTTGTTATATTTACAGATCAAACAGAACATAATTAACTTAAAGGAACTAAATTATATAGTTATTACCTTATTGACTCATTTGGCGTGATGACAAAGACGTAAAAAGAGAAAAATGCCTTCTCTTCTGATTTTTACATTGAAAGATATCCTCTGTGCTTTCATCTTTCTAACAGTGATAACTTTTCTTTTACTGAGGAAATGTCGTTAAGAATGCATTCAGTGTCTTGCTTTTAGTTATGAAGTTGAGATGTATTTGGAACCTTGAATAATAAACAGGCTTCTTGATGCCTGCTTTAGTGTCTCGGCAGCTAAAGTATGCCATTTCATGTTAATTTGGTTTTATTTGGGGCTGATTTAATTAGAGCCATGGCAACCCAGCCTGCTTTGACATGGAATTTGCTATAATACCAAACTGTGTGGGACTTGAGACTGCCATTTTATGTTCTCTCTAAGATAGATTACCAGTGGACAAAGCTTAAGTCATGTATGGCCCCACATTGTATGTAAACTTTCTCTCTCAAAAGACAGCAGTTCTTTGCTAAAAATAAGAACATTGTATATCCACCTGAATGTTCCAGGGTTTATTTCTACTTCTTAGACATTTGTTCTCAAATGTAACTAAGTTAGGCATTTCAGATTGAGTGTCCAGTTGTTTATGTGATGTTATCTGCTGCCCTTGCCCTAGACATCCCCACTTGTGACTTCAGAGGACTATTTACCTATTTAATGCACTTTTTTAAAAAAAAGATTTTATTTATTTTTAGAAAGGAAGGGAGAGAGAAAAAGAGGGAGAGAAACATTGATGTGCGAGAGATACATCAATTGGTTGCCTCTCGCATGCCCCCCAACTGGGGACTTGGCCTGCAACCCAGGCATGTGCCCTGACTGGGAATAGAACTGGTGACCTTTTGGTTCGGAGGATGGCGCTCAGTCCACTGAGCCACACCAGCCAGAGCTAACCCACATTTTCACTAAGGCAATCAGAGCATGAAGAAGTATGACAATAAATGTGAAATAAGAATTTCAGGCAATGTATGGCATTCTGGAAAGAACTGAAAGAGAGATGATCATGCTCAGTAATATTGCCTTAGAAAGGATGAAATGGTAATGAGGTAGAAGGGAGAGAAGAAAGATGTACCTTTTTCAGTAGTAATTTAAAGATGATTTTTTTCCTCCCTACCTCTTAAGTTAAGCAGTATTTGTCATTAGGCATTATTTCTTCTAATAAATGTAAAGGTTTTAGTTTCATTATTTCTAAACACAGAAAGTTGTTAATCTGAGGTACTCATTTGTTTTTATGGTACCATTCTCTAACTTTTCTTTTTGTGAATTACTTAGGGATACTGATTACAGCTTGAGAAAAACTTTATATCAGCAGCTTACATTTTTTCTTTATCCTTTAACTAAATTTTCCACTCTAATGTTTTGAAGTGAAAATTAAATAAAATAGATGATATCTGTTTTAAAAACAAGCCAATAATTCTCCCAACCATTAATTCTTTTACCTTTAGACTGTGTGTTGAGTAGATCCTAGGTCCCTGGTCTCTTGTCTTTCCCCAGGAGCTTGGAAATTAAGACCAAGGTTCCTATATCTTTAGAGTTGGTGATTGCTTAGTGGGATCCCCCCACCCCTGCCACTCACCCCCAGCCTGGGATATCATTACAAGTTTGGGGACACATTGCCACTGCTGTTGGCATTGTAGTTGCAAGGGAGATTGGACCTGGAGCCTGTCTTTTCTAAGCCACCCATCAAAAGAAGTTGTGCTTCCAACTCTCCTGAAGGCTGAGAAGTCAGGGATTTTCTTTGTGTTAGGTTCCTTTCTGATTCTTTTGTATACATTTGTAGGCCTTGTATACTTACAATTAATGATGCTGGTCTGGGTCCAGTGCTCATTTATTTAATTCAGCTTTGCTGTATAGGCAGTAACCTGGGAGATGGGAAGGTGAGAGAGCAGTGTCTCGAGTTTTTATGTTGTCACTCCTAATTTTAAAGAATGTTTTTTAAGAAATCTAATTTATCAAAAGAATCTCGTCTTTGTTTCTATTTCTTTTTGCTGGTATTTTAGTGGTGTTTTAGTAGTATTTATGACAACCCAGGTGTTTTTATAGAGGTCTGAGTTGCTTGACTGGAATGACTCACTCATTCCTTTGTTTGTTCCCCCATCTTCTTTCGATAGGTCGAGCTGACCCGGAGTGTATGCTGGGCCACTTGCTGAGAATACTCTTCAAGAATGATGATTTCATGAATGCAGTAGGTTTGCTTCTTACTTTTCTCCAGATTACCATCAGCAGATGCTGTACCTTATTGTTTTTTGTAAATAGTTTGCTTCCTCCTGAGGCCTTGACAAAGGTGGACATAGAGTGGGTAGACTTTTTAATTTGGTATTGGTTCAGTGAAGTAAGGGTAATATTGGACTTACTTCTTACCAAAGTCCAAGGTATTTTCTCAAGGTGTGTACTTTCGTCAGTCGAATATTGCTGAGGACTGCAAAGGCATCTGTGCTCACCTTTGGGCAGGATGACTTTGAGTTGGGAATATGGGAACCCTCTTGTTCCTCAGTAGAAAAATCAGAGTGGTGCATGCGGTACAGGTCTGCGCTGATGCTGTTGTGCATGCATTGGGAATATGAGGGGGCGTTGTGCCTTCTCCAACTCCGTTCTGTTGAGGAGTACATGAGCAGGGGGAAATGCATGTGTGCGCATACCCACACCCCTCACTCTCATCTCCTAAACATAGTAACTGTTCAATAAATTGTGGCTGTTTCTGGAGGTAGAATGGTGTAATGCTTGAGAGCATGAGCTTTGGCAGGTTGGGGGGGAATCCATGTTTGGAATTTAAATGCAGCTCCACCATTCACTGACAGTTTGATCTTTAGGCAACTTAAGCCTCCAAGCTTTATTTTCCTAATCTATAAGATAAAGGATGATATTGTTACCTTAAAATGTTTTTGTAATCCTTGAATAAAATTAAGCATGAAAAGTGTTTAGCACAGAATCTGGTTCATGAGGGCTCAATCAATATTAGCTATTACTATTATCTGCATTGTATTTACTTCCCAATATTTTTTAAAGTTTTTATTTATTTATATTTAGACAGAAGGGAAGGGAGAGAGAAAGAGAGGGAGAGAAACATCAGTGTGTGGTTACCTCTTGCGTGGTCCCAGTGGGGACCTGACCTGTACCCTAGGCATGTGCCCTGACTGGGAATTGAACTGGCAACCCTTTGGTTCACAGGCCGGTGCTCAGTCCACTGAGCCACACCAGCCAGGGCTACTTCCCAATTTATTTCTCTGTCACCAGTGTATCTTTTCAGCTTCAGATCACTTTCAGCTGCTTTCTAGACATTCCCACCTGAATATTCCCCATGGGCACCTTGGATTCCATGTGTCTAATTGTTTGCTCCACAGTCTGTTTCTCTTGTTCTCTAGCTTAGTAATTATATCCTTGTCTAGCCAGCTAGAAGTTACCCTTTATTCCTCCAAACTCCGTCATTCAATAGTCTTACTGTTCTTCCCCCTTAACCTTCACAAATCTTTCCACTTCTTTCTGCCTTGTTGCCAGGCCAAGGTAAACAGGGTAGTTTAGCCACTACCATCTCTTACTTGGTGACTTTAAACCCTCTTAACTGGTTTCTCTTGTCTGTCCTGCTTCAAATCATTCTTCACTTCACAGCCCAGAAATCTTTCCAAAATGCTAAAAGTTATCATGGCACCCTTTTGCTTAAAATCCACTAGTGGTTTTCTGTTGCCCTTAAGATAAATCTTAAATTTTTTAGTTTGGTATATATAACCAATCTCTCTCTGGCCTTTGTTCTCTCAATTAAAAAAAAAAAATTCATTTCTAGAGAGAGGGGAAGGGAGGGAGAGAAACATCGATGTGTGAGAGAAACATCCACCGGTTACCTCTCCCGTGCTCCTAGAGCCCACAGCCCAGGCATGTGCTCTGGCTGGGAATCAAACCAGTAATCTTTTGGTTGGCAGGCCAGCACTCACCCCACTGAGCCACACCAGCCGGGGCTATTCTCTCAATTTTTAGTTCTTGCCTTTTGGATCTTTTCTCCTCCCCACTGCTGCTTAGCTACTTCTGCTTGCCCTTTATGTTCTGGCTTGGAATCCTTTCCCACCTAAAGCCTTCTGTGAGTCCTTTGCAGGGGTTGTGTGGCCTCCTGCAGGCTTCTCTAGCATCCTGTATTCTCGATATTTATTATCCCAGCTGTCACCTTTGTTGGATTATGAACCCTTTGATAGTTGGACTGTCTTATTTATTGTTATATGCCCAGCACAGAATACAGTGCCACTTAGTAGTAGAGATTCAGTAATTATTTGGTGAGTACCCAAAAGAAAGTTTTATTAATACATTTACTTATATAAAAATATAAAATTCAATTTTTCATAATCATTGTCAAGAAACTGGTGGGGGCTTATCTTTTCCTGCTTTATCTTCCTGAAAAAAATGTACATGAACATGAGGGCTGATTTCTTTGTGATACCATTTGAGCTTTAAATTCAATGGTTGCTAAGTTGGGATTTGACTTTAAAGCTGCATGTGTTATTATCATGACCCAGCAGGATCATAACTATTTATAATAATTAAAGGTTTAATTAGTAATTGTTAGGTACAGTCTTCTTTAATACCTCTTAGGCAAGTGATGAGAATATATTAAGGATTTGTTAGACTTTTGTAATGTAATAGGATTGAGTTTTAGACAAAAAGTATTTCTTCTTTTCTTTACAGCTGGTGAATGCATATGTGATGACAAGCCGAGAGCCCCCTTTGAACACTGCAGCTTGCAGACTTCTACTGGACATCATGCCAGGCCTGGAAACTGCTGTTGTTTTTCAAGAAAAGGTGCTTACTAAAAAGAGAAGTCATTGTTTTATTTTTTTAATTGAGTGACAATATGATTTGTCTGTGTTACAATTTAGAGTTTTTACTTATTATAATAGTAAAATACGTTAAAGAAATGGAAAAAAATCAAGACAGAAAAATGTAAAAATAGCTCTTTTAATGAGTACTTGCTGCTTTGGTGCCACATAAAGTATTTCAGAGGATAACATTGTAATCAATGCTATAATTTGCAGTATTGTATATTAAAATCTTCCGTTAGCTACCAAGGCAGGAGACCAAAAAAATCTGTATCCTTGTCAAAAATATTTTAATATGAGTTCATAGTGTTTATTTTTATTTCTGTAAAATTGGTAGTAATGTCTCATTTTCCATTTTTGATTCTAGTAATTTGCCGTCTCTCTTTTTTCTTCGTCAGTCTAACTAAAGGTTTGTCAATTTTAAGGGTCTTTTCAAAGAAACAACTTTTGGTTATATTAATTTTCTTTTTTAAAAAAATATATTTTATTGGTTATGCTGTTATAATTGTCCCAAGTTTTTCTCCCCTTTATTCTTCTCCACCTTGCACCCCCCACTTTCCACCAGGATTCCCCCACTTAGTTCATGTCCATGGGTTATACATATAAGTTCTTTGGCTTCTCCCTTTCTTATACTGTTCTTAACCTCCCCCTGTCTATGTTGTACCTATCATTTATGCTTCTTATTCCCTGTACCCTTTCCCCCATTCTCCCTCCTCCCCCTCCCCGCTGACAGCCCTCCATGTGATCTCCATTTCTGTGATTCTCTTCCTGTTCTGGCTGTTTGCTTAGTTTCTTTTTGTTTTTTTAGGTTCAGTTGTTGATAGTTGTAAGTTTGTCATTATATTGTTCATATTTTTGATCATGTTCTTTTTCTTAGATTAATCCCTTTAATATTTCATTTAATAAGAGCTTAGTAATGATGAACTCCTTTAACTTTACCTTGTCTGGGAAGCACTTTATCTGCCCTTCCATTCTAAATGATAGCTTTGCTGGATAGAGTATTCTTGGACATAGGTCCTTGCCTTTCATGACTTCGAATACTTCTTGCCTATAAGGTTTCTTTTGAGAAATCAGCTGATAGTCTTAAGGGAACTCCTTTGTTGGTAACTCTCTCCTTTCCTCTTGCTGTTATTAAGATTCTCTTCTTATCTTTAATCTTGAGTAATGTAATGATGTTATGCCTTGGTGTGTGCTTCCTTTTGTTGAACTTCTTTGGGACTCACTGAGCTTCCTGGAAGTCTATTTCCTTTGCCAGATTGGGGAAGTTCTCGTTCATTATTTTTTCAAATAAGTTTTCAATGTCTTGCTCTTCCTCTTCTCCTTCTGGCACCCCTATGATTCGGATGTTGGAACATTGAAAGTTGTCCCAGAGGTTCCTCAGCCTCTCCTCATTTTTTTGAATTTTTTTGAATTTTTGTTTCTTCATTCTGTTCTGGTTGAATGTTTATTTCTCCCTTCTGCTCCAAGTCATTGATTTGAGTCCTGGTTTCCTTCCCTTCGCTGTTGATTCCCTGTATATTTTTCTTTATTTCACTTTACATAACCTTCACCTTTTCCTCTATTTTGTGACCATACTCTACCAATTCTGTGAGCATCCAGATTACCAGTATTCTGAACTCTGCATCTTTAGGTTGGCTGTCTCTTCATCACTTAGTTCTATTTTTGGAGCTTTGATTGGTTCTTTCCTTCGGGCCATTTTTTTTTTTTTTTTTGGTCCCGGAGCACCTATTATGTTGTGAGGGGCAGAACCTGAGGTGTTCACCGGGGCGGGGCAACACGAGTCACTGCCTTGTGGTGCTGTGTGTGGGGAAGGGGTCAGAGAGGCAACAGTGCCGCTTGCTTGGCTCTTGCCCTGCTCTCAGTCACTTCCCCCCGCCACCCACAAGCAAATTGGGCCCACCTAGTTCTGATTCCTGGGTAGGTGGGTTTGTGTACGTTCTGGGACCCTGAGGATCTGTCCAACAAACTCTCCTGTGAGGCTGGGAGTTTCTCCTACTGCCATAACCCCAACAGATTTAGACCAGTAGAGGTTCTGAGGCTTTCTTTTCCTGCACCAGAACCCTGGGTTGCACGGTCTCTCTCACTCTGCAGTTATTCCTTCCGGCTTCTCTGCCTTCAACCATGGGACTGCCCGGTCCACCAGCTGCCGCCTTGCCCGCCCCGGTTCACCAGCCACAACCTTGCTGTGCATCCTCTCCACCCTGGATGCCTGTCTCTACCCCGCCTACTGGTCTGAATGAATGTTTCTTATTTAACTCCTTGATTGCCGGACTTCCATACAGTTCTATTTTCTGGCAGTTCTGGTTATTTTTTGTTTTTATATTTGTTGTTGTTCTCCTTTTGGTTGTGTGAGGAGACAAGTGTATCTATCTATGCCTTCATCTTGGCCGGAAGTGCTGGTTACATTAGTTTTCTACATTTCTTATTCACTGTTTTGTTTATCTTAACCCTAACCTTATTATTTCTTTATTTCTGCTAGCTTTGGGTTTTGTTTACTCATTTTTTAGTTTCTGAAAGTATACAGTTAGGTTATTGATTTGAGGTCTTCTTTCTTTTTGTAAGTCTGTGTGTTTGCAGCCATACATTTCCCTCTTAGTTCTTCTTTGGCTGTATACCATAAATATTAGCATGTTGTGTGTTTTGTTTTCATTTGTCTCAAGGTAGTTTCCAGTTTCTCTTGTGATTTCTTCTTTGACCCATTGGTTGTTTTAAGCCCTGGCTGGTGTGGCTCAGTTCAGTTCATCCTGTGAACTGAAAAGCCTCTAGTTCATTTCTCAGTCAGGGCACATGCCTAGGTTGTGGAATCAGTTCCCATTCAGGGCATGTATGAGAGGTAAACCAATCAATGTTTCTCTCTAACACTGATGTTTTTCCCCCTCTCTCTTTCACTTCCTTCCCCTGTCTCTAAAATCAGTAAGTATGTCTTCGGGTGAGGATAGATTAATTTAAAAAAAGAGAGAGAGAGAGTTGTTCAATTTCCACATATGAATTTTCCAGTTTTCCTTGGGTTGTTGATTTCTCATTTCATTCCATTGTCTTTGGAGAAGTTTCTTTGTAAGAGTTTGGTCTTTAAGAATTTATTAACACTTGTTTTATTGCCTAACATGTGGTTTATCCTGGGAAAATGTTCCATGTTTACTTTAGAAGAAAGTGTATTCCACTCTTGTCGAGTGTTCTGTACTGCTGTTATGTCTGATTGGTTTATGGTGGTGTCCAGCTCTGTTTCCTTACTGACCTTCTGTTCTATCCATTATTGAAAGTGGGGTGCAGAGTTTCTGTTTGAGATAAGACTTTCTGGAAGTAGATGTGATGGTTACACATTGCGAATTTACTTAATCTCAGTGAATTGTAGACTTAAAAATGGTTAAAAATTATTGGGTGTAAACTAAGGAATTAGAACTCTAAAAACAAGTTCAGGACTATGGGGAAAAATGCCCTTTTGGAAAATGAACCAAAGAACTAATGGAAATACAAATTACAGTTACTGAATTTAAAAACTGATGAGTTAGAGGGATGTTTAGACACAGCAGAAGATAGAATTAATGAACTGAAAGGTGTAGTAGGATAACCAATAATGAATTTTCAACTCTTAGA
Source organism: Mormoops blainvillei (assembly GCA_004026545.1). Lineage (NCBI taxonomy): Eukaryota > Metazoa > Chordata > Mammalia > Chiroptera > Mormoopidae > Mormoops > Mormoops blainvillei. Next base: position 61,641 of record PVJD01000432.1, read on the forward strand.
AATAAGAGTTGAAAAATATGAAAGAAGTTGAGATATGGAGACTAGAATTAGAAAGTTCAAAATGTATGTAAAAGGAGTTTCAGGACGAGAGACTAGAATAATAAGTGAAAAGCAATATTCACAGAGATGAGGCTAAGATTTTACAAATAAATGAAAGACACAACCCCTCAGATTTAGGAAGCCCAATGAAGAATACCAAAGACAACGAGATCTTAAAAGCAGCCAGAGTGAAAAAGATTCCTGCAAATAATCGAACAGAGCAAACTTCACCACAACAGCAGCAAAGGCCAGCTAACCATAGAAACTGTCTTCAGACTACTGTAAATTTAGGAACATTGACCAAAATAAACAATTTTGGAGAGTAAGAGGGAGACAAAATTTCCAGGTAATTTGTAGATGGAAGGGGATAGTTGGAGTTAGTATTTCTTACAGTGTTTAGAAAGCAGGAACAATAAAAGACACACTTAATGTATTTCCATGTTAATAAATATTTTAAAGCAAAATTTCTTAAAATGTAGTTTTCAGTGTTAGTAAAAAAAATATTTAATATGTTGGAAATACATACATACATACGTACATACATACATAGAATGGTTCCATGACCCTAGGGAAGAGTTCTTAACCGCCTCAGTGGGCTGGGCATTGTCCTGCAAACCAAAAGGTTGCTGGTTCCATTCTTGGTCAGGGCACATACCTGGGTTGTGGGCCAGATGCCCGGTTGGGGGTGTGCAACAGGAACTGATTGGTGTTTCTCTCGCACATGATGTTTCTCTCCCTCTTTTTCCTTGTCTTACCCTCCCTCTAAAAATAAATAAAATCTTTTTAAAAAGATATAAAATGCACAAAGTTCAAAAGAAAATATTGTTGTCCCTGGCTGGTAGCTCAGTTGTTTAGAGCATCATCTTGATCCGCCAAGGTCGTGGGTTCCAACCTCAGTCAGGGCGTATACAAAAAACTCAACCAATGAATGAATAAGTAAGTGGAACAGTAAATTGATGTTTCCCTCCCTCCGTCCCTCTCCCCTTGAGTTTTAACAGCTAAACAAATAGGATTGTATTTCACTGATGCACAGATAATTAAACCATCTACTATTAGATGCATTTATTTGCATTTTTACATTTTATGACCAGCATTAACATGCTTCATTAAAATTTTTTTGATAAGACTGAAATCTTTGCTTGTATCTTTAATTGTGAAAATGTTTTTCTTCCCTAAATTGTATCAATACTATTTAATTTCCTTCCCTATAGGAAGGAATTGTTGAAAATCTTTTCAAATGGGCCCGAGAGGCTGATCAGCCATTGAGGACATATTCTACGGGACTGTTAGGAGGTGCTATGGAAAATCAAGACATTGCTGCCAACTACAGGGATGAAAATTCGCAGTTGGTAAGGACTATGTTAAAACGAATTTTTGGCCCTGGCTGGTATGGCTAGTGCGTTGAGCACTGGCCTGCGAACCGAAAGTTTGCCAGTTCGATTCCCAGTCAGGGCACATGATTGGGTTGCAGGCCAGATTCCCAGCTGGGAGTCATGTTTGAGGTAACCAGTCAATGTTTCTCTTGCACATTGGTGTTCCTCTCCCTCTCTTTCACCCTCCTTTCCCCCTCTCTAAAAAATAAATAAAATCTTGAAAGAAAATGAATTTTGCATAAGATGGGAGAATAATCACAAGTTTCTTCTTGCTACCTGAACTTGAATAGTTAGATCTTATATATTACATTGTAGTGGAGTGTACCTGTAATTTCAACATTTCAAGCTGACTTTTCATAAGAGCTTTGATTTTACTTTTTTTTTTAACTTGAAAATGCTGTTTTTTATCTTGTCAAGGATCATGATAATTTATACCAGATAAAACATAGTATCATTTCTTTTCCCTCCCCAACATTTGGACAATGAAATTTTTAAATGTAGAACAAAATTGAACGACTGAAAGAATTTTACAGAGAACTGTATATACACTGCTTAAGTTGTGAACATTTTATTATACTTATTACATATCCATCATTCCTTTTTTTCATGCAAAGTAAATTGCTGACAAAATCCCTCTCTCTTTTTAAAACTAAGCACGATACCACACATTTAGGGTTGGCCCTAAATATAAATACTTAAAAGGAAAAGTAAAAAATAAGTGGTGAACTTGAAAAACAGATAAGGTAATTATGTATAAGGTAGACAACAGTGTCTAATAGAATATAACATAATTGCTACAATTTTGAGAAGCCTTCACATTTGATTTTCAAAGATACTTTTTAAAAAATTGTGAATATATTTAATGTCTTCCTCTTGAGCTGTGATGGTCCATCCAGTCCAGCCTGATGCTGAGAGATCAACATCATGTGAATGATGTGTTTTATGTGCACATCTTCTGGTTTGGGCTCTCTGGGAGATTTTATGGGGAATGAGACAAAATTTAGCTATTGCTTATTTCATCAAGCTATAGGAATGAAGTCAACATATTTATTAAATTTTTACTGTTACCAGACATTGGAATAACTGCATGAATATCTAGTTCTCTGTAATAAAAATTATTTATTAAGAATAATTTAAATTAAGATGAAGGAGAGACAACCCTTTTTATTTCAATATCTGTTGGTAGGTAGCAATAGTGCTTCGAAGACTGCGGGAGCTACAGCTTCAGGAAGTGGCTTTGCGGCAAGAAAGCAAGCGTCCCAGCCCACGAAAGCTCTCCACTGAACCCCTTTTGCCTCTGGATGAGGAAGCTGTGGATATGGACTATGGTGTCATGGCTGTAGATGTAGTGGATGGTGTACAAGAGGAAGCCTCTGGAGACATGGAGATCTCCTTTCACCTTGATTCAGGCCACAAGACCAGCAGCAGAGTGAACTCAACAACAAAACCTGAGGAAGGGGGCTTGAGGAAAAACAAGTCAGCAAAACAGGGTGACAGAGAGAACTTTAGGAAAGCCAAGCAGAAGTTGGGTTTCTCATCATCTGATCCAGATCGCGTGTTTGTCGAGCTGTCTAATAGCAGCTGGTCAGAAATGTCCCCCTGGGTGATTGGCACCAATTATACCCTTTATCCCATGACTCCTGCTATTGAACAGCGACTTATTCTTCAGTATTTGACCCCTCTAGGAGAGTATCAGGAGGTAAGCTTACTGGGAAGAATACTGTTCACACTTTGGAATTATTGTGTTTATTTCTGTGGTATTTTATGGTAGCATTTTATACATTGATGTGTTTTGATTCTAATACAAAAAGTCTTTGTCCCAAACTGGCAAACTCTTACGCAGGTCACTTCTGATAAGGCCTGTTTGATCACAGTGTGTTCGTATGTTTATCTTCATAAAGGAGGTAGGGAAGAGGTACCTTATTTCTTTAATCTTCTATCTTCATAATGGAATTGGAAATAGGTGAAAATAAAGCTAAATGTTAAGACTCGTTTTTGGTTTTCATTTCAGTTACTTCCCATATTCATGCAGCTTGGATCACGGGAATTGATGATGTTCTACATTGACCTGAAACAGACGAATGATGTCCTGCTTACGTTTGAGGCACTCAAGGTACAGTTCTTAAAAATATTTGGTGACTGCGCATTTGACTGACATGAGTGTTCCTGTGTGTTTTGGTATAATAGCATCTTTGGGTTTTTATTACTTGGCTTTCCCTTGTCAGATGTGTCAAAATAGGAACAAATGAAAAATTCTTGTTTAGATAGAAGAAATGAGGCTTAACAAGTGCCTCCCCAGAAATTTAGGGGTCAACCTTAGAGTATTGAATGTTAAGGTAGAAATTGGATCTAGACCTAGGCACGGCCTCAGTTACTGTTGCTGAAGAGGAATGGAAAACTATGTTGTATCTTAAGCTGCCTTTTAGATATTCCCTCGGGCAGCCAGTAACACTTTTTTTATGATTTTTTTTTTTTAACTCTGTATTGTATGTTGATGGATTACCTGGGGTGAACAAAATATAAACCAGAAAAGAGTAAAGAAATAGTGGTAGACCCAAATCAGTAAAAGTGAGTGCTTTTCTAGATTGCAAAGGGGGTAACTGCAGTAGGGCAGGCTAAGTTTAGCCCGTCAAGTCCATACCTGTCATGATAATTAAGGTAATTTGAAAGGAGAGAGGTGAGCTCAATGAATAATATTAGGGCTGTCATATGGTCGTACTCAACATGTAACTAATGAGCAAAGTACCATCCTGTGGTGTTTACAATAGTAAACAAATAAATTGACTCTGCTCTTTATGGTTTGGTTAAGAGAGATAGGCATGTAAACTTACAATTTCTTTTTGATGTTACAGAAGTTGTGAAAAAATTGTGGGGCACAGAGGAAGGAGTGGTTTGTTTTCTCAGAGAAATTGTAGTTTCCAGAAAAGACTTCTGAAAGAGAGAGAATCCCCTTTCTGGGTCTTTAAAATCACAATTTTCTTTATGGTATTACAGAACTTTGCTGTCCAGTAGAACTTTCCGTGATAATAAAAAGATTCCACACCTATGCAACTTGATGCTGCAGCTGCTAGTCCACGTGAGCGCTTAGAATGTGCTGAGTGCCGTGTAGGTGCTGTGGTTTTAGCTTAGTTTTAATTAGTCTTAATCTAATAACTAGCATATGAGCCAGTGTATATGCTGTGTTGAACTGAACAGAATTAAGATCCTTGATAAAGGTTGAACCTGCTTGTTCTCTGCTTCCCCACTTACTGGTCCTGGTACAGGAGCAGCCACTTTGTGGTAGTGGCGTGAAAAAACCCCCATGCAGTGGCCTAAGTATTTAGAGGGGAACCATATGTGGTTTAGCTGCTTTTTGGGGGAAGGACTGGGTGGAAGTATGGTAGAAGTTTGTGTAACATACAGAATAAGAGTATAGAGGGAAGGGATTTAAATTACTATAACGATTAGTCTGAGTCTGGGTGTTGCGAAAACTTCTAAAGAGGGTGCATATCTGTTGTTTTTGCCACTGACCTTGGTGAGGTCTGCACAGGTATCAAACCGTGTAATTGTAAATCTGTGTTGTCTCCTTGTTTGTACTTTGTGCCTTTGTCACCACCTGGAAGACACCTTGGCCTGAGAAACAGGAGGAGGAGCTCTAGCTCTCCCAAGGACCCTCCCCATTGGCCTGGTGGTTGCATTGCACTCTCTGCCTTTAAAGTTACCCAGAAGATAGGGTCCTCCCAGAGAGGCTAGTGGGAATTGAATAGGATGTTAACAGAACTTAAAAGATAAACTTTAAAAGTCTGTTTAAAGTGCATTCTGATGAGTTCTGAAAATCTACTAGTTTGATAATTTGCTGAAGATTGTTCTTTGGGGGATATATTTAGGATCAGTATAAGTGAAAGTAAAGCTTTGGGTTTTATTAGATGATGCGCGATTAGACTGAACCAAAGCTAGAATGTAGAGCTGGTTATGTTAAAAGAATTAAAATGAGAAGGTTAACAAAATCCTGTAGAGAAACTGTGTAATAATAAAATAGTTGTAGGATTATATTATTATTTACAGCAGTATTTTTCATTTCTTGTTTTTTCACTTTGAAAATGTTTCGTGTTGGAAGGGAATGTTCTAGAATCATAGATTAAAAAAAATTTTTGTTTCCCATAAGCACTGTTGATTTTTCTTTCATGAAGGAGTGGTTTTCTGTTTCAGGGAATTCCTTATATTTAACAGCTTAATTTAATATTTTGCGAATTGATCTTGTGATTACTTTTTTTAAAGATTTTATTTATTATTTATTTTTAGAGGGGGAAAGGGAGGGAGAAGGAGAGGGAGAGAAACATCAATGTGTGGTTGCCTCTTGTGCTCCCCCACTAGGGACTGACCTACAACCCAGGCATGTACCCTGACTGGGAATCGAACTGGCGACCCTTTGGTTCACAGGCCAGCACTCAATCTACTGAGCCACACCAACCAGGGCTGATTGTGTGACTTTTTTAGATCAGTGATTTTCAACCTTTTTCATCTCATGGCACACATAAACTAATTACTAAAATTCTGTGGGACATCAAAAATACATTTTTTGCCGACCTGACAAAAGTAGGTATAATTTTGGTTCATTTACACCAGACGGCTGTTGTTGTGTTGGTTCTTGTCATTTTTTTATTTGACGATTTAAGGGAAAATAGGTCAGTGCCCTTGAACAAAGTCAGGTATTACATGTTTTAAAAATTTTTGTAGCACACTGGTTGAAAATCACTGTTCTAGATTGTTCTATGGTAATGTGTCTTCTTTCTTTAGCACCTAGCATCTCTCCTGCTCCATAACAAGTTTGCCACAGAATTTGTTGCACATGGTGGAGTACAGAAATTACTGGAAATTCCTCGACCCTCTATGGCTGCAACCGGCGTGTCCATGTGCTTGTATTACCTGTCCTACAACCAGGACGCCATGGAAAGAGTAAGTCCAGGCCATTCATGGCTAGGGGGTGGGGTGGGGGGCAGCCCAGTGCATTCACAGAATGCCTTTTGGATGAGGGGAGATGAATAGTTGGAATAAATTTTAATGAAAGAAGCAAGGAGCCTGAATGCCTGGTCTTCACAAAGCTTTCTAAAAATGTAAAATTGTTTAGGGACGGTCCTTTTTTTCCTGACTTTATGGGGCGGGGGAAGGCAAGATGAATTGGGGTCTGGGAGTTTTATTTAGTTTTTGACATTTCTATTGCTTTAAGATTAGTCTTCAGTCTCTTTTCAGCTGTCTCTCAGTGGAGTCATATTTTGCATTTTTTTAGTCAGTTTATTATAAAAACAACAGATGATGCTTTGTGTGTATTAAAAGATCGTTTATAGTGGAGATAGTAAAATCATTTTAGTTGTTCTCAGGGCTCCACAGGCTCCCAGTCTGGTTCTCTTGTTTTTTCTAGGTTAGGCTTTTTTAGTTACTGATTTCTAAAAAGTGTAACTGGAATGTACATTTGAAAAGTAATGGTCCCCAGACACCCCCAGGGGACTCTCTTGTCATTTCTATGCTTGGAACAATTTTCTAATATTCTGTGTGTTGTGGTTTTTCTGGTAGAGTGAAGTTAATAAATTCTTTTGGGGCTATGTCTTTATTCATCTTTGCATATGTATTAATAATAAGGTAATGTTCTAATTTTAATTTTTTTTCTTCTTGAGGTCAACATTATGCAAGAGTATGTAGTCTTTTGAGAATAGTAACCTAATCTGTGTGTGTATATACAAAAGCAGTTATGGCTAAGGTAGAGAAAAAGTACCATAAAAACCTGGGCAGTGCTTTAGAAATACTTGTCTGCCCCACAAAATGTGTGTGAACGTATCAGTGAGCAAATGGATGCTAAACTTACAGATTTTAGTGTCCCTTACTTTTGAGCCTCTTCCTCGGCTGTTAAGTGGGAATCCAAATACCTGTGTGACAGAGCATTGTGAACATTAAAGGATGTAAATATTTGCAAAATTTTGTATTAAGTATAGGTTGAATTTAAATATCTATCTAAATATAGGCTGTTCTCAGGTTTGGAATAGATTGTTATAAAATTGTGACTTAAACTATAAACTCAGAATGACTTGACCGGGTGATCATTGTAGTGTACAGAAGTATCTGTTGACATTTGAATATTTTGTCCTTTCAAAGGTTTCTTTACCCCCCAAAATTAAAAATTGTTTTATTTTTATGTTTTGCAGGTGTGCATGCATCCCCACAATGTTCTGTCTGATGTGGTGAATTATACCCTGTGGTTAATGGAATGTTCTCATGCCTCAGGATGCTGCCATGCTACCATGTTTTTCTCAATCTGCTTCTCCTTCCGGGCTGTGTTGGAGCTCTTTGACCGCTACGATGGTCTTCGTCGACTGGTGAACTTGGTGAGGTTCTTTAATGGCTTCTCTTTGCAAGGAGTAGTGGTCCTACTGTTCTTGGCTGCCCTTCAGTGGCACTGAGGAGAGGAAGCTTCTTACTGGTGGAAGTTTGCTATCTTTCTTTGTAGATGAAATCTCCCCCTGCCCTCTACTCCAGTCGCAAGTTTCTCTTCCTCTTAAGTATTTAGAGGAGTCTGTGTCATTACAGACATGCCTTGAATTTAGTAATCGGATAAGGGAAATTGTTGTTGATAATCTTGATCTTTCTAAAAGCAAAAGGTTTTGTGTCTGTATATCTTGAAATGGATTGAAGACTGTAATTTTTCAATATGGCTTTAATGTTTTGCTTTCATATGGCTACTCTTAGTATGTGTAGACAGGTGTACTTTGTTATTTCTCAGCCTTGTTGAACATAAAAGTTTACTGAAACCTTTTTCCTCCTTTTACTTTTCATATTTATTGTTTCCCCCTCCTCCCCACTTTTGTCCTATTCTTTTGCTTCTTTCTTAATAGATCAGTACTTTGGAGATTCTAAATTTAGAAGATCAGGGCGCACTTCTGAGTGATGATGAAATATTTGCTAGCCGCCAAACTGGAAAACATACCTGTATGGCCTTGCGCAAATACTTTGAGGCTCACCTGGCTATTAAGTTGGAACAAGTGAAGCAGTCACTTCAGAGGACCGAGGGTGGCATTCTTGTCCATCCTCAACCCCCATATAAGGTGAGAGGACCTTGACTTAAAGGGGACTGTTGTTAACACACTAGCAGTTGTGGACCTGAAGCTCACATTCAGATCAGCAGAGTCATTGCAGGATGCACATTTTTGGGTTATACTCATCCTTCGCAGAGGCAGAGTACCTGAAAATGGATGCAGCAGGTGGATTTCAAGGGTTCATTTTATTCCCAGTTGTAATTGCTACTTTTCTGGGATCCTAGAACTAAAACATGAATTTAAGTGTGTGTAAAAGGGCCGTCTTTTATGAAAAATAGTAGATATCCCACGTGTGTGAAATTTCTAATCTGAAAAGGTGTATCTATAAATCCACTTCTCTCTCATTTTTGGATTTGATATGTTTTGGGGTGAAGATTAGTATCTGCAAGGTAAAAATCACAAGTAAAAGAAACTACCCATTATTTTACATGGTGCCTATTTTTCTTCTTAAGCTGTGAAATACTGTATATGCACTAACAAGTTGAACATTCTGTTAACCTTTTTGGAGAGAATGTATTGTGAGTCCAGTTATAAATGAAAGATTAAACATACATTCAGTTTTTTTCATATGTGGGCTATTGACTGAAGGATTGTGGAATTTCAAAGCTGTTATTACTTAGTTTTTTATTTTATTTTTTATTTTTTTAAGGTTTTATTTATTTTATTTTTAGACAGAGGGGAAAGGAGGGACAAAGTGAGGGAGAGAAGCATCAGCGTGTGGTTGCCTCCCACACGCCCCCTTCTGGGGATCTGGCCTGCAACCTGGCATGTACCCGGCTGGGGAATGGAACTGGAGACCCTGTGGTTCACAGGCCGACGCTCAATCCACTGAGTTACACCAACCGGAGTTACTTAGCTTCATTGTTAAAACCTGTGGGCCGCTGAGCTGTGCTGGAGAAGGTAGCCAGCAGATGATAGAGTTCTTTAATGATACGCCTTTCTCTTTACAGGCATGTTCATATACTCATGAACAGATTGTGGAAATGATGGAGTTTTTGATAGAATATGGCCCAGCGCAGCTCTACTGGGAACCTGCTGAAGTCTTTCTCAAACTTTCTTGTGTCCAACTCTTGTTGCAGCTTATTTCTATTGCCTGCAATTGGAAGACCTACTATGCAAGGTAGGACCAGCGAGAGGTTTCAAATGAAATTAGATTCTGCTTTCTGCTGAATTTGATACTGGTTTGCCCATAGTGTACACTTAACAAACATTTCGTGAACTTACTGAAATTTTGGTTTGAGGAACTAGATTATGTATGATTTTATATATATATGTATGTGTGTGTGTGTGTGTGTGTGTGTGTGTGTGTATATATATATTTAAAGGAGAAGGTGCAGTCATTTTTTTTTGTTTTTTTTTAATTCTCACCCAAGGATATGTTTATTGATTTTAGAGCAAGGGAGAACGAGAGAAACATCTATGTAAGAGAGAAACATCAATTGGTTGCCTCCTGGGCACGCCCTAACCAGGGATTAAACCCACAACCTAGGTATGTGCCCTGGCCAGGAATTGAACCTGTGACTTTTTGGTGTATAGGAGAATGGTCCAACTAACTGAGCCATCTGGCCAGGGCTTTTAATTTACTGAGTGTTTGTATTTATGGTCTTGGTGATTAAAAATACTACACACATGCCCTGGCCGGGTTGCTCAGTTGGTTGAAGCATCGTCCCATAAACCAAAAACTTTGCAGTTTGATCCTTGGTCAGGGCACATACCTAGGTTGCAGGTTTGATCCCTGGTTGGGGCGCATATGGGAGGCAGTTGATTGATGTTTCTCCTTCACTCTTTCTCTCAAATCAATAAAGATATCCTCAGGTGAGGATTTAAAAAATAATTAAAAATAAATACTATCTTTCTTTGTAGATGAAATCTCTCCCTGCCCTCTACTCCAGTCACAAGTTTCTCTTCCTCTTAAGTATTTAGAGGAGTCTGTGTCATTACAGACATGCCTTGAATTTAGTAATCGGATAAGGGAAATTGTTGTTGGTAATCTTGATCTTTCTAAAAGCAAAAGGTTTTGTGTCTGTATATCTTGAAATGGATTGAAGACTGTAATTTTTCAATATGGCTTTAATGTTTTGCTTTCATATGGCTACTCTTAGTATGTGTATAGAGGTGTACTTTGTTGGAGCAGAAGGCTGAATTTGGAGTGCATTCTCTCCATTCATATATTTTTACTATACATTTGTGTGTGTACATAAGCAATAATTGTTCTCTTTTGTATACTTTTAAGTTATATAAATATTATCCTAGATGCATCTTTTGCCGAAATTTTTTTCTCCTTTGTGTTTTTGAGGTTTATACGTGTTGATATTTATTTGAACTCTTGTATTTCTGTCTACAGTTTATTCTCTTGATGGACATTTAATGTTTGTTCTGGGTTTTTATTTTTATTTTTTTGCTATCAAATGAATGCTTCCACGACACTCCTTTTGGAGTCTTTAGAGGGGGTGTGTACAGTTGGGTTATAGGATGTCTGCATTTGATCTTCATTGGATCTTGCCAAAGGGCTTGGAAAATGATTATACCATTTTCTTTTCCCATTAGCAGTATATAGGAGTTTTTATTTCTCTGCCTTCTTGCCAGTACTTGATACTGTCACATTTTAAATTTTATACCTAATTCTGTTTCATGAATTTTGTATTTTGAGCCTTCCCCTCATCCTTTAATACGAGTTTTTTGAAAACATTTGCCAATAACTGCAGAATAATTTATCATGTAAGTATATCATGACTAACACAGGTATTACTGTCATTTGGGTAGATTTTCTAATTCTTTTGCTATTTTAAATGATGTGATAATGGACATCTTAATACATAGACACTTGTTTGTACGTCTAATTATTTCCTTAGGACAGATTCCAAGAGGTGAAATTCCTGGGCCAAAAGTTAATGAACATTTTAAGAATCTTGCGTCACAGTTTTAGATTATTTTCTAAAAAGACTGCCCTATTGATAATTTCTACCCCCACCAAAAGTTTGAGAGCATTCATCTCTGCATTGTTAACAGCATTCAGGATTATCTTTTGTTTTTAATCTCAGCAGTTTGCTAAGTGAAAATTTCATTCCCATGTTTTTTGCAAGTAGTGTCACAGTGACTTTCCAGTCCTCTTTATATTATGGCTAGGGACAGAGCCACACAGGTAGTAGTTCTCATCCACTCTTCTCTCTCTTTCTCTTTTTCTTTTAACTGTGTTGTTTCTTGCAGCTGTATCCTATTTCCCTTTGATTAATTCTTCTTCCTGTCCAGGAATGACACTGTGCGCTTTGCTTTGGATGTCCTGGCTATTCTTACTGTTGTGCCAAAAATCCAGCTCCAGTTGGCAGAACCAGTGGATGTGTTGGATGAGGCTGGCTCCACCGTCTCCACTGTAGGTAGGTTATAACTGGTCATTTTTGTCATTGTGTGGTCTGGGTTCGTTCTCCTTTGCCAGTCTGGTTGTGGTTACTTATCTGACCTAAGTAGTGAGAATAGAAGGTAGTAGAGGAGGGTACCTTGTCTGTCTCCTAAGTCATGCCATACAGCTCTAGATATTGCAGTCATGTTAGTGAACTTGAGTTTTCTGAGTGGCACAGGTATTTCTGCTATAAGGGTATATGTGCGTTCCTGAAAACCTTGTACTCTACAGAGTCTTGCGCTGAGAATAAGGTTTATTGGAACAGTGGTTGGGACAGATAGTAAAAACTTAAGCAACTTTATAATCTAAGCTCTAACAAAACTAGTAATTGGCCAGCAGCTCACAATGGATAGAAACTATCAGACACAAAAACAAAAGGAAAATACACTCCGAAAGTACACTTTACTAAGAGCAGGGTGATGAGGGCTGCTGCTAATGTGAGCATGGAAAGTCGTGTGACTGGCTGTGGGTCCTGGGTCCTGGGGGGCACCGCTCTGGGCAGAAAGCCCAGGGCACAGCCACTTGTGTTTAGCTTCCCTCATCTATAGCAGGAAGGCCCCTGCTACCCTGGAGCAACCGGGCTGAGGGATTTTTCTTTCCTGGTGACGGTTTTAATTTATCCCCATTATTTTTGCTCTCCTTACCTGGGAAAAATTGCACGTTAACTTTAGTGACCTCCACATCCTACTGACATCATTCCCCTATTTAACAACTGTATATGAGATATTGCATCATAAAGATACATTATAGTTGAACTGATTGTATTTTATACAAAAATTCCATGTACACTTTTAAAAAAGTGATTATTTTAAGTGGAACAAAATGAATACAACTTTAAATTTTGACTCTGAAACAACTGTTGAAGGTGGCCATGAGTTTTATGAGGGATAATATAAGTGTTTTTTATTTTCCCCCCAATAGGTATCAGCATTATTTTGGGAGTGGCTGAGGGTGAGTTCTTTATCCATGATGCTGAAATTCAGAAGTCAGCACTTCAAATTATCATCAATTGTGTGTGTGGTCCAGATAACCGAATTTCCAGTATTGGCAAATTTATCTCTGGAACTCCTCGGAGGAAGCTGCCTCAAACTCCCAAAAGTAGCGAACACACCCTGGCCAAGATGTGGAATGTGGTCCAGTCCAACAATGGCATCAAGGTGCTTCTGTCCTTGTTGTCCATCAAGATGCCCATCACAGATGCGGACCAGATCCGGGCCCTGGCCTGCAAGGCCCTGGTGGGCCTGTCTCGAAGCAGCACTGTCAGGCAGATCATCAGCAAGTTGCCCCTTTTCAGCAGCTGCCAGATCCAGCAGCTGATGAAGGAGCCTGTACTGCAGGACAAGCGCAGTGACCACGTCAAGTTCTGCAAGTACGCCGCCGAGCTCATTGAACGGGTGTCTGGAAAGCCACTTCTCATTGGCACTGATGTGTCTCTGGCACGGCTGCAGAAAGCAGATGTTGTTGCCCAGTCAAGGATCTCCTTCCCCGAGAAAGAGCTACTTCTGTTGATACGAAACCATCTCATTTCTAAAGGGCTTGGGGAGACAGCAACTGTGCTGACGAAAGAGGCTGACTTGCCCATGACCGCTGCCTCCCATTCTTCTGCCTTCACCCCAGTCACTGCTGCTGCTTCTCCTGTTTCTCTTCCCCGAACCCCTCGCATAGCCAATGGCATTGCATCTCGACTGGGCAGCCATGTAGCTGTGGGTGCCACTGCCCCTCCTGCCCCCACTGCCCATCCTCAGCCGCGGCCCCCCCAGGGCTCACTTGCTCTGCCTGGCCCATCTTACGCAGGCAACTCCCCTTTGATTGGTAGGATCAGTTTTATCAGAGAGAGACCATCACCCTGCAATGGCAGGAAAATCAGAGTGTTACGGCAGAAGTCGGACCATGGCGCCTACAGCCAAAGCCCAGCCATAAAAAAGCAGTTGGACAGACATCTTCCTTCCCCACCTACGCTGGACAGTATCATTACAGAGTATCTTAGAGAGCAGCATGCACGCTGCAAGAACCCAGTTGCCACCTGCCCACCTTTCTCTCTCTTTACTCCTCATCAGTGTCCTGAGCCAAAACAGAGGCGGCAGGCACCGATAAACTTCACCTCGAGGCTGAACCGCAGGGCGTCATTTCCAAAGTATGGCGGGGTGGATGGCGGGTGCTTTGATAGGCACCTTATCTTTAGCAGGTAAGGAGAGGCCACCTCACTCTCTGGGGATTGGAATGTTTTGGGCCTTATCAGCATATAGTGATTAGTCCAGAAAACCCTTCAGTGGCCTGCAATACTAGAGATTGTTGTCAGTTTGTGTGAATAGGTGAGCAATGCAACTGTACCCCCTTTTGTCAACCATGGGTTCCTTGTGTGATGGTTGGCAACATACTGATACAATACTGTAGTTCTTATTACAACTAGTATGTTTTCTACAAGCCATGGAACATGCTGTCTCTAGGCTTCCCAGCTTGTTTCTGTGCTGGTCCAAGTTTTCTTTTCTTTTTCTTTTTTTAAAGATTTTATTTACTTATTTTTAGAAAGAGAGGAAGGGAGGGAAAAAGAGAGGGAGAGAAACATGCCCTGACTTGTAATTGAACCAGCAACTCTTTGGTTCACAGGCTGGCACTCAATCCACCGAGCCACACCAGCCAGGGCCCAAGTTGTCCTCTATTTTGGTCCTTTACAAATGTTAGGTAAAGGTCATGGGATTACAGGCTTTAAACGTGGTAATTTTAGTTGTATAAACTTGTGGGTAGAGGTCCTTTTCTGTGATTTGGAAAGAAAATGAACAACTGAAGGTCATGTGATGTGTTGGAAGAAGGTACTTAAAACACTCTGTTTTTTCTTTCATCCTTCTAGCAAAGTTTTCTTTTTCTGAGTCTCTGCACATTCTTTGTCTCTGATTCTCTCCCTCTCTGTCTCTCTTTTTTTGGCTTAGGTTTCGTCCTATTTCAGTGTTCCGGGAAGCCAATGAGGATGAGAGTGGCTTCACCTGCTGTGCATTCTCAGCACGGGAACGGTTCCTGATGCTTGGCACCTGCACTGGGCAGTTGAAGCTCTATAATGTGTTCAGTGGACAGGAGGAGGCCAGCTATAATTGTCACAACTCGGCCATCACACACCTTGAACCTTCCAGGGTAAGGGTCCCATCCTAGGTGGTTCTCAGTCATTCTTCTAAGATGGGCTGGTGAACTTCAGCCCCATTGGCTGCTGGCTGCCTGTATTTGTACATAAAGTTTTGTTGGAATGTAGCCATGCCCGTATATTTATGTGTTGCCTGTGGCTGCTTCTGTGCCACACCGGCATAGTGGGGTAGTTGCAACCATGTGGCCCGCAGAGTATGAAGTGTTTGGCCGTTTAAGTAAAAGATTTCCAGCCCCCGTTCTAAGACCTGGAGATATTTATCTGTGTATATATAGATATATGTGTGTGTGTGTGTGTGACATATATATGTCATATATATAAATGATGTATATGTCATTTACCTCAGTTGAAAACAGATCACATAAAAATTTTCTTTTTGTTCAAAAATCTAAAAACACTGAATTTTTAGGAAAATAAGCATTATATGATTCCAGTGGGTCATAGTTTATTAGTACTATTTTGTGGATGGAATGGATAACCTTCGCTATTCCTAAAAGTCAGGACTGTTAAGATGACAAGGATAATTTTCCTGATTTTAAGTAAAAGAGGTGTACCCTTTCCTGGGCACACTCTCTGGAAAACCTTTACGAGTCCTAGCTAGAAAGTCTAATAGTTTCAGTTGACTGATTATATCAAGACTGAGGAATATGGCCAAATACTAAGAAATAGGGAATAGCTTATCTTCATATTTTTCCAAGTTTTTTTCCCTCCTTTGGAGCTATTGTATTTTTTATTACTAGATCAGGAGGATTTAATATCTTAAACTTAGTTATTTTTTAGGACAGTGCAGGTGCATGTACTGTATTTTGTGGTTTATAATACACACTTTTTTGCCCAAATTTTTGAGGGAAAAATAAGGGCGCTCATAATATGTGAGTAGTACTAATTCCGTATCTGTTTTTAATTTTTTTATTTACGCTTATGTGTTAAAAGTGTAACTTTAGAAAGCTATAACAATATCCGTATGCAAATTAATACCTTGCAATACGATAATTGGTTTTGTTTCTAAATATAAATAAAAAATTGAATGAAAAAAATTAAAGTGAAAGATTTTTTTTTTTCTGAAAGTTTGGGCCAAAAATGTGGGTGCACACTGTACATGGAAGTGCATTATACACAGCAAAATACAGTACTTAAATCCTAACAGTTTCTGACCATTTCTTGCTTCCTGGGAGCTTTTCTGTTTTCTTTATTATTCAACAATATCTTTTAAGCTTGTGTTTTAAAATGCTAATGGCAGTTAGTGATGCCTGTAACACATGGTTACCCATCATCTTTTTTTAGGATGGGTCCTTGCTGCTGACATCTGCTACTTGGAGCCAGCCTCTGTCTGCACTTTGGGGAATGAAATCAGTATTTGATATGAAGTATGTATCTTCTACAACTTAGTCTCTGTGTGTTACCGTGTACCTAATTCTATCCCCTTACTCCGATTCTTGGACTCAGAGCCTTTTGAAAAGATAGAAATGCTGTGGCTCATGTCTAATAATAGAAGGTTTTATCTTTCTTATTTCTTAATTCCTAGATGTTCTTTCTGGGTATCTACATCTCCATCACACAGCGGATCCTTCGGCAATCCAAAATGGCACGTGTGTTTCTTTTCTCATGTGCACACGTGACAGCCGTGCTCGTGGCTGGGGCATATTTCAAAAGCACATGTGCCTTATTAGCCATTTCTTTAACCATATAATTCCCGTTAATTATTTTGGATTTGCTTGGATGGATGGGATTTTATTTTTAATCTTAAGTGTACGATATTTTTCTGTTTGGGAGTTGAGAATCTTCAGGTGAGTGTAGTTGGGCAAAAGCCTGAGGCGCCTCGTCTTTTTGGTCAGTTGACTGGGTGTGTCCTGAGGGGCCGTTGCTGGAGCACTTCTGTTTGTCCGCAGGCATTCCTTCACAGAAGACCACTATGTCGAGTTCAGTAAGCACTCTCAGGACCGGGTCATAGGCACGAAAGGAGACATCGCCCATGTGAGTACCGGGTCTGCCCCTTCCAGACTGGTGGTGCCTGCTTGTTCATACCGCAGCCTGCGCTTAATGTAGGGACGTCAGTCCCGAGGGCAGCCAGAAATAAATTACTCATCGACATTCTTTCTGGTTAGAGCCTAGAAGTGTAATGAAACAGTTCTAAGCTATCTGGGGAAAATGTGAAAGGAATGAACAGGAACTTAATCTGGCAATTTGAGAAAGATGTCATTAGCATAGCAGATACTTTAAAACACTAAGTTTTAGATGAAAAAGTCCCTGTGTTTATGGAGCCTCGCTGGGGAGACAATAAGTAAAGAAGCAAATACATGGTATATCAGGTGGTAAGTGCTGCTGAAGAACAGAAAGCATGGTAAGAGATAGGGAATGCCTGTTAGTGGTGTGGGGTACTTCTGTTTTATCTAGGATAGCTGGTGGCTGGGTAATGCTTAGGCAGTGTCTTCAAGAATGTATGTGTGTCATGCAGACATCTGGGGGAAGAGTGTCCTGTGAGGGGTGGCAGGGGAGTAAGCTCTTACTTGGGAGGTGGGAGGGAGAGTGGAGGGAAGACTTGAGGTCAGTGGGGGCATACTGTGTAGTGTCTTACAGACTTGTTAGGATCTTTGACTTTACCTCTGAGTGAGGTGAAGACACTGGAGGCTGAGCGGAGGAACCCATGACTGGATTTAAAGTTCCTGAAAGTGTGAGTCTGTTTTCTGTGAGAGTAGCAAGAGCAGGCTTTCTAGCTAGGAGGGTGTTGTGCTGGTTGACATGTGAGAGCAGCAATGGGGATGGGCCCAGGTGGGCATGGTGGTGGTGGCACTGACAAATGATAGGGCTGAGCCCTGGGGTTTGGACACGTGAAGTTTGTGATTCTCTTACACACCGAAGTAGGGAAAAGCCAGTTGAATATACAGGTTGGGAGTTGAGGGAGAGATGTCCAGAATAAGAGAGACAACTATAGGAGTTGTCCACATGGTGGTAGTATTTAGAGCCTTGAGCCCAGGTTAGGTCTTCAAGGAAGCTGAGAAGTGTGGGACTGGGTCCAGGCACGTGCCAGTGTTTCGAAGTTGCCAAGTGAGGAGGAACTTGGGAAGGAGAGCAGAGAGTAGCCAGTAAGGCAGCGGGACACCCCAGGAAGAAGATGTGCCCTAGAAAACAAGGGAAGACTCTCGAGAAAGGATTGATCAGTTGTGTCAGAACCTGCTGAGGAGTTGCAGATGAAAATTGAGAAGTGACGTCTGATTTGACAGCGTGAGGTCATTGTTAACTATGTCAGGAACTAGCACAAGCAAGTTTCCATGGGGGTAAAGACCTGATGGGAGTGGGTCCATGAGAGAACAGCAGGAGAGAAGTAGACGGCACCGAGTAGAGACAAGTCTTTTGAAGTATTTTGCTGAAAAACAAAGCAGAGAGCTGGGTAGTAGCTTGAAGTGTGGGTTATGGGGTACTGAAGGGTTTCTGCCAAACTTTTGAAAATGTTAAAATGTATTGAGTTGAAAGAATAGTACCTATACCAACCATCTAGTTTCATCAGTTTAATGATTTGCCATATTTTCTTTCTTTGTAAATGTGTACGTTTTTCTGAATCATTTGAAAGTAAGTTGCAAACACCATGACATTTTATTCTGATCTTGTAACATGTATATCCTAACAGTAAGGACATTTATTACATAATTACACTCTATTATCAAATGTAAGAAAATTTATAGTAATCCCCAAATATCTAATATCCATTTCATACTCAGTTTTCCCGATTGTTGCTGATATGTTTGGTTTCAAATGTTTTTGTTTTGTTTTGTTTTGTTTTTTTGAACTAGGATCCAGCCAAGATTCACATATTGCATTTGGTTGTTATGTCTCACTAATGTTTTAAAGCCAAGAACCATTTCTCCAGTTTTCATGACATTGACTTTTGAAGAGACCAGGCTAGTTGTCTTGTCCCATGATCTGGACGTTTGATTGTTTCCTTGTGGTGTCTCCTTATTTGTTCCTATATTAAAGGAGGATTTTTTAAAAAAAGATTGGAAATATTACAGCATGTCTGTAAGCCGGATGGGAAAGATCTGGTCTCTGCATGGGCCGTACACTGTAGATGGTGGAACTTTCAGTATTGTAGGGCTGAGGGAGATTTTAAGGAGAAAAGGGTATTTCATTGATGCCTTTTTTCAAAAAGTAACCCCTTAAGACTATTCTATGGAAAATTGGTGGTTAATCCTTACGGAGAATTTCTGAGTTTCAATGTTAGAAACACTTTCTTTTCTTGAAAGGGGGAGGGGAAGAAGAGAGTTTTCTTTTCCTTATTGCATTCTCACTTCTCATTTTCATACTCGTGAAGACTTTTCAAACCTTGAGTGGGAACCAAAGCACTTAAACTTTGCTGGGATGGTTGTGGTCTTCCTACTTTCCAGTTATTTTACAATATTAGGGCGTTTGTAATTTTGATGGGTTTTGGAATGCGTGGGAGAGATATTTGACACAGCTTCTCTTTGGATTTGTCAACGAATGGATTGGTCTGATTTTTCTCTTCCCACCCCTTCTTCTCTAAAGATTTATGATATTCAGACTGGCAACAAGCTGTTGACTCTGTTTAACCCAGATCTTGCCAACAACTACAAGAGGAACTGTGCCACCTTTAACCCTACAGATGATCTTGTCTTAAATGATGGCGTCCTCTGGGATGTCCGCTCCGCACAGGCCATCCACAAGTTTGACAAGTTCAACATGAACATCAGTGGCGTTTTCCATCCGAATGGGCTGGAGGTCATCATTAATACTGAGATTGTATCCTTTACACCCATGTCTTACTTCCCACTTACCTGGCTTGTGAGGCAGAAGTGATTTATTTTTCTGTCAATATCTGTTTAAAGTATCTACACAGGTCCCACACAGGCCATCATCGGGTGCCTCTCCTTTGGGTTGAAGTGTTAGTGACTCTCCAGGGGACTCATGTCAGTGTTGGTAATTAGTGATGACCTACTTTCACTAGTGTGTTTTCTTTGTTTTGGGAAAATTGACCACATCCTGCCTTCCACTTCCCCAAGTGGAAGGTCCCCATTGAATTGACTTTTATCTTGTCTTCAGAAGGATTTTACTTTTGCCCTATAGAAATCAAGTACTAGGCATAAGAGTAAAATGAAGTTCTGCTGTTGAGAGGAAGGGAACTCACGTAGTTTTCACGTGTAGAAGGATACCAGAGGAGATTTTTAGAGAGGTTATTCAGTCACATGTTTTTATTTTACTCTGATCTCATTGACTTTTAAAACTTGGTAAGAGGGGGGCAAAATGATATTTCAGAATTTTCCCCAGGAAGTCAGATACGAAGTTTTGTGTAAAACAGTTTTTCTTTAAAATAAAATAAAATATTTTTTCTTGACCACTCCACTCCTAGTGGGACCTTCGCACTTTCCATCTTTTACACACAGTCCCTGCTCTGGATCAGTGCCGCGTGGTGTTCAACCACACGGGGACAGTGATGTACGGAGGTGACCGACGCTTTCTTTGGTTATTCTCTTTCTGCCTTCTTGTCCTGTCCCCCCACTTAGTTTGATACTTACTTTTTGGAAAGTGCTTGCAAATGTGAATTGAAAAGCATTTGAAAGTTATAGCATAAAAGATAAAATGATATACAAATGGTAACAAGAGAGAAGATGAAATTATGTTGATTTAGGGTAAAAGACCACTTTGAAGATAAGTAAATCTTGTATATGCAGTGATTTCCCATGTATATCATTACGAACTTAATGAAAAAACTCTGTATTTGTTGTCTTGTGATGTTGTGAGTCTTCACCCTGTTAATGTTTGTTGGGAACGGGATGGGGAGTTGAGGATGTTGTTTGCTAGATTAGTGGGGATGTGCTAGGAGGACACTTGGGAATAGGGGCTGTTTTGATTCTAATAGTATTTCACTCTCCTACCCCCTTCCCCTTTCCCCGCAACTAGCTATGTTGCAGGCAGATGATGAAGATGACTTAATGGAAGAGAGGATGAAAAGCCCTTTCGGATCATCCTTCCGAACATTTAATGCAACTGACTACAAACCTATAGGTAAGCATGACAGGCAGACCTTGAACATTTTGTTATATTTTGGTGTTTCTTATTTAAGATCCTCCCTTTTCTGAGAGGACTGTAATTTTTCATTGAAAAGCAGAGGAGTTATGGAAACATTTATGAACAATCACCTCGAATTCTTTGAGAGGAAAAGCTGATTTTAAGGCTGTAGCAATAGTCCAAGTCCAAGCTTTGTCGCATTCTGTTTTCCAGCCACCATTGATGTGAAACGGAACATCTTTGACCTGTGCACAGACACCAAAGACTGCTACCTTGCTGTCATCGAGGTAAAGGGAGCAGAATCCCTGCTGTCCCATTTTGATGTTTAGGATCACTTACGTAAAGTCACTTTGCTTGATGTAAGATACGTTGCACAGTTCATTCATTCCTGATGGTAGATTATTGATAACCTCATTTGATGGAGTTTGGGAGACATACAGTGTAAGAGAAAGAAGAAGAAAATGCCAATATAAAACAACGTGGAGAGTCTTGTCTCCTGTTATGCTGGACTTAAGACGTCATTCTTCTTTTAATTTTATTTCTTTGTTACTGTTTTTAATCCTCACCTAAGGGTATGTTTATCGATTTTAGAGAGTGAGGAAGGGGAAGAGAGAGAAAGAGAAACAGCTCTCACGAGTTGTGGCTCAGTTGGTTGGGCGTCATCCCGCGAACCAAAAGGTTGCCTGTTCGATTCCCAGTCAGGGCACATACCTAGGTTGTCCCTGGTTGGTACACATGAGAGAGGCAACTGATTGATGTTTTTCTCCCTTCTTTCCCCTCCCTCTAAAAATAAATAAAATAGAGAAAGAGAAAGAAACATCAATGTGAGAGAGAAACATCAGTTGGTTGCCTCCTGTATGTGCCCTGACCTGGGATCGAACCTGGAACCTTTTGATGTATGGGATGATGCTCCAACCCTGAGCTGCCTGGCCAGGGTGGGTTACCCCTTTTTAGAGGTGTCTAGATCTCTTGCCAGAGCAAGATAAGTTTGTCCCAAGGATGGCGGTCTCACATGCCTGTGTTCCTCACCAGCCAAGCCTCCTCATCCCTGTTTTCCTTCCTTGTCGGCCCTAGGCATAACCTTATCAGAGTCAGTTCAAGAGTTTGGGACAGTTGGAAGATTTGATAGCTGCAGGGTCAGGGTGCAGGGGTCCAGTCAGAGCTGAGGTGTGGGTGCGGTGGGCCCTCTGTGGATTGACTGCCTCTCGTGGGCCGGGCGTTCCCTTTCAGAACCAGAGCAGTATCGACGCTCTCAACATGGACACCGTGTGCCGGCTGTACGAGGTGGGCCGGCAGCGCCTGGCTGAGGATGAAGACGAGGAGGAGGACCAGGTCAGTGGTCTTTTGAGGCTTCTTTCTGCTGGGAAGTTATACAGAGACCACGCGCATCATCTTTTCGCGGCACCGTCCACTGAAGAACAGCCCGTGCTGCCTGTTGGTGTGTTCCAAAGGCCTATCACCTGCCCTTGATCACTGGAACTCGAGAAAATAGATTTTGTTATTACAAAACTTTAACCAGTACCCGATGGTCCTGTGAGTTCCGTTGTGAGTAGGTTAGCAGACTCTGATTTTGTTCCAGAGGGTTCTTTGAGGTGATCCTGGAACCGGTGGCCTGGCTGACTGCAGGGTGAGCAGCTGCCATACTCCCTGTGTCAATTCAAAACAGGAGAGACACTGCCGAGGTCAGAGAAGCGGCTTAACCTTTATAGCGCTCTGGCTTGCATTCTCAGTCGCATGGCATAGTCTGCGCTCAGAGTAATAGAGTAGCGCTTACAGGTAAAGAGAAGGTTTTGATGCTTTTGAGAAAGTAAACATTTATGAACTGTGAGTAGATAGTTTCATGTCCCACAGAGTGTTAGCTTTCCCTTTTCGTGGGGGATTTTAATTCAGGTCATATTTTACTAGGTGGTCGCCAGTGTGGTGTGTAGTATCATTTCTGAAGAGTTTCAGTAGATCTTTCCTGTTTTCTGGGCTCATAACCACATTCTTTTTCCAAGCTTACACTCTCTAGGCCAAACTCTTTTTGTCTAATCTGAGAAGTGTTTATTGCTGGGTAAGACAAAGTTGAAAATGAATGACTGGGTTTTACTTTGTTGTTACAGATACTAAAGCAGGTAAATGTCCTTTTTCCAGAGCATGAGTTCATTTTCTTAATGTTCTTTTCTCCTACTGTAGTATTGCTTAGTGTAGGTGCTCTGTCTCCTCTTACAGGGCACAGAGGTGCTCTGGGCAAGGGGGGGGCAACCATAGGGTGCGAGGAAGCGCCCTTTCCTCTGTCTGCTCTGCCCTTGTTCTTGCCCCTCCCGCCCTTGGTAAATCACACTCACTGGTTAGGGCTGGTGGAGTAGCTTTCTGTTAGCATCCTTCCCAAATAGCTTGTACTTAATTAAGATTTAAAAGAATTTTTTAAGAGTAACAATTTTTGAAAATGGTAATTTTACAGGTATTTTTTGGATAAAGTCTAATGCTGTGGTTGACCCATGCTTCTCTGTGACAGGAATTAGTACTGACTAAATGAGCGTGTTTATTTTGTCCCCTTGAGATTTAGGTGTGTACATCACCCTTGGGCTTCACGTGTCATGAACCACTAGTTGGCCCCCCAGTCGCTGTGGTCATAAAGCCAAAACAGAGAGACCCCCTGCCAGTCCCACGTGTGCTCTCTTGGCCTCTGCTGTCTCTTGTGGAATGTGCCCACTGGCTGAGTATGCATTTTATTGGTGCTTAGAGATAATTCACAATCCCCAGAAATGGGGTTCTGAGCAGAGTAAGGAAAGAGACTCTTCTGTGTATTTGGGGTTACTAGTCACTGTGATCAGAGTGTGGAGCCTTCTTCAGGGTTTGCTTCCTGACCCAGATGTGCTGTGCTTTCGGGGCCTCCCTCTGGGGAGCAAGGGCGTTTCCCAGCTCTGCCTTCCCTGCCCCCTCAACAGATGCATGTAGTCATGAGTCTTGCTGGACACCATGGAAATACTATTTTATGAGTCTTGTTGGACACCATGGAAAGACCTTACGAAGCATTTTATGGAAAATGACATCTTTAGTACAGTAATTGTCGTTTTTTCTTGAATAGACTTTATTTTATAAAGCAGCTTTAAGTCCACAGCAAAATCAAGCAAAGGTGCAGAGATTTCCCATATATGCCCTGTACCCACGTGTGTAGCCCCCCATTATCAGTGTCCCACACCAGAGAGAGACGCTGCAGCTGATGAACCAGCCTTGACGCGTCATTATCACCCAAAATTCATAGCTTACATTGGGGGGCTCTCTTGGTGTTGTGCATTCTAGCAGTTTGGACAAATGTCCGGTGGCATGGATCCGTCATAATAGAGTCACACAGCTTAGTCTCGCCGCCCTAAAAGCCCTCTGTGTGCCACATACTCATCCCTCCCTCCTCACAGACCCTGACCACCACTGGTGTTTTTAATGTTTCCATAGTTTTGCTTTTTCCAGAATGTCATATATTTGGAATTTTATAGTATGTAGCCTCTTTAGATTCGCTTCTTTCATTTATTACTGTGTACTTATGTTTGTTCCATGTCTCTTTGTGACTTGATAACTCATTTCATCTTAATATTCCATTGTCCGGATGTACCATAGGTTGTTAATCCATTCTCCTACTGAAGAGCATCTTAATTATAGCTGACATACAATATTATGTTAGTTTCAGGTGTACAGCATAGTAATTCAACATTTATATGCCTTACCAAGTGATCACCGTGAGTCATGCAGTCATCTGTCACTCTATACATTACAGTATCGACTTCATTCCCTGTGCTGTACATTATATCTCATGACTTATTTTATAACTAGAAATTGATATTTCTTAATCCCTTTCCCCTTTTCTGCCCATTATTCCACCGTCCTCCCCTCTTGCAGCCATCAGTTCTCTGTATCTATGAGTTTATTTCTGTTTGGTTTTTTTAGGTCTCATATGTAAGTGAAATCATGGTATTTGTCTCTCTTTGTCCAACTTATTTCACTTAACATAATGCTCTATAAGCCCCCCTCACAGCTTGGGTGAGGGCACTGCTTGCAAACCATGTTGGTGACAAGTTCCCCAATGACATCAGCCATATTTCTTACTCTTTAAAACACAATCTAGCTTCCATTGCTACCGTGAAGGCTAGCACAATGGATCTCACACTTTAATACTTGCTTAGTAGCTGTTCAGTCAGCCTTCGGTTTTTCAGGGGGAGTCGCGCCGTCTGTAAGTGCAGATTCCATTTGTTTGCAGGGGGAGGTGAGCTCAGGGTTTTCCTACACTGCCCTCTTGGACTCGGAGCTGTGCTGGCATAATGTTTCATGTCATCCTTGCTTGGGGCCATGTTAATCTTCTCTATATTGGTCCAGTTTTAGTACCGTATTTTGCTGTGTATAATGCACACCTATGTTTTTGGCCCCAATATTCAGGAAAAAAATCTTTCATTTTAATTTTTTAATTCAATTTTTAATTTGTATTTATAAACAAAACCAATGACCATATTCCAGGGTATTATTTTGCATATGGATATCGTTATTGCTTTCTAGAGTTACACTTTTAATCCATAAGCATAAATAAAAGAATTAACAACATTTATATAGATATGGAATTTGAACTACCCATGTATAATGCACATCCTTATTTTTCCCTCAAAAATTTGGGCAGAGAAGTGCGCATCATACACAGCAGAGTACGGCTATGTGCTGCCTAAGTGAGCATTGTTTTGACTTAATTTTGAATAAAGGTTTTGCAATTGTGAATAAAGCTCCTATAAACATTTTTGTGCAGGTTTTTGTGTGGACCTATGTTTTCAACTCCTTTGAGTAAATAACAAGGAGCGCTATTTCTGGATTGGGTGGTGAGAGTGTGCTTAGTT
Source organism: Mormoops blainvillei (assembly GCA_004026545.1). Taxonomy (NCBI): domain Eukaryota; kingdom Metazoa; phylum Chordata; class Mammalia; order Chiroptera; family Mormoopidae; genus Mormoops; species Mormoops blainvillei. The sequence continues at coordinate 87,521 of PVJD01000432.1, forward strand.
TTATAAAGACTCCCAGAGTGTCTGCCAGAGTGGTCGCAGCGCGTTGCGTTCCCACCATTGATGAATGACACTTCCTGCTGCTCCACTTCCTCAGAGGCGCTTAATGTTGTCAGTGTTTTGGATTTTGACCATTTTGATAGGTGTGTAGTAGTAGCTCCTTTATTTATTTACTTATTTAAAAAATTAAGACATTTATTCCTTTAGCTGTACACTTCTATACATACTTAAAATGCATGGTTTAAGATTTTTTTTGAGTAGAAAGGAATTTAGGTCTGGATTTTTATCAGCCTACTGCAGACGTTTTCTGAAAACCGCTTTAACTGAGACCCCTCCTGACGGCTGCTGCCTGGTCGAAAGAAAGGGGCCTTTCTCTCTCAGCCCTCCCCTGCTTCAGGAAGCTTCTTTTCAGCGAAAGGCTCTCTCATTTTTGTTTTAATTTGCATTTCCCCAATGACATATGTTTATTTCCATCTGTATGTCTTCGATGAGGTGTTTGTTAAAGCTTTTGCCCCCCTTTTAAATTGAGTTGCTTATGTTTTTATTAAGTTTTAAGATGTCTTTGAATATTTTTGCTAACAGTCCGTTATCTGATGTATCATTTGCAGATATTTTTCCTAGCCCGTGGCTTGCTTTCTCATTCTCTTCACAATGTCTTTTGCAGAGCAAGTTTTTATTTTAATGAAGCCCAGCTTAGCACTTTTTTTTTTATGGCTCGTTCTTTGAGGTTGCATCTAGAAAGTTATTGTCAAACCCAAGGTCATCTCCTTAGGTTTTCTCCCGTTATTTTCTAGGAGTTCTACAATTTTGCATTTTTACATATGTGTGTGATCCATTTAGTGGAGGGTGTAAGATCTGTGTCTAGGTTCATTTTTTTTGTTGTTTTTGTTTTTGCATGTAGATATGCATTTGTTATAGCACTGTTTATTGAAAAGACTTTTTTCCATTGTCTTGCCTCTGCTCCTTTGTCAAAGATCAGTTGAGTGTTTGTGAGGGTGTTTTTTGGGGGCTCTATTTTGTTCCATTGACCTACTTATCTGTTCTTCTCCAATACTTCACTGTCTTGATTACTGTTTGTCCAAGTTTGTCCTTCTCTTTCAATATTGTGTTAGTTACACTGTGTTATTTGCCTCGCAGTAAAAACCTTTGTAATCAGTTTGTTATGTCCACAAAGTAGCTTGCTCAGATTTTTATTGGGATTGCATTATTCTGTAGATCAAGTTCGGCAGGCCTGACATCCTGGCGCACTTGTCTTCCTGTCCACAGACATGGAGTGTGTCTCCGCATTCGTTCTTTGATTTCTTTCATCAGAGTTTTGTAGTTTTCCTCATGTAAATCTTGTGCATATTTTGTTAGATTTATATGCAGGTATTTTGCTTTTGTGGGTGCTAATGTAAATGATACCGTGTTTTAAATTTTATTTTCCACTTGTGTGTGGCTGCTATTTAGGAAAGATTGTGAATGAACATAGTACCCTACTTTATTGAGATAGAATGTACATACCATAAAAATGGTTGTCTTTTGCCCTTATGTTTAAATAATTGCTTAATAGTTCCAGGAGGTGTGTTTTTATTTTTTGTCAGTTCTTTTGAATATTATACACAGACAATATCATCTTCAAAAAAACCAGTTTTATTTCTTTCTTCCCAGTCTGTATACATTTTATTTCCCTTTCTTGTCTTACTGCAGCACTAAGACTTCCAGTACGAAGTTGAAAAGCAGTGATCTTGATCATGATCTTAGCAGGCAAGGTCAGGGTTATGAACTAGAAATCTGAAGCAAAAACTGCTTTATTTTAAGTTATCAATACCATTACCCCTACCCTCCCACATCCTTGCAGTTTGAGGTAGTGGGCAGAAGTCTTCTCTGGGGACTGTCACCTGGGTCCACGTGACACCCAGTGTCTATCTTTGAGGAGGTGGTTGTGTAAAGAAGTTAGCATTGCCCTGGACACCTTGGGAATTGGAGAGCCATCCTTGGGGTGGGCCTCACTCTTCTTGCAGATGTGGAATGATAACAGATGACTCTTCACTGGCTGCCTGGGGAACCAAGAGACCACCATAAAGGAACAACTTAATGGTTTCTCTCTTCTTGTGCCACCCTCTCCAGGGAGCCTGGGTCAGAAAAAAGACTGATTCTTTTTCTGTGGTTCTATGTAACTTTCCTTCTGAGAGGTTCAGGGAGAAAGATAGTAGAAAGGGGGCGGAGAGTGGTCATTAGGGCTTCTGGCTCTGATGCAGGAAGGAAAGAGAAGCTTCCTCTGCGTGGACAGCGGGGGGCAAGAGCAGCAGGCCCAAGAGGGCCCTCACACGAGGCCTTGGGCCCGGCGTGCGGAAGGGCCCGCACGCTTTCTCACCCGGAGGGGGCTGTGTGTGAGGGGGCGGTGCCTCGTGGGTGAGCGCCGGTCAGAGCACTCTTCACCGTGTATCACTGCCGCTGTCCTTAGGGGTCATCTGGTGCTTTTCATTTGAAGGCCATCCATTTGAAACTGTTTTCACCCCTAAGTCCTTGATGTTCTGAGTTTTGATTTGGAGATGTTAGTGGGATAAGACCATACTTACTTAAGCAAGTTTCCTTTCACTTCTGTTGATTCACATGTACTCCTAGAATCATGCGGTCATGTTTTGCTATGTTTAGTCTCCATCATATTTCTCCCCACCACTTAAAAAAAAAAAAGATTTTATTTATTTCCAGAGAGAGGGGAAGGGAGGGAGAAAGAGAAGGAGAGAGACATCAGTTGCCTGTGTCACACCCCCAGCTGGGGACCTGGCCTGCAACCCAGGCATGTGCCCTGACTAGGAATTGAAGCACTCAATCCACTGAGCCCACACCAGCCAGGGCTCCCCACCACTTCTTCTTTGTGCCAGCTTTTTGTTTTTGTTTTAAACTCACTTTGCTTTGTGTGCTTCACCTAATTTTAAAACTAGAGCCTTCATTTTCATGAATCATTTGCTATTTAAAGTTTTGTCCTGGTCTGGATATCTGCTCTCAGGTCTTTGCTCAGATGTTCCAGGTGTGACTTAAATGGCTCAGGGATGCAGGCACCTGTACGGCCAACACCTTTGAATTTGCCTTTTCACCTTAGCAAAATAAGCTCAGAAGCTGCCTGAGTGGTCAGCTGACATCTGATAAAATGGTCCAATGTAAAGTGCTTGTATAAATGGTTGTTACTTACTTACTTTGAAAGCTTTACCGAGATAAAATGTACATACCATAAAAATGGTTGTCTTTTGCTCTTATGTTTAAATAAGTTTGGAAATTAACAGGAAGGCATATGAACAGTGCCATTATTTTGTTGCACGAAGATGTACAGTGTATTGGACAGCCGTCATATTTGGCTCCTGGGGCCGCTAGCCACTTGCCTTTGGGCATTCGGAGGATGCTGAGATAAGCCAGCCACTTATCAGGGCTCATAGTATCCATTGGAATTTTGGCATCTGTGTTGCTTTTAAAAATCATTTTAGTCAACTTTGATGTTGGCTTTAGGATAATTGTACAACCAAAGATTAGTAATTGATCATTGTCCCTGGATTTTGAAAAGCCAGTACTTTTAAACTAATTATAGCTAACTTTAAATTTATATTAACAAGGGAATAATGCTCTTATTTTCTTCACTCCATTTTGGAATCTGGGACACCCTGTGTGCTGTGTTCTCCACTGCCAGAAGCAGATGGTGAGAGTTTTTACTGACCGCACACCTGCTGTAAGCCTGGTCAGTGATACCGGAAAGGCTTTTTTTCCTCCTAAAAAGTTTGAAATGTGTGTGAATTAAATTCTGCCACTGAGGAGAAAAAAACCCCAAGTATTTACGACTCTGTAGCTTTTAAGGACAGTTAACACCAGGAACAAATGTCAGAAGGACAAGCAGGAGTTTAAATTTTACAAAATGTGATGTGTTGAAATATCAAGACAGCAAGTAGGCTCAGGTTTGAATTACACTTTAAACAGTAGGCAGCTGGGTGTTAAGCCATAGAAGTGGGAGAAGTAAAAGGTACCGGAGATCCCACCTGCCGCATTGGAGGGGTGTGGAGAAGGTAGCTAGCTTTTAGGTGTGCTCTGAGTCGTCTTGGAATTAAAATGTTGTAATGTTTTCTGCTTGTGTTGGGCTTGTTCTCTCTTGACTTCAGTTAGACCGATGTATTACATCAATTTTATATTTTATTATTGCAGAAATTAGAATCTTTTCCTGCTGGCAAGGCTGATAGTTGATGTTTGAGCAGGAGGATAATTGACTGAATGTTGGTCACATTTATTTGGAAGCACCTGTCATCCTGATCAAAGAGGTGCTGTGTCCTCTCTTGCTGGAAGGGAAACAGTGTGGATACTAGTGCAAAGTTGAAATCTGTGGCAGATACTAGAACGTGTCATTTTCAAGCCTAGGGTACCTAGAGCCAAGCATTTTGTTTTCTGGTGGTTTTCCCACCTCTGGGAAGTTCTCTTAAGAACGAAAGTTTGGGTAGTTTCTCTAGCATAGTGTGTGCGCGCGCGCGCGCATGTGTGACTTACAGCAGAAGATAGGGTGGTCTGTTCCTGTTCTGTATTGTCAAATTCTGACTTGTTGGGTGGTTGGATCATTGGTTGCTCATGATAGCACTGTCATAGGGTTACCCACACCTTTGGGCAAGACTGAGGGCAAGAACTTGAAAGGCTGAGGAGCTGGTGACTCTTATTTTGTTAGGCAGAATAGGTGGATTCCAGGTATAGCAGCTTTTGTTCTGGTGTCTCATTCGATTTCACTTGATTTGGTTGATGCAGGACAAAGAGGAACCCCCTTGGGGTTATTACTCTAGGGGTTAGGACCCTAGGATGTTGATGGCAGAGGCCTCTATAAAGCAAGGGCTGCATGACTAGTGGTGCCTTTGTGGAGTAATTGGTTACCCCTTGTCTGAGGGGTGCTCTCAGTGTCTTGGGGGACATGTACATGCCTGTCTCAGCCTTCACTGATGAGTCCCCTGGCCCCTGAAGTCTTTGCTGACCTCGGTTACCACTGTCTCTAGGGATGGTTCCCTCCCAGCCTTTGGGGAGGAGGGAGGACTCCCATGCGGCCCACGTGGGTCAGACCTCTGTGTTTGTCCTAATGGATCCAATACTCTTTTATTAGGAAGAGGAAGAACAAGAGGAAGAAGATGACGATGAAGATGACGATGACACCGATGATCTAGATGATCTTGACACTGACCAGTTGCTGGAGGCGGAGTTGGAGGAAGATGACAACAACGAGAATGCAGGGGAGGATGGGGACAATGACTTTTCTCCCTCGGACGAGGAACTAGCAAACCTTCTAGAGGAGGGAGAGGACGGGGAGGATGAAGACTCTGATGCAGACGAGGAAGTGGAACTGATCCTGGGGGACAGTAAGTCCAGGACTGACCACGGGGCTGAGCCTTGGCACCCAGGGAGGGGTGCCTCCCCTGTGCCAGCCCAGCCCAGTGTGGAAGCCCCCCCAGGGTTCTGTGCCCCTTAACTGGCCCCTTGTGGGCAAAAGCAGTTTCCCCCCTCCATCCTCTGCTCTCCCATCAGACTACGGGACCAAGCAGCTCATCGCTTAGCTTTAAGACAGAGGCTGGCGAGCGCTTTCTATAGAGGCCGCATAGTCCATGCTTCACACTTTGTGGCCCATGTGGTCTCTGTTGCATCTTCTCAGCTCTTCTGCACCGCGAGAGCAGCCAGAGACAGATGCAAGTTCATGACTGTAGCTGTTTGGAGGGCAGGCCCCCAGATGAAGGCCTGAGCGTGGTTCTTCCCTAGGGCGGAGCTGGCACCTTTGTACCTGCTCCTCCCTAAAGTTCTCAAGGAATAAAAGCCCTCTCGCGCAGGAGCCCTTTCCTGTCTGCTTTGGTCTTAAAGGCCAGGAGGCAAATGTTTCTTTGGCTTTTTTTGTTCTTTTCTCCCCTGACCGTGCCCCCACGTTCCTTATTCCAAGTTAGAAAGAAAAAGCTCCAATTTGTAGCGGTACTGTTTGCAGAGGACCCGTTTGGCAGCATCTCTGTGACATGTCACTGTTGACAGATTCATGTTCACTGTGATCTTGGCTCTTCCTCGTGCTGCCCTGCCGGGGCGGAGGGGGGGGCGGGGGGCGGCACTGGGGAGGGGCAGTCCCTGTGACGTTCAGCCGTTTTGCGTGTAGCTAACCTGGCCAGCATTATCACCACGGTATTATACCTAATATAGAAGCCACTAACCACATGTGGCCATTAAAATTTTAATGCATACAATTAAAAAATTTCAGTTCCTCATTTTCACGTTCACATTTCAAGTGCTCAGTAGCCTTATATGGCTGCAATACTGAACAGCACAAATACAGGACGTTTACATCGTTATGGAAAATTGTATTGTGCTGGTCTAGGCCCAACAGATGCCAAGCATTTTTTGATGTTTGGTTTTCTGTCATCATTGATGTGTGGTGGTAGGAGAGTGAGAGAGCGTAAGACAGATACGTGGTAAATCTCTCTCATACGTGCTTCTGGCCCTCAAGATGGAAGGCAGCGGGTGCAGGGGAAGCTGCTTTCTCACCTAAGCCCTCTGTGGGGCTGGGAGGTAGTGCCTTCTATCTGCTCATCTGCTGTTTAACCAGCTTCCGTTTTTTCCGTATGGAAGCTGAGGGGATTCAGTGGAGGAAGGCTTGCCTTGTCCCTAGTCATGGTCAGACTGCCAGGTAAGAGGGACTAGGGGGCAAGGGTCACATGACGGCACTGACGATACAAGGGCAAGTTTTACCGAACCTTTTTGTCATCTGAATAGTGACACATAGGCACGAGTTCCATTTCCCATCAGTTACAAGTAACAATGCAGGCTAATGGAGCAGCTCAGGGTGGTGCCTGCAACATGAGTGCCACTAATCTGTCCATTCTTAACTGCATTGTAAAACCACGAAATTTTGCATTTGGCCTGTAAATTGCCTCCTTTAGCCTTTACTGTTTAGGAAATCTTTCATTTCTAGCTCAAGACAATCTGGAAAACCCTAATTCTGTCAGCAATGAGAATGTTACTTTAACTTGGTGGGAAGGTTTATGATATAGAAATGCCATAATAGATGAAAACATGAGGCCATTTTAGCTTGGGCTCTAGGACTGAGGTGGTGACAAAGAGGGTGGCATCTGCAGCGTGTACGCCATTGCTATTTCTGTTAGACCGACCCACAGCTGCTCACAACAGAGCAGGGGGTGCACCCCCCACAGCCTTGGTGGGTCGGTGGTGTGCCTCACACTTGTCCCCCAGAGTAGTAGCACTAGGTCATCTTGGGGCTCAGGTGCCCTTTCAGGGTGTGAGGAAAGCCATCCAGGCTAGAGAAAACCACACCCACACGCTCCCACCTGCCCTGCATAGGCCCTGGTCCCAGACCCAGTGCTTGATTCCTGATGCAGAACCCCTTGACTCGGAGGTCAATTCTGTCCCTACAGCCTGTGTTACAGAGCAACAGGCTCAGCATTGCAAACATGAGTCGTTACACCTAGACCGCCTTTGCCCCAGGGCCTTTGGAAGGAGAGCCCGCCCAGGGATTCCTGAGCAGTGGAACGCTGAGGAAGGTAGGGCGAGTCCTGACACCTGGACACCTGGAGGGGCGTTAGTGTCCAAGCCCTGAGGTTCTCAGACCCTCCAGCCAACTTACATGCGTAAGGCAGGCTGTGTTGTGACGTTCATCCAGCCGCCTTACAGTCCCTGGATGCGAGGCCCAGTTGTTGAGACTCTGAGTGGCTACACAGGTATCTGATGGTCACACAGGTGTCGGGTAGGTGGGTCTGGCATTGGTGGCTCACAGCGGGGGTACCTGGGGGCTCTGCTACGGGCCTGCACACATGGGCTTGGCTCCGGGAAGCGCTGGCAGCAAGGAGCCAATGTGGCTGTCGCATCAGCTCCGTTAGCCCTTCGACCTCTCCACTGCGATCCCCTCCTCACCAGTGAGTCAGGCCATGGCGTGCCCTTTCACCCAGGAACACTGGTTTTTCCAGCCATGCCTTTGGCTTATTTTCAGGACTTTCTTGAATCATGGCCACGCTTTTCTTGCTTTTACTTTATCCATTTCGGTTTTCTTCCTAAAGGAGATCGTAGTGAATAAAGGGAGGTTTGGGAACATGCCTCGTTTTTCCTCAGCTTCCCTGGGTAGAGTCTCTCAGTATCTGGGAAGGCTAACAGAGGCCCTTGTGGGACCAGTTGCTGTCACCTCTCCTGGAGGATCCCCAGAGCTGTGGGTACTTGCAGGGCTGCAGGTCAGGGTCTGCTCTCCCTCCTGGGGCCCTGGTTGAAGTGACGTCAGTTTCCTGAGCTGCGTCATCAAAGTGGGCACTGAGACTTTCCCTTGCCTTCACTCAGCAAATACTAGAGTCCCTGGGCACCAAGGGACAGGTTTCTCTCCTGTCTTGGTCAGCCTGAGACATGGTGCCAGGGCATCCCATCTTCCCTGCTGGCCTCCAGGCGGGGCTACCAGGTCCTCTGCTGCCATCGGCCCCCACCCTTCAGGGCACCTGTTCCCTGCAGAGTACACCCAGAGATTTCAGAGGCCTGAAGCCCAGGCGGACTGTCTCTGCCTCTGTGGGCTCTTTTGAGGAGAGTGGCTATGGAGTTAGAGCGAAATCTCACTCTTGCTGGGGCGCAGGCAGGCCTGCCTCATCTCGGAGCCTTCAGAGGCCCAAGGGCCCGGGGAGCTCACCCCCGGCTCCCTGCTGCCCTGCTCCTTGGCAGCCATGGAAGGCACAATGAACCAGAAGCTCAGTGGGCGGGGATGTTTGCCCAGAGGGATCTCCAGGGCAGGATGGACCTCTAGGAAACAGAGGTCGCCACATCCAGGTCCTTTTGAAGGTGAGAGCAAGAGATCCCAGGGGAGACCACTGTTGCCAAGAAGTATATTCTCCAGAGCCAGCTCCAAGGAGCTAATTGATGTGTTTTCCTCTTTCAGAAAAGGTGATTAGCCTCACTGAGACCTGAGTGTGTGTGCACACAGGTGCTTCCTTCCTGAAAGCCTCTTGTAAGCCCGGGGCCTAACCCAGCCTCTCCCTCTGCTTACCTTTCAGCCGACAGCTCAGACAACTCCGATCTGGAAGACGACATCATCTTATCTCTGAATGAGTGAGGAGCCAGCACCGCGTGGAAGGCAGGCGAGAAACTGAGTCAAACGAATTCAGAACACCTTCCCTCCCCTTCCTCCCAGGGCTGTGTCTCTTAAGGACCTGTGTGGCCTGCACTCAGAAGACTGTGGCCGAGTCTCCCTGGGACCCAAGGACACTTCACCAGTCACCATCACAAAAGACAGCAGGGGTCGGGCCCTGGTCTGTTCCCCCGTCCTAGGATGGACATAGCTTTCCTCAAGGGAAAAAAAAAACCGTCTCTGGGGTTATTTCACAATATATTTTCTTTGTATAATGTCCTTTACTTAAAGAACAAGAAATAGTTTTTTAGAAAACTTAAAAAAGAAAAAAAAAAATCCAGGCATTTATAACTGAGGGTATGAACTTATATCCACCAGGTCCTTGTCCCGCTTCATTTTCTGTGGAAGAAAATGGCGTCTAAAGAACAATATAGAGGCATTTTTACATACGTATTTAAATGAAAAGGAAAATCGTGGTTTCTTAAATTGATAAGGATTAAGAATATTTTATTATAAATATAATATATGATTTTTTAACCTGTTTTGTTGCCTCATATGCTGTCAGGTTAATTCATTCTCCTCTGTGCCAGAGGTGGGAGGAAGGCACTGTCGGCCGGCTGAGTAGATGCCGGGACTCACCCAGCTTTCTGGTTCGGGGCAGCAAGGGCGCGTGGATACTGGTTTGTGGAGTTGAGGGAACTTAGGATATGAGTTCACTCCCTCTATTTTTCTTTGTCCTTCAGTTTTTCAAGAAATTTCTTTTTTTCTTCCCTTTCTCCCCAGTGTGGAAATTACAAATCAAAGGCCTTTTTCTTTAATGTAAAGTGTATTTATTTTAAAAAATACAAAATAAACTACAAGTCTGTCTTTGTTTATGGCCTTTCCCTGTCCTTCCTTTCCTTGCAGCTCTAGCCAGGCAGTAAAGACGCCTTCCGAGAGGCGGTCCAGGACAGTGGTAAGAACACCTTCTGCCCAAAAAAAGCACTCTGGGGAGAAAAGTAGCCGAGTCCTAGTGTCTGCCCCCTGGCCTGCAGCCTTCCCCCGGGGACCGTAGGTCACGAAGAGCGCCTCGCAGGGGGCTGAGGGAGGTGCCCAGGGCACTGCCCACTGTGGCCCCATCTCCACCCCCAGGCTCTGAATCGGGTGGGCAGCTCTGGAGCACAGAGGCAGTGGAGCTGTCAAGTTAGGGGTCCTGGGACATTTTGGCCTTTTCTGTAGGTGGGTGATTGGGTACATTCCCTGAAAGGCAGTGTTCCAGCAGCCTGGACAGTTCTGCACTTCGAGCAGCCTAGGGGCAGCTGGGGCCTGGTCAGGCTGCGTTTCCGGACACTTCACAGGCCCCTAAAATCGGCCTCGGATGAATGGTGGTACTGCTAGGACAGCAGCAGGTGCTTAACTTTCTACTCACCCCTTCCTTTCCTCTCCACCATTAATAGGGGCCCCTTAGTCCCTTCCTTCGACTTTGCCCAAGTAACAGCTTCTTGATTTCTGTCATGGTAGGTATGTAGCTCAGAGAAGGGACAAATTTGGTTGTGAAGTAAACAAGACAAGATGGCTAAAACTCACCAGGGGCTGGTAAGGCCCTGCTGGGCTTCGGAGCACCATACAATCTGTCACACACATGGAAGCGGGCCTGTGTCGCACAGGTACCTCTTGGTCCTCTGCAGAGCAGAGGTCTCAGCTCCTAAGTTGCTTCATGCCTCAGCTTAAATAGGTTGCTAACACCTAACCAGTGGTCTAGTTTGCTGGTGCTGAATGGATTAGAAGAAAATGGTTAAAATAGCAAAAGCACTAGAATTCTAGTTGTTAACCAAGCCACTGTCTCCCTGAACTCTGCCTGGATCTCTTGGGAGCACCCGCAGGCCTCTCAGGCAGAGGGGGCACCTCCAGCAGCAACGCAGAATCCTGGTTGACTTGACAACACGCCCTTAGGGACGCACCCTGAGAGGCTAAGGCAGCACCAGCGCTGCCACTCTCCCAGGATTTGAGGTCCGAGTCACCTGGGAGAACGCACACAGGATAGCAACAAACCGTCACAGGCGAACTTTGCCTTATGCTGATTTTGCATTTAAGCGGCGCCCTAGAGAGGACCCGGACCACCCCGATGGGGGGGGGGACGGGACGGGACTGGACGCCTGCTGTCACAGCGTTTTCTCTCCGGGGCCCTGACCACCTGAGGGTGTCATTACGTTAGTGCTGGACAAGGCTTCTCTGAAAGATCACAGAACCTGTTGTCTTATGAGTTGAAGGAAGTGGTCGAGAAGAGGTTCTGAGGAAGAGGAAGAGGGCTGCACAGCAGGCCGTGGTTCTTCACCAAAACTAGTTCTCTTGGGGGCCAGAGAACCCCTATCCCTGAAGAAGAGTGGACAAAGCAAGGGTTGAAGTGTCTTCGACCAGATTTTCTAGTCTTGTTCTGGGAGGCTGGGGGCATAGTGTCCTGGGTCCTGAGCACCCACTCGGAAGGCACCCTGCAATGCAGCTCTGGCCTTTGACCCAGCACATGCCGCAGATGTGCGGGAAACCCTGCGGTGTGCCTTGAAGCCGGCCCTCCGTCACTTGCCCTGAAGGAAAGGAGGCCCACTTGTGCCCTGGAATGGTGCGGCTGTGGCCTGCTGGGCCCCCACTGACGTGCTCAGCTGCCGGGCAGCAGTGGCCCATGGCTCGCACACACAGAGGCAAACACGTTGAACGCTTCTCTCCTCGTGTTAATGTTTGGTATGCAATTGCTTACTCTATTGTGAGCACCGGCTGAAGCACCGAGAGCAGTGCTTCCCCAGGCACCTTCCCTATTTATTTAAACTCTTCAAGGTCTCAAAAAGATGCCTCTCTCACCGTCCTTGGGGACAGCGGTCTCTCTCAAAGCCACCTAAATGTCACCTGCACTGCTGGGAGCTGGCTGGGGTGGGGCACCAGACCTGGAGAGCTTGGGGTAGCCAATGGAGCAGGGAGGTCATGTTGGGGGCTCGTTCCTCTCACTGGAGCTGTTCTCCCGCATCCCGCAGCCCTGACAAGGACCCTTCTGGGACACCCAAACCAGCATACTTCAATGTTCAATATTTGTTCTAGATTGACAACTGCTGTGTGACACTGGCTTCATTTGTCAGTGCTGGCCCTGCTACCTCATCAGAGACACATCATGACAATCTAATGCTCCGTCAAGCCGCCTTTCCCTCCCGGCTCAAGGATGTGCCGTATCCCTCCAGCTTGGCTTGAACGGCTGTGAGCCCTAGTACTGCCCAGTGCCTCCGAGATGTTTCCCCACAGAGCCCCGATTTCCCAGGGGCCTTTCACCTCCTCAGTGTCCGGACAGGAGGCCTCGGCACTCTCACCTGGCACCTGAAGAAGTTACGTCACAGCATCTTCCTCACGTGCTGCACTTCCCTGCAGCATCAGAAAGATGTTCAGACCAGGGGTCCAGTGTCCCCCACAAAGCTCCAGGAACTCGGCACAGACCTCCTCCACATTGACACGACAGCTCTGAACCACCAAAGGAAGAGCCAGAATCCACAAATTCAAGAATAAGCAAGGGAAGCTGCCTGCCACCCTCCATGGCAGCATTTGGCCTTGAGTGTCCCTGGGAGTTTGAGGCAGCTCTACCTCCAACTGGTGTGCCTGGGAGGCCACATTAAGGCAAGAAGGGAAGCTAAACAAGAGAGTCCATGTGTATCTGTGGCACCAAGGCCCCTGGGCATCAACACCACATCCTCCTCCCTACAGGAGTTCACAGCTGCCAAGACACCTGCTTTCACAAGCTGCCTTCGGATCGGTGCTTCGTCCAACAGCTACGGCTCAAACTAATGGACACACATTGTTTAGGGCAGAACCACCAAAACCAAAGACTACCACAGCTGCTGGCCACAGACCACAGGCGCACCCCCTTCCTTTGCATGAGCTCTGTTCAGGCCGCCAGGGCAGGGCCCAGAGTGCAAACTGAAGCCCACCAGCGGCACTCGGCCAAGACTACAAACCAGTGTGAATACAGTCCTGCCTCAGCCCACACAGCTGACAGGCAGAGCCACCAGTGCTGCAGGACTTTGATACACGCCAGGGCTACAAAGACGATGTCAGGCATTTTGTGCATGCAGTGGGGGAAGGTCTTCCATCTTTGATAAAAAACTTGATTAAACCAGGACTCTGAACGGGATTAAAAATCCATCCTCTGACAAAGGCTTTACTGACAACTTTCCATACAGTTAGTCAAAAAATAAAAAAATACAGAACACAGCAGACAGTATCTCGTACACTAGAAATCAACATGACAGGAGTCCCATCTCATCACTGTAAAAAAAAATCCCCCAAACCTAAGAACTTAGTTTTGGTGGGGGACAGGACTTGGGCCCCCAACCTAATGAACCAAAACAACCCAGCAGAAAATTCAAACTGAGGGGGTAAGATAGAGGCGGGGGATCAGATTTCAAAATAACTGCTTTTGTGACACAAATACGGAGCTGGAAAAGGCAGGCCTGGGCTAGGCAGTGTCTCTCACTATAACTATCACCATGTGCTCTTCCTCTAGCTTGCCCAATGTCCTCAGTGCTGACTGGAGGTACTGCTGTGAAAAGTCGCAGGGCGGGAAGGCGTAGAGCATGCCAGTGCTGTCTCTGCCCTTGGACCCTCCCACCGGCAGGCTGATCACCCCCGCCGCCTGCTTCTGTTTCAAGTAGGAGACCAGGTTCCTGAGAAGCCGCCTCTGCAGGCCTGGCTCCACCACGGGCATCCCCTCCGGGCCGGGCCCACTGGGGGTGGCCTGGGTGGCCAGCAGCACAGCATAGCCGTTGGGGCTCCCCTGCTTGATGCGCCGCGTGACCTCGTCGAGCTTAGGCTGGTCCAGGCGAAGGCGCTGGGCGATCTTCAGCTGAGTCAGCTTACTCCCAGAAGTGTGGTCTTTGAGGAGGCCGCTGATCACCCCCTGGTCCCCCTCAAGGATGTGCATAGATGTCGGGAAGCAGCTGTTTTTCAACACTAGAAGCCCGTTCCAACCCAGCTGCAGCGTCTGGGCATATTCGGAAAGATTTTTGAGTTTTTTGGTCTCATGTTTTGGCTCTTCGAGAGGCTTCGGCTCAGCCTCCGAGGTCCGATGATTGCGCTCGCTCTCGCGTGTCTTCTTCCCGTGGGAAGAGTCTGGAGCCTCGTGGTGGTGGTGGCCCCGCTCCTCAGCCCCGTGCCTGCTGTTGCTGAGGGAGTTACTGCTCGACTCCTTGGTCCCTTCGCTGGAGTGGTTTTCCTTGCGGCTGCGCTCAGGGGTGCGGTCGGAGCCTCGGTCGGCCTGCTGCCCACCGCCCTTGGTCCTGCTCCGCTCCTCGTAAGGGGAGTGCGTCGTCCTCCCACGGTCACTGGAAAGGCTCCGCCGCTTCCGCCTCTCCTCCCAGGGCTTGAGCAGGCCCCGGTCCCCATCTCCTCCCCAGCGTTCCCCACTGCGGCTGCGCACTGAGCGGGTGTAGCCCTCCAGGCTGTTTCGGCGGTCAGAACTTTTGCCGGGGCTGGTCCAGTCCCCTTCCAAAAAGGTCCGGTCTCGGTCTGAGTACAGGAGGTGTGGGGGCGTCCTATCGCGCACCCGCAGGTCGGCATCCAAGTTTCGGTGCCGGGTATACCCATCTGGGAGAAGCTCGTAATGCACGGGGAGGGGGGAGGGCTGGTACTGCTGGGGATACCGAGTCTCCTCGGCTTTGGCAAAATCCACACGCAGCCTGCGGTCTGGGCCACCCAAGGGAAAGCCTCTCATTTTAGCACAGGCTGCCTGGGCTGCGTCCAGACTCTCATACTGGATATAGGCAAAGCTGTCCCCTTTGACATGATCGATAGTCCGAATGCTCCCAAAGCGATCAAACTCCCGGGCCAGAGCAGCCAGGGAGGTGTTAGGTCCCAGACCACCCACCCAGAGGCGGGTGGTGGGATTAGCCTTGCCATAGCCAATCTTAATAGGGTTGCGGCCAATCACCCGGCCCGACATGGCCACCTTAGCCCTGTGGGCCATGTCTAGGTTCTGGAACTTGAGAAAGGCATACGCACCACCCTGGCCACGGGCAGGCCTCTTGATAACCACCTCCTCAATGATGCCATATTTTTCAAAGGCCCGTCGCAGCTCCACCTCTGACACACTGTGGTCCAGGTTCCCGATGAAGAGGTTGCGGGTGGCCCGCTGGTCATCCTCAGGCATCAAGTCCTCCTCGCACACAGCCGGATAGCCATAGGGGCGCCCCCGGTCGTCGTACAGCCCGTAGTAGTCCAGGGCCCGCTCCCGGGATAGTCCCACGGCGGCAGCGGCGGCAGCATCCAGGGCGAAGGCTGCGGCGGCATGGCGGGCACGGGGTTCCCGCAGAGGCGGGGCGGCGACGGGGGACAGCGAACGCTGCTTGTACTGGTAGCCACCGTGCAGCGGCAGGTAGCTGAGCGGGTCGGTGGGTGCGGGCGGCCCTGGGGGTGGCGTGGAGGCGGCAGCGCTGCTGCTGCTGCTTCTCCGGCTGCTCCCGCCGCCACCACCGCGCAGATACACGGGCTCCACCTTGAGCGGACGGTCGTAGAGCAGCAGCTGGCGGGCCAGGGCGTGCTGGCGAGCCTCGCGGGCGTCCTGCGGGTGCCGGAAGTTCACGTAGGCCACGCGGCCCAACTCAGGCGTGTGCGACAGGCGCAGGCTGATCTCACCGAAGCGCTTGAACTGGTGGAAGAGCCGGTCCTCGAGGTGCTCAGCAGGCAGCGCGGGGCTCAGACTGCTGATGAGCAGCGTCTTGTACTCGGGCGCGGCCGCCGACGAGCCGGGACCCGCAGGCTCGGCTCCGGGTGGCGGCGGAGGTGGTGGCAGTGGAGACGAACGAGGCGAGGCACCTGAAGCGCCCGGGTCCCCAGAGGCCTTGCCGCCGCGTCCCCCACCGCCGGCGCCCGAGCCCGAGGAGCGGCCGCTGCTCGCACGATGATTGGCGTCCCCGGCGCCGCGGCCGTCACGATGCCCTCCCCCGCCACCCCCGCTACCGCGGGGTTTGTCGCGGGTCCGCGTTGGAACAGGGTGCTTGGCGCCGCCCGAGGCCTTGTGCGCCGCCCGCCGCCCGCCCGCCTCCGCCTCCCGTTCGCGCTCCCGCGGCCGCTTGGCTGACGATGACGAGCCGCGCCCGCTCGGGCTCGAGTCTCGTTCGCTCTGCCTCTTCATGGCGCCGGCGCGGCGGGCGGGCGGGCGGCCCGCAGATGCCTCACAGCGGCAGCCGCGGTGGCGGCGGCCGAGGAGGCAGCGCCCCCGGCGCCGCCATCTTGGACAAAAGGACTCGGCGCGGCGGCGGGGTGGGACGGTAGCGGCGCCCAGGGGCTGGGCGTCGCGTTATTAGCCTGCGCTGGCCGTACCACGTGACCCGTGCGGTGGGCGGGACGAGGGCTGCGCCGGTGTTGCGTCATTAGACTGCGCCACCCAATGCCACGTGACCGCCGGGGCAGGTGGGAGAGCGCAACCGGACAGTGAGCTTTGGCGCCACCGTGTGGCCAACGTGGCCGACGCTCGGGGCTGCGTTGTACTCAGCCCTCGCGAGAGCCTGGTGTCTCGCACCACTCCGGGCGCTAGCATTTGCTAGCATCTGCGCGCACTGACGCGGCTCTTTCACTGGATACCCTCGCCACCACAGCTTCTCCTGACTGGGGTCCAGGACTGGCAACCCCGAGGAGCGGAGCCCCCCGCTCCCTAGGCCCGTGCAGGACCCACAGACCACAGCTGAGCATCTCCCGGGTTCAGGTTCACCTGCAGCGCCTCCGCTCCACCCCACCCACCCAAAGGTCGTGAGGACCATGGCTCTTCATGTGAAGAGCGAGACTGGTCTAGGCTCAGGCCCAGGGACCCGAGACGACAAACCTGCACTCTATGGGGTGGGAACAGGCTCCTTGGTGCCAGAGAGCGTCTCCAAGGGTGCAGAGAAGGCCAGGTCCAGGAGGTAACCACGAATTGCCACGCTTACCTCTAGCTGGCCAGGGCCCGCCTATCCGCCTCCAGGGGCGGAACCTCCGAGGGGAAGTGAAGGGAGCCAGGGAGGGGTGCTGGAGGCCCGCCGGAACCTGCCCCAACTTCGGCCACAGAAACCGTGGGCTGGGGAAGAGCGCTGCCCAGCTCTTTCCTCCTCCCACAACCGTAGAGCAGCTCCTGGAGCAGCTAAAACAGGTGCAAGGGGGATAGGCTTAGCATAAACACCTGTAACACTGCACGACCCCCTGGCGCCTGATTTCCGAAAGGCGTTAACTCTTTCACAGCCAGCCATGGAGGTCAGCCCTCGGGTGGCTGGGCTGCTTGCCCCGTTCCGTGCGGCCTCGTGGCCGTGGAAGCCCTGGGAGCAAACTAGGGTGGGTGAGCTGCCGCATCGCTCCACCTTCCGGGCTGCAGCAGCGGATTTTCCCAGCACCTTGCACGGGCTCCCGACACACTGCTTGTCCGATCTTAGCAGCCCCTCCTCATTCCCCCAATCAGAGAGTTCTGGCCTGAGAAGTGGCTCCACCTTCTTGCTCTCAAGACACGGTGCCGCTAAGCACCAGTGGACTCGACAGAAGGCTGTACGCGGCCCCTTAGGTAGGCAAACTGAATTTAGGAACTGCACGTTGAAGAGATCAGAGGGCTGAGCAAGTCCTTGGCAAGAACTGCTTCTTAGCGCTTCCCTTAGGTGGCCTCTGCAGGCCCAAAGAGCAGGTTTCTGTCAAATCACAGCCCGGGCAGACACCTGGGTTTCCCAAGCATCAACCCCACAGGTCTGGGGACAAGCCCTGAGGACCTTAAATGTTGGACTTATCCCGGGTAAAGACAAAGGGCAGCCTCTCACTGGCTTTTTGTATAAATCAACGCCTGCTGGTCATGCAAAACTGCAATCGGGCCTCAAGAGGCTTGGGACTGACTGCAGACCACAAACTGGGACGCGTGAATAGATGGCCAGATCTGGACAGTGGAGGGGTAGCCAGGCCAGCAGGATCTTTAGAAACGTGACGGTACTGAATACACCCAGTTACTGCAGTGAACCACTGCGCCTGGATGTGAGCTCCTCTCCTGCACATCAGATTCAACCCTTGTGGCTTGCAAGAAGCTGTGCTGCCTCCAGCGCCCCCCACGAAGGTAAGACAGTCACCACCGGCTAGGGAGTCAAGCCCAGCTTCCTCCTGAGGCTCCTCCCCCTGCCCCACACAACCCCACAGCCTCAGCCCATGTCCCACCCTGGCACCTCCAGCGCTGATGGCCAAGGCACACATGTGAACACGCTTGAAAACGCTGTCAACCGGAAAGGATAAGCCAGTGGGATCTTCACTGGGGGTAAGACCCTATTTCGGTATTCACTTTAATTCTCCAAGGACAGCTAGAAATTTTCTTCCTTTAATAAAAAATTCCCAGACACACTTTGAAGTCCTAGAGAAAACCAGCAACAGAAGGAAGTGAACCCCCCCCACAGGGGCGCTGGAGAGCCAGCATCATCAGGAAAGCTCCAGGCTTCACACCTGACACTGTCAGGGGCCAGCCTAAAAAATAAATTACAAAACGCTGTTTGGGGAAGACACAGCTGAACTGTTGTTTTTTTTTTCCCTCAGGTGCAGGAGGGATCAGTCAACTACAAATCAGTCCGTGAACTGGCTGCCCTGGGGGCGTATTTAGGCATCAGTTCGTTAATCTTTCGGATGTAGTCAGACTTTTCTGCACAGCCTTTGCACGTCTCTCCCCAGTCATCCAGAATCTTCTTCAGCTCTTTCACTCGGAGCTTCTTCAGGTCCACTGTGCTCAGGTCGATCTGCTTGTCTGGAGGAGAGAGCAGGGGAGTAACCAGCCGGGCGAAGGCGGCCAGGCACACCCCACAGTGCCCGGCAGGAGCCCCCTGTGCAGCCGAACCACCCCCTAAACGAGAAGCCCTACTGGACATGAGGCCAACGGTTCCAGATACACACACACGCACGTGTGTCGGTGCCTCCTGCCCCCAGGATGTCGCCCCTTCAGCAGGAGGGCTGGTCTCCTGGTGGGTATGCAGTGTCGCCAGGGATGGAAAATCACAGGGTCCTTCCTGGAAGAGTGTGGCTCCCGCTACCTCAAGTACCTCTTAAATAGCCATGGTAGAAGTCAAATCGCTGTAGCACAGTTCCAGGGTGACAGGGCAGATAGGCCCCCAGCCCCAGTGCCTAGCTAGCCCTAGTCGGGAGCATAACTCTCCATGACTGCTTGTGGCCACAGGGAGACCCGGAGCCGCCCGCACCCTCCCGGGGTCTCTCCCAGAAGTCCAGGCATCCTTGACACAAGCCGGGGAACACGGGCCTTCAGACGCTCGAGTCACAATAAAATGTGTTGGTGATGCTGAAATTTTATAGAGGACGACGACTACTGCTGGCCCTGACTCGTTCTTCCCACCAGAAACCCACTCTGGAGGTGCTGTGGTGCCTCAGCTCCTGGCTTGCCTGTTTGCACACAGCGCTTTTCGAAATTAAATGGTCGCTGGGCCTTTAGAGTTCGCATCCAGGACAAGCCTATTAAACCCAAGGGATGTCAGACCACACTCCTCCTCTGCCCCAAAACTCACGTCCTCAACTTCACCCACACTAACAGCCAAATCTTCCTTCCAACGTGCAAGGCCCTCCATGATCTGCCCACCCACCTGTCACGGCCCCGGGCTGCCTTTGCACTGCCTGGTTCCTCTCTCTGGAATGTTCTTCCACTCCCTTGGCTAATGCCCCACCTCCTTCAAAGTTTGCTGAAATGTCGCCTCTTTGAGACCTATTCTGACCTCTACTCACTACAGTGCCAATCTGTGCCCAGCCCCCCATTTTGCACCACCTGCGATACTTAGCTACACAGCTCGCGACGGCTCTGGCCTGTCAACCTGCTAGAAGGCAAACGCCCCCACAATGCTGGGGCACAGAGCGTGCACAGGAGGGCCTGGCCACACTCACCATACTTCAGCTCACAGATCTGGCTGTCTTTCTTTTTGAGCTTCTCACAGATCTTCTCCACAGGGATGTGGTGGGCCAGCGGCTTCGACACTTCGTTGATGATCTTGGTGGCTGCATCATCTGTGGCCCCAATGTAGTAGCACTGCAGCAAGAAAGGACAATGGCCTTCAGGAGGTGCCACTTGAGAATCGTCTCCTCCAAAATGTACTGATATCTCAAAACATCTTCTTTCTCTGCCAGGGCCTCATTTTCACGGGCCTCGCCAGTCCTGGCAGTCAGATGCACTCAGCATAAGCCCCGAGCTCTTACTACGTGCTCGGTCCCAGAGCTGGCAGTCACCAGGTGAGTTTAAGAGTCACGAGCGTTCAAACCTTTAAACAGAGAGACAAACAAACCAGACTGCCAGGGAAATTAAAGCTACAAAAGGCATCGTTTCACTGGGGCTCCTGCCCTCAATTTGACCCTGTGGTCACTTTCTCATCTTCTTCCGTCTTCACACGTGCCAAGCTCCTTCGGCCTCTGGGCACTCACATTGGCTGTTCGCTCTGCCCAGGACGCTCTTCCCCTTCCCCAGGAAGACCTTTCCTCAGAGAGATACCTGACTGCTCTGTGCTGCCCTCTCTGCCATACCGGCCACTCTCTTACTGACACCCACCCCAGAGCTCCATTTCTCCACCTGGTGGTCACTTCTCTCTCCCAATATTCCCAGAGCCCAGCATAGAAGAGGTGCTTAGTCGATACACGCAGGATAAAAAAGGACAACTGCGGAGAAAGCGTTTCAGTCCGGCATTCGTTCACTGACAGAACTAACTCAGGTCTCCTGAACAGACGAGCAGGCAGGGCCTTTTATTCAGGCCCGTGAAGCAGTGAGTTAAAGGGCCAGTCACCAGCTACTCACCAACCGATTCTCTTTGCCTCTTGCTTCGCGGCAGAACTTTATAAGTTCTTTTTCAATAGTGGCCGGTGAGAACGTGACATCTCTGTCTTTGAGGTCCTGGTAGAATCTTCCCAGATAAGAAACACAAACTGGAAAAGCGAGAGAAGGGAGGTGTTCAGCAATCGCCCAGTTGCAACCCAATCCACGAGGAGGGAGCTCGGTCAGCACGTTTAACAGGGGCAGAGAGAGGTGAATTTTCCCATCACCGGTTTTCCTCTGGTGCCCACTGTTGGGCAGAACTCAGCTCCTGGGTGCTGGGGTCCCTTGGTACACCCAGGGCATACGGGGAACAAGCACCACTCAGTGCCCCATAAACGGCTCCTTCCTGCTTCTTCCATAAAGTTTCAGCCAAGACTCAATGTGGCCTTGAGATGGACTCACTGTGACCTCATAAATGGGCAAACTGGAGGCTGAAGAAAAGACGATCTAAATGCTGCTAATTTCCAAATACCACACCGGACCGGGAGGTGCGGCTTCGCAAACCCACCGGACCCCGCTAGGTGCCCACGCCCACCCTCCGGACTCCTGACCCGGGCCGCTCCCGAGAGGCTTTGCCCAGTGGTGGGAAAGGACAAAAACGCCGGCGTTATCTCCATTTCAGGCCAACCTTTCAACATGATCTAGTCCCAACGTTTTCTCGTCGGGCTAGTTTTCTAGGCCCACGAAATGTTTTCTAGTCCCGGGGTCGGCTCCTCTGCGGGCGGACCCCGCTGGGACCGGCCGCCCCCGCCCCGGCCCGTTCCAGCCCCGGCCCCGCGGTGGCTTGGTTACGTTCACCGTCCCGCCAGGCCAACCCCCGCGCGCGGACCCCGGCCTCGCCGCACCTTCGCAGTCGCCCGGCCGCAGCGCCCGGCTGCCCGGCAGCACACTCAGAGCCAGCGCCACCGCCAGCCCGTGCGTGGCCCACATCCTCCTCCACCTCCACCGCCACCGCCACCGCCTCCGCCGCCGCCGCCGCCGCTGCCGCCGCCCGACTGAACCGCGCCCGCCGCGCTGCGCAGCCTCCAAGGTCCTCGTCGCGCGCCGTGGCTTCCCATTGGCGAGCGGCCCCCCGCGCCCTCCCACACACCGCAGTCCCATTGGTCCACGCCCGCCAGAGCCCAGACGGGCGGCTCCACGCTGCCCTTCCCCATTGGCTAGCGGCGGCGCCCTCCCTTGGCCCTAGACAGTTGTCGGCCGCTGATTGAAGCAAGGCCGGCCGCAGGAAGCGCAGGCGGCGGCGGAAGGGGCTCGGCCTCCATTTTTGGAAGGGGCAGAAGTTACCCCGGAGGCTGGGCGCAGCAGGCTGAGTCGGGTTCGGCCCTCGTCCCTTACACCCGTTCTGGGCCCCACGGTCGCCTAGAAAACCCCACGGACCTTCCAGTCCAGGGCCCCGACTAGTGGCGCAGGTCAGGGGTTCCGGGGTCAGCCGCGACCCAACTGGTTAGGCAGGGTGGTCGGCCGTCGCCGGCGAGACCTGCTGACCGTGTCCGAATTTCCCCGAGCGGTCGGGGCATCCACTGCTTGCACCCCGGCGCCCCGCACCCGCCATCCGTGGGCTGACAGACTGGGCCGGACGACCTTCCGTGGAAAGGACAAGGTCCGTGGCGTAGGGGTCAGAAGCGGGCCGCCTCGGATTGGGGAAGTAGGCTTAGGAGGTTTATCCCCACTCGGAGAGCAGTTCCCCGTGTCCTCCCCAGCCGGGGAAGCCGGGCCGAGGTGGCTGGCCCGCGGCCGTCGCATGCGTCCCAGCTGAACCTCAGGGCCCTGGCTGTCCAGGGCACTTCCTGAGGGAGGGTCCTGGGGGTCCGCAGACTAGCGTTGGAGGTGATTTCCTCTTTGGCTGTCTTCCTTTCGAGTGCCAGGCCTGGCTATCTGTCCTTGAAGGCAGGACGTGGGAAAAACGGGCTCTGTGCTTGTTGCAGAAAGTTTTCTAAGGGGCAAAAAGGGCTTGGAGCCCAGCGGCAAGGGTCAGAGAGGGGCACTTGTGTTGCTCCCATTCAGTGAATTCAGTGGGTCAGTATCAGGTATTCATCTTTAATTCACATCACAGCAATCAAGGGAGTGGGGAAAGGGGGAAATCAAGTGTCAGATATTTACATCTAAAAGTCACATTACTTGTTGGATGTAGAACATGCTACCACAATATATACAGTAAAATACCTCTTGGGACACTTGTACAAATTTTTTTCTTTTTAACTTTGCTTTCTGGTACAAGATCATTTTTAAACCACCTTTTTTTTAAAACATAAATACACAAAAGAAATGGTTAGAAGTTTTCTTATTTTAAATAAGCACAGAATGCCAGAGGTTAAAAACACATTTACAGGGCTGAATACCAATTGGACATCACACTCTATACATTTTTTGCTCAAATTCCTGTACAAATACACAGCATTCAAATAGGTATTTATTTAATTTATTTTTCTTTTTTTCCAAAAATTGCACCAAGGTAAAGCAGAGCTCTAGTTGATGCGAGTGTGTCGTTTAGGTGCTGGCAGTACTGCCCTCACTACACGCTCACTGGGCAGTAGGGCCACCCCAAGAAAAGGATGGTTCAAATAGGCATTTACAAAGAAGCATGAAAGAATGAAAATCAGTCTTTCACATTCTTCTCAGAGGATTCTTACCTCTGGCCTCCCACTTCCATTCAGACTGGCTGATTTCTCCAACAAAAGGGATTTGGAATCTGTTCTTGTCATCCAGTTAGGGGAAATGGAGAGCAAAACCAGACGTGGCTCACCTTGCACACAGGAAGGCCAAAAGAACCCACACTGTCCTCCTTCCCCTCCGTGCCACCAGGTGGAGAAGGTAGATGTTCTTATGTGATGACTACCTTGTCCAGGGACTGAGGTTCAGAAGTGCCCTAAAATCTACAGATACCCTCCTACCCAAGAATCAGATACAAAGCTATCCCCCAACCCTCCAACGCTTGGGAACACCAATGGTCCAGGCCGGCCTGCCCAGGCTGGGGCTGCTGTGACTTGACCCACTCTGCCCAGAGTCATCCTTACGGTATCAGAAAGGACCCACACTGGTGATAAAAACCCCCACGCCTCCCGAAGATAATGCGGCCCTCCATCTTTCCTAATAGGTTACTTGACAGCTGGTGTTTGTTTACAAGAGGAAAACACCCTGCCCGTGGCCTTGTCTGGAAAGGGGCTATGATGAAGGGATGGGGGTCTGGCCAAGGAGGACAGACAGGCCAGCAGGAGAGTTAACTAAGGGAAGAGAACACACCTGCTCAACGAGGAGAAGGCAGCCTTGTGACCATCAGAGTTGTGAACTCAAGCAAAAAAAGATAAAGTCTGTATGTAGACTTCTTAAAGTAACTTAGAAGCACCCTGGTAGAATACTATTACTTCCCCACCCTGTTTCCCCCAAATAAACCAAGAGGAGAATCAGTGCCCTGACCGGAAAGTGTCCCATAAAGACTCCATTGCGCTCTGTCCAACAGACTGGAGAGGCCGGAGACATTGCCCTCCTGCCTGCCCTGAACCCTGAGTGGTGGTCCCCACCGCCCGGAGCAGGGCCCCTGCGCCTGGCCACTCGAAAGAGGGTAATTTCAACTTGCGTGGCTCCCTGATTCTAAGAGGAGAAGCTCCTTCCCAACCCCCTCCCTCAGGAGCTTGCTGAACCTGACCGCAAGGCCTCAGGGCTTGGAAGCCTGGCTGGGCAGCCGACCCCACTGCTCAGAGGTAGTGCTGAAAATCCCTGATTCAGGAGCTGGAGGACAGGCGGACAGGCGTTCTGGCCACTTTGGAAAGCTCAGGGTTTCCGGCCCCTGCCACACCTTAGCCTCACTCCTATACCAGCTAATCTTTCAACACGTGGTCTCTTGGGCCCTAGGGAGGAAGGTGGTTTGGACAGACCCTTTGGCTCCACACTCCCACTCAAGCCCCAGAAGGTAGGAGATAACTTTTGTAGGTCCATTTACCAAGAGGGCTCCTGCAGGGCATGAGGTGTATTGAGTGGAAGGGAGCAAATGGTCAGAAATAAAAGCGATGGAGGGAAATATCCAAGCCAGAGCGGGAGCCAGGACTGGCTGGTGGGAGCCTGGCAGTGCGCCCAGGCGCACAGTCAGGCCAGGTCGCGTGCCTGAACTGGCACCTTGGCCCAGCCAGCCCCTCAGCTGCACACTCCTGGATGAAGGGGTGGGCGGGCGAGCAGGCATTTGTGCAAAACGGCTTGTAGCCCCCTCTTCCACCGCCTGTGACGTGTGGTCCGTATGGTCCACGCAATCCCTGAATATAAACGCGAGCTCTTCTGTCCACACAGCAGAAGAAGAGGTCCCTAGTGCAATTTCCATTCTTCTGTGCATCTCTACCCTGGAGGGAGGGCCTGGGCTCCTACCTCAGGCCCTGCAAAGCCACAAAGCGATTCTGTCTGTGCAACACCTCCACAGAGCTCCACGTGGTCTGGAGCTGCAGGAGGAAGAATGCATCTACTGCACAAAAAAAGAAAGGGAAACCCATAGAAATGGAAACGTAGAAAGAAAATAAAAAGAAGCCACAACCCTCATGCTGCTGCGGCCTCTGTACATGGCAACACGCAAGTTCACGGCAGTGGAACGTAGACTCGGGCGGCTCTCTCCTGAGTGCCAGGCCTCTCTGGCTCCCTGGGGGGGACTTGCTTTTCAGACCTGGAATGGTTGAGCCAGCTGCTCTGAGGGCGGCGTCCCAGCCGCCTCCCTGCCCCTCACTGCTCCCCTCGGCCGTGCTCCCAGGCCATGCGGGCCTGTTCTTCCTTGGTGCTCCCAGGAGGCAGCGAGGCCTTGCGGTGCAGGCCCCGGGGCCTGTCAGCCTCCTCGCGCAGCAGTACGCCTTCGTCATGCTCCGAGGCCGGCAGGCGGGGGTGGTAGGGCTTGGGTGGCAGCGCAGGCGGGTCCATGGGGTCCTGCGGGATGACACATCCTGGAGCTGAGTGGCTTCGGCATGGCTGGGCCTTGATGGAGTCCAGGACAGCGGACTCGGAGAGGCTGTAGTGGACAGGGAGGTAGGGTGGCTCAAGGTCTTCATCTGCATTCCAGGCCTGGCTCGGCATGGAGTCCATGGTGTCGGTTCGGGGCGGGGCCTCTGAGGGGTGCCCAAAGTTACTCTCACTCAAGGAGGACACACCACTGCTGGCACTGCCGGACAGTGTAGAGTTGCTGCCGTCCAGGCCCGACTGGGGGCTGGTGGGGGAGGCTGGGATAGGGTGGAGAGGAGACTACAAAAGAAAGGGTAGATATGTTAGAATCCCTTTCTCCAGACCGGCTGATGGCCCAGTGTGAAGAGAAGACCAAGTCCGCTTATTAATGAATCTCAACCCTCAGCAATAGCATATCCTGCTTCTTCAGGGGCAGCTCCCTCACCCCATTCCCTTGGGCCCCAGAATCACCTGCGCCTCTGTGGGCCAGAACACGGCCCTGCCCCGGCTGTTGGTCATTTGTGCCCCCTGAAGCCAGGCCCTGGGCTGCCAGGCCAGGCGGGGCGGCAGAAGGACCTTAGCTGGCCATGGGCCGGATGGGCACATTCTGCTGCCAAAATCTGGGACAGTCTTTTCCAATTTGCAGGAAAATTAATTAATGAGCTTTTTCTTTTTAATAAAGCTTTGGTGCCTGAAGCCCCTCGCTTTGACTACGAGGGGTGTCCAACCTGTGGCCCAGGATGGCTGTGAACGCGGCTCAACACAAAACTGTAAATTTACTTAAAACATGAGTGTTTTTGTGATTACACGTTGCAATGTATTTAATGAGTGGCCTGAGACAACGCTTCTGCTTCCAGTGTGGCCCTGAGATGCCAGAAGGTTGGACACCCCTGGACTCGACTCTTGGAGACTTCGGTTTAAAGTGCTCCATGACCGCTGCAGGGCCGTTTCTTTACCGGCGAGCCGCCGTGTCCCAGCACCGCGGGGCGTTAGCAGAGTCGCGCACACACTCGGTACTCGAGTTGCTGTGTCCAGGCCTCCGTGAGCCCTCTGCCCCCATCACACTGGTCATCTGCAAGCCAAGTGTGGCTCTGCACCCTCGGCTTCTGTCAGGCTGGGCTCTCCAGGCCAGGGGGCAGAGAAAGGCTTGGTTTTGTTTTGTAGACCCCAGAGTTCACAGAGCAGATGAGATGACCCCTCTTACAGCTGGTGTCACTGCTTCAGTACATTACCTTTCGCAGGGTCCGGGCAGGGAGGGCTGGGGGGGTGTCACCCAGTGGGTGGTGGAAGGCGTCGAAGTGGAGGGAGTAATGACCTGCAAAGGGAACAGAACCACAGCCTCAGCGCGGGCCCTCGCAGGCCGCACACCAGCACGTCCCAGTGGGCCAGCTGGGCGGACGCGGGAAGAGGATCCTGGGAACCCCTCGGCATTGAAGGCCACAGAAGTCTCTCTCTTCACTGAAGTTCTCCAAAACACAGACTGCTGGAGCGAAAGGCACTCAGGCTACACAGGAGGTCAAGATGGCCAAGGGTGTCAGAGCCCGTGGAACAGGCTGCAGGCAGTCGCAGCCCCCAGCCTGCTGCTGCTGGGTGACGACAGTCCCTGTTGTCCTCTTCAGCCGCTCTGGTTGGGAGGCCTCACTGGGCTTGCCTGCTGCAATCGGAAACCTCACCGGCCCCAAAGCGCAGCAGGGTCCTTCCTGCGGCGGGGGAGGTTTGTCCTGGGCTGAGTCAGCCCGGAGAACGGCCGGTCTTCTCAGCCTGGACGGCTGCTGCCCTTGCCCCTGAGCAGAGCTGGAGACCAGGGACTGTCTGGGGGACCCGCTGGAGGTCTTCTTACCATGCAGCAGGCTTCGGGGAGGCACTGGGGGGGCCAGGATGCGCCCCATGTGGGCAGACAGGAAGGGCTGGGCCTCTCGGGCTCCGCTATCCAGGCTCCAGCTGCTGGGGGCTGCTGGCACCGCTGAAGGGTGGAAACACATGGCATGAAGGGAGGTTACTTCTAGAGCCACCCTGTGGGAGAAGCCCCTCCTACAGGGTATGGCTTCTCCAGGTGTGCACTATGTACCCAGCACACGAGGGAGTGTCATGCCAGCCCCTGGGGCAAAAACAGTCGGCTAAGCAAGACACTGTGGCCCCTAGGAAGGAGTGGTCAGGGAGAGAGCCGCTTAAGATGGCAACAGAGTGAACTGACATCTGGAGAGTACTCAGGACAAGGTAAGCCGAGAGGAAGTGCAGCAAGCAGGGAACGCCTGCAGCCTCCGGGATGTGCCAGGAGAAGAGAGAACAGAAGAGGTGAGAAGAAGAATGGGAGGCAGGCTGATGAGACTGGGAGTAGAGAGAGTGCACGGGCCACAGAGCTTCTCACAAAGTCGAGTCAGGACTCCCCTACCGCCTCAGCCTGTGGGAAAAGCAGGCAGCAGGGTGGGCGGGAGGCAGAGACCACCCCCTTTAGAACTGCTGCATGGCCAGGAGCTGGCCCCAAAGTAGCCTTACAGAGAGCCTGGGGTAAACATACAAGCTTTGCCCATTCCTGTTGCTTCTGTGCCCACTAGCTGGGTTTGGGATACACAGGGCGTTTCCTAGGCAAGGACTGGTATTCACTGTCCCCCCTGGAAGGAAGGGTATAAAGCCCAAGAATCATGGCCTACGTTCAGCTGGACATGCTTTCCAAGAGGTTAGGTTGTGGAGCGCATGGATACTTTGGGACACAGAGACAGGCCCACTTCCTGGCACCCAGATGCCATGGATGAAGGTTGGAGTGGGTCACCTATGCTGAGGAAGGAGTCCAGTGCCAAAATCCCTGCCCGTCAGCTACAGCTGGGGTGAGTGACTTCGCCAGAGGGGAGGAATGCCTGGGTCTTGGGGTCTGAGGGTGCCTTCTTCAGGAAGAGCAGGGCACGTGTGAATCCCATTGGCCAACCCCTCCTGGAGAATAGATATGACCAAGATGAAATGCACCCTTTCTCTGGGGGAGCCAGACAAGCACAAGCTCCCCGTTGGGCTGTCTCAGCAGGCGGAAGTTCCCAACTCAAGAGCCTACTCCCCCGCTCTGCTCCCAGGCAGTCCCAGCGCACGTGAGCCTGGAGAGGCCAGGGTGCGGACTCCTCCTGCTCCAGGTACTGAGTGCGCAATGCCAGGGCCAACTGGGCCCTCGAGGCTCTGGAAAGGAAGGGGCTGGGTCTGGCCTGTAAGGACGATGTGGCCCAGGGACAAGCAGAATTGTCTGTCCTCTTCTCCTCACTGGTCAGGGCCCAGCTAGGGCTTGCAGCAGAACACAGAGAAGAATGCCACTGGCTGAACAGCCTCAGTTCTGAGGGTTGCACAGCCTCATGGCATGGTTGGCAGCTGGTGGCTGAAGGGAGGGTGTGACAATGACTGGGTGGGCAGGCTCTCAGCTGTGGCCTGAAGGGGGAGAGCTCTGAATGAGCATCAGGCGGATGCCACCAGAAGGCTCCTTGGAGCGCGAGCCACACCGAGGGCAGGGCAGGCCCGTCCTTGTGCTGGTCTCTCCCCGGGCCGCAGCATGAGCTTCTGGGTCCTCAGCACTGAGGCACCCTCCCCCCGAAGAGCAGCCCCGCCTCCGCAAAGAGCCACTGGATGTCAGGGAATGAGAGGCTTGGAGCTGGGTCTGGGCAGCTTCTCCCAAGGGGTCCTGACAGCCCAGGATCCCGCACGCACACCTAGGCCCTGGAAGAACTGTGGGGTTGCAAAAGTCCACCCCCAAGGGCCCGCCTGCAGTCAGGAAGGTTATGGCGGAAGCAAGCTGGCAAAGCCTCAGGGGTTTACCAAGGGGGCCTCTAAGCCCCTCCACGTGAACCAGAAACCATCAAGCAGCCTGCAGCCTGATGTTGGTGGGCAGTGCGGTCAGGGGGGCTTTGCCACGCAGCATGAGTGCACTGGGGCTAGTGGAAATCCACGGCGGACTGACGACTCCTAGAAGAAGGGCAATGCCCACCATCTCCTAGCCACTTCCTTCCCTGTGGGTGTGAACTGTGGTCCAGCACTGGCCTGAGGTCCCAGTGCACAGCCAACAGCCCCGAGGGCAGGCTTGCCTGGTTTGGGGGTCACTGCCTGGCAAAGACATATGCAAGTGAGAAGCGGAGTCCTCATGGGACTCAGGATCGTGGTGACAAGAGAATGGTGACATATACAGTCCCCTGGAGAATCCAGGCAAAGACTTTGGGAGTTGTTACTTTGGTCTACGTGTTCCCTCTAGGAAGGTGCTGGCCTTGTGGCAAGGAACTGCTTGCTCTGGGCTCAGCTTCTCTTTTTTAATTTTAGAGAGAAAGAGAGGGAGGAAGCGGGGAGGGGGAAGAGGGGAAGAGGGAGAGAGAGAATGACTGACTGACTGATTTGCTCCACTTACTTATGTACTCATTGGTTGATTCTTGTATGTGCCCTGACTGGCGACTGAACCTGCAATCCTGGCATACTGGGATGATGTTCTAACCCACTGAGCTACCTGGCCGGGGCTCAGCCTCTTTTCTGAGAAGCTGCTTTCCTTCCCACATCTGGGGGTGGTATGTCCAGCTTCTTGCTGCAGCCTGGTCTGAGGCCTGAAGCTCTTCTGTATCCAGTCGGCGCGGGGTCCTGGTCCGGCCGCCAGCACCCATTCGCTCTCTGAGCCCGTGCGCGCTCTTGGCTGCTTCCGAGACTGCTCCACATCTCAGCTGAAGAAAACCCACTGTGGATTCGGGTCCTCCAGGCCACAAAGGCACTGCGGTTTGGGGCACAGGTGCAGGGGTCCAGGTAAGCTGCATGTTTTGGGGAAGTGCATCCTTGAGGCTAGGAGGGCATCTTCGGCCAGAGTTCATTTGCCCTGTGAGGTTGTGAGCTCCCGGTACTGATGCCTGCTAGCCACTGAGGCTGTGAATCAGGGCCTGTTGTACTTAAATAGGATATAGGTATGTCCCCAGTAGTGAGCAGCAATGACAGTGCGGACAGCAGACGGCACTTGGTGAGGAGGTGCAATGACAACGTAACGACAACTTTAGAGGGACACGTTCTGACGGGACAGCCGGTTGTACTGTTGGGGACTGAGTGCACCATAACCTCCAAGAGATGGAAAGGGAGGGGAGCCTGCAGGGAGATGGGCAAATAGGGGCCTAGGTTCTGTGTGGCAGACAGGCTTAGCCGAGTGCCCCCTGCTTTAAAACTAACTCAGGTCTCCGTGTCTGGGGCTTTGGGCCAGGGCCATGCGGGTCCCAGCCCGGTGGTTCTCTCCGCTTGCAAGAACAGAACCCAGGGCAGAGCTCCTCTGTCTAAGCAGCCTCTGCTCTAGGGATTTCCCATCTCGTGGTTTAGTGCATGGGCTGGCAACTTGTAAGATGGACCCAGCAGCAGCGGCTGGCCAGCGCAGCCACAGGGGAGCTGGACTCCCTCTGGACCCAAGCTTCTTTTGGATTGGGCTGTCTCTGGGAAGTCACTTTGCTTCGGCCTGTCCTTCCTGTTCTTTGTGGGCGTGCCTGGCTGCAGTCCTGTCCTGTGCAACAAGTAGGGGACCCTGAGGGCCCAAACTGAGAGGGGTCAAAGGGCCTGCTTAATTCTGAGGCTCATTTGCAGGCACCCATGGGAGTGGTTGCCCTGTCTGCACACAGCAGCCGTGAGCTGCCATAAAGCTGGGCGCAGGGCAGGCGGTGGCTGGGGCCTCTCCGAGGCAGGCACTGGGGAGGCAGAGGCACAAACTAATAGAACCCACACGTCAGCAGCACGCAGACATTGGCCAGACAGTGCGCACAAGGACTGGTCAGGACTCTCCACAGACAGGCAGGCCTGGGTGTCGGAGTGTGGCTCAGCCTTGGGCAGCTGGTGCTCAGGGACAAGGTTCAGACGCTCAGGATGGGGACACACGTTGGGGGAGGCCTCCTGGGAAGGGGAACGATACCTTTTTCAGCCACAGACAGATTGGGGTCACTGCAGGGTTTACAGGCTCCAACCACTTGCTGGAACAGGGCCGGTTGGAAATTTGGCAGCTGAGGGAGGGGAAAAAAACATCAAAAAGAGTGAAAACAACCAGTTATACCTTGGGGGGCAGTGAGATGGGACACAGGAGCCAGGACGTTCCACAACCAGTGGGGGGAGGCCGAAGCAGCGGTGCAGCTTGTGCCTGAGATGCGCAGAGAACCTCGGGCGGCCACAGCGGGGCTGCCGGGCTGCGAGCACTGCCACGGGCAGTGCGGACACACCAGCCCCTGGAGTCTGGCTGGGCTCCGGGCTGCCTTGCACATGGCCAAGAAAAAGAACATAGGCACTGAGGGTATCTGACTATATCCGTCTGTCCTGCCAGGGAGACACACTGGCAGAGAGGATTTGGGGACTCCTTTACCCTTAGTGCTGGCAAGTTTAGCCTCCGGGAGGTCCCTGCACAGGCCCACGGTCACCCTGAGAGCAGGGGAAGTGTAGCACTCAAGCCTAGAACCACAGAAAGGACCCACTGTTTTGATGGGCAGCTGCCACGCAGACCTGCTCCCTCTGCCCGACAGGGCCAAGCAGGACAAGGAGGTGCCGCTGAGAAACTGCTGGCACTCTGGAACCAGGGACAGGTGTTTGGAGGTGACTTTCATGGGTTCTGAGAGAAAAACAGGACAGACTGGATGGAAGAAGGGGAAATCGCCGTAGCATCTGTTCGCGGTCCCCAGGTAGGGTATTCGGAAAGCTGTGCAGATGGTGTGGAGAGCTGACCCAGCAGGCAGTGAGGGGCTTCAGGGAATGGCTGGATGAGAGAGGCCGAGTTCGCCCTAACGAAGACGCCTTTTACACACGGAGGGAAACCATCCTCCGGGCCCATGCCCACCACTGCCTCCTCGAGACAGGAAAGAACCAATTTTCTCTACAAGGCTGTTAAGAGATGAGGAGTTCAGGAGGCAGCCCAGAAGGACAGCCAGCCGCACGAGCAGCGTCGGCTCCCGCCCTGCCGCCATTCTACCCACTCCGTCCTCTGTCTGGACTGCGGGCCCTCAGAGCCCGCAGCCTTCGGAAGGTGTCGCGGCCGGAGGAGGCAGGCAGGGAGGGTGGGGCAGAAGGCGAGCCCAGCAAGGGCGATGGGCGAAGCCCAGGTTAACACA
Organism: Mormoops blainvillei; assembly: GCA_004026545.1. Taxonomy (NCBI): domain Eukaryota; kingdom Metazoa; phylum Chordata; class Mammalia; order Chiroptera; family Mormoopidae; genus Mormoops; species Mormoops blainvillei. The sequence continues at coordinate 120,369 of PVJD01000432.1, forward strand.
CTGGCAGCAGAGGGCGGTCAGGAGGCTGGATCTACTACCTGTCCGTTCTCCAGGATAGCGGCTGGATACAGGGCACTGCTCGGACGGTCCCGGTGCGTGGGCAGCAGCAGCAGCATTTCCCGGGTGTGGCGGTACTTATCTGGCAGAGAGGGAGAGCCTGTAACCAAGTGAGAACAATCACGCACAGATGACAAGCCACAGATGGGGCGCCTGGCAGGCACCGGTCAGGCCAGGGAACCACTTTAGGTGCCCCTTGCAGCTGAGGCGAGGATGAGCTCAGCAAGCACAAGAGGACCGAAGCAGAGTCTGGGGCACAGATGGTGTCAGGGGCCACACCTCGCATGCCAGCGGAGGCAGGTACGTGGGGGCGATGCAGACCCACCATGCTCAGAGGCAGGTCGTGAAGAGTGGACGGCTGGAGCCAGGCCCCTCAGGGTCCCTGCACCCAGCACTCTTGGGAGATGGGTGGGTGCGGCCTGGATGCTGGGCCATCTCAGGGGCCGACATGGGCCCGGGCCAGCCTGGAATGGAGCCATCACACAGAGATGGAGACACCCGGATAACGCAGCGGCACGGTTCTTACTTGACACACTGTGTCCCTACGCACTTACCTTCTCCAGACACATGAGCCCTGTTCTCAGCAGTCCCCTCCTACCTTTTCCCTGAGGTTCCTTCCTCCCAGATTCCAGGCCCCCAGCGCCTAGTCTCTGCTTTCCTGGTCACTCTACTGCAGCCCTAGAGCCAGAATGCCTGGGGACCCAGAGCCTCTACCCAGAGTTTCCTACTCTGACATTTGCTCTTCAGTGACCATGGGGGTCATGGGGCTAGTCTGAGGGTTGTGGGGCCTTAACCCCAGCTCTTGAGTTAACTGGGTTCACGCTCCTCTCTCATGAGGCCTCTGTGTGACCTCCTCTGGCCTGAGGGGCCATTATGCAGGCCAGACCACAGCAGATGTGGTGTGGCTCAGTGCCCGTTAATGCATGCCATAGCGCTAGGCCCAGGACCTGGTCCAGCCATGGTCCTTGAAGGAACCCTCCACAGAAGTAGTGAGACTAACTTGCTGCTCCAGAACAGGTCACTTGGAAGTTCCTCTCAATGTGCGCCACTCGTTGCGCCTGATGCCAACTTATCCGTGAGAAATTAAAGAGGTCATGTCGACCCCTCATGGTAGGGTGGCCCAGACCCCAGTGCCCCCTACTTGTCCCCTGGAAGCCTCTGGCTGGCCCCAGGAGCTGAAAGGCCTCTCTGCAGTGTTGGAGAGCCTAGGCTAGCCCGTGGGCCCTGTCTGAGAGGAGAACCCGCCGCTGTGGAGGCGCCGTGCCCCTGAAGCCCAGAGCCCCGGGGGCCTGCGGGCCTGTGGCGGAGGCACTGGTGGGGCATGACTAGAATGAGGCCTCTGCAGCCAGCCCGCCCCACCAGTCCTTGAGAAGCTCCTCTTGTATTCACTGTAGTCCAAGAAGACGAGGCGTAACTACCTTGAAGAACACAGTACAACACAAACCAGTAACGTAACAATTGCTTACGTGACTTCCTCCCACAGAGGGTCTGGGCGACCCCGCTCGCAGAGTCACAGGGCTGGCTGTAAGACCCAGTCCTAAACATATCTGCGTCGGTAAGGGGATGAGTTGTGTACGCTAACTAGGCCTGAATTGCTACAATTTGGTAATTTTTTTACTGATTTCAATATTTTGTTTTAGAACTTGGGCTCTGAAGCAGCTTCAAGAAGGTGCATGTGTAAAGAACAAAGGAGGAAAGCTCCTAATCCCACTGGTTTCTGCAGTGCCTTCCCAAGCAAGATGCCTCCTGGGCCCTGCCAGCCATGGCTCTGACGGGGCTACCCTCCCTGGAGCATGCGCAGAAACAGGCACAGCACCTCTATGCCAGCTTCCTTACGTCAGACTCACACCTACCACGCACTGCATACCAGGCATGTGGCTGAGATGCAGCACTTCACCTTTCTCAGGCTGACCGTGGTCCCTGACCTCACAGATCTCACAGCCTGGCTCAGCAGGTCAACCCTAGGACTGTGCCCTCAATATCCTGAAACATGTTAGGGGGCCAGGAGGGAGGGACAGCAGCGACAGGCCGCTGAAGGTTTGTGCCCATGTCTCGGAAGCCCCTCTGGTGCTGTAACAAAGGGGTACCCTTTGCTACCACTAAACTTCCCAACTCCGCATCTCACTTCCCTCCTGCTGCCCTCTACTCTGGGCAGCCAGTCCCATGTAGGAGAGTGATGGCTACTTTTCATGAAAACATTTAAGCTGTTTTTAAACTGACCTGCAGTCTCTTGTGTCCCAGGACTTCAGAATTACTTGAGTTGCAGTGTGGTAAGCCCCAGGGAGGCTAAGCCGCAGTGTGGTTGAGTTCTTCAAGTGGGATCGATCACAAGCCCTGTGTTTCCAAGTCCCAATCAGCCTTGGACCACCAGGGGGTGCTGCCAGCTTACAAGAATTCAGACTGTGCTTGCAAACCACTCAGCTTGAGGGTTTCTGAAGCCCCAGGGACCACAGCAGTGTCCGTGGGCCTGGAAACCCCTGGTGTCATATGCACTCCTGGGAGTGGGAGAGTGACTCCGCCGCGCAGGCTTCTGCAAAGCACGTTTTCTGTGAAAGCCTTCTCCTCACCCATAACACCGGGCGCCACCCCGGCGGTGACTGTGACTTCCTTCTCCTACACGCACACGATCTTCCTGTGACGCCAGGCCGGCTGTCTGCCTTCTCTCAAAGGGTCTGACCCTGTGCTTGTCCATGGCGCACCCACAGTTTCCTCAGATGGGCCAGCACAGGGATGCTGTGGCCTCGAAGTAACTTCCTGCTCCTTCTTACCTGCCTCTGCCCTTACCATCCTTCCATGCTTTGGGCCCAATTCCACTGACCCATTTTACTTTTGTACCTCATGTCGACTCCAGAAAGGGACGGAGCTTCTTTGTGCCTTACTCTATAGGATATTCTGGAGTCTGGCCACTGTGACAGCTGATCTCCAGAGGCTGTGACCGTCGATGCCTCGCCTCCCAGAACACACACACCACGTCTCACGCGAGGTGCGGTCTCGTGCGCCACCCTGGTATCTAGGTTGGCTTTAGTGACTTGACTAGCCAGCAATAGATGGCAGGAAAGACATTCTGGGATTTCCAAGGCTGAGCAATTAGAAGCCTTCTTTCTACCTGGTTTCTTGGAATGCTTGCTCCGGGGAAGATCCACTGCCTGCTGTGGGAAGCCCAAGCCACAGGAAAGGCCACAGGTTGGGGGACTCAGGATGACAGCCCCAGCTGAGCTCCTGGCTGACACTATCACCTGCCAGCCATGCGAGGGTACCACCTTGGACGTCCAGCCTAGTTGAGCCTTTATGACTCCAGCACCAGGTGACATGTGACCACAAGCTCACAAGAGGATGCAGTGAGAACTGCTGAGTGAGCCCTGTTAATCCACAGAACCGTGAGTGGCGATAATAAACGGTTGTTTTAAGCTACTAAGTTTTGGGAGGTGGTTTATTATGCAGCAACAGATAACCAAGCCATTTGAAATAAAGAGGGATTACTTCCAAACAGGGAGGAAGGAATTTCTCTGTTCAACTCGGATGCTGCAAGAGCCGTGCAGGCCCTCACTGAGCACTCGGGGCAGCCTGGGGCGCGAGCAGGTCCTAAGCGGTTAGCTGGGAGGACAGAGGTGGTAGCAGCCTGCCTGTGTGGTCCCTGCCGGCGTCTCTGTTCTCTCCAGGGCACCGAGGACCAGGCACAGCCTACGGGAAGTGTCTGAGCGATGTCAGTGGAAAGGAGTTAAAATGCCTACGCCCCGCGGCCTTCTGCTTTCAGCACCAAGCATGGTTCAGAGACCTGTCTTCAGCAAGAGTGACCAGGCGAAGACTGATTATGGCCGAGCACGTCTCAGAGAACGTCCAGGTCAGGACAAAAGCCACACAGCAGATTACATCATGGAGCCTATTTCTGCAGCTCTGTTCAGGAGCAGTTACCTTAAGACAGCACACAGGCTGACCCCCACGACAGCATTCATGGCCAACTTCTCAGGGCTTCCTTCATGTTCCTAAAGGCATCTTTCGTAACATGAATATCTGACACAAATCGCCACTTCCTTCTTTACGTTTGCAGCCTTCACACATCAACAAACTTTCAGCATGTACCCAACTGAGGGTTCATCTGTCTTTCCTAACACTAGCAACGCCTGCTTCCGAAGGCCATCCCCTCTCTGAGTGCCGGTCCATGTTAGGAAGGCCGCCACGGGAGTCGGCCGGGCATCAGACTGAGCGTGGGCGAGACTGAAGACTTATACTTCAAATTCAGTTCGACCACGAACTGGCTGGACGGCCTGATGGCCCTTGCGCTGGCCCAGACTCCCCCGCAGAAAGGAGGGGCGGGGCCGGGCGCTGCAGGCGAGCCTGTGGCTGTGCCTGTTGCCCTTTCATCCCCGTCTGCTAGGGCTTTTCCTGGTGGGTTCCTGCATCGCCCCCTGCCTCTGCCCCTGTTCTCTGCGTCACTCCTGTGGCAGACCTTGGAGGTTGGTATGCTTTGCAGAGATTTTTTTTCTTTAATGACTCTCCATGTCACAAATCGGTGCCGTTTTCCTTTGTCTTCACAATAATAAGAACGAAGACTCCACCCTCCTGAAGCCTGGAAGTACAGCCAGTGACTGGCTGGCAAGCTGCTACCACACTCTGTTCTGACCCTGCATAGCCCAGCCTGCACACACTACAGCCTAGTTACCACAGCTAGTTTCCATCCCACTGCAAACATTTGTATTGAAAAGGACAGAGAATCAAATTTCACTGCAGTAACTATAATCGGAATGTGAAAAAGATACTGGCTCTCAGAGAACAATATTTACCCTTTTGAGTAAGAAATCAAGCAAAATTTGGCAGAGAAAAGAGCTTTTTACAGAGCCATCTCTCCTGATTAAGCCTTTCCCAACTGACCAGTTTTTTGGGTGTGTTGTTACTGTTTATAATAACATTTTCCAGGGTTAATTTTAGCCTTCAAATTTAATTTTTATACTTTGCAATGAGGCTGGGTTCCTTAAGACTCACTTTTGCCTTAACTATGATCTTTACTCTTGCAAACATTTCAAAGGAAAAGAACTGAGCTTCTCCTAGGTGGCGTCCTCTTAATGAGGTGGAGAGGTGATGGCTGGTGACCTTGGTGGCAGCTCAGCAGCAACCACTGCTCAGAGCAGGGTCTGACAGCAGCCAGAGAGCTGTGTGGGGCTAGAGACCCTGAGTCCCCGGTGCTGGAAGCACAGGTAAGCATGCTCTCAGAGACACAACCACAGAGGAGGGGGGGACAAGCAGGGCTCACGACGCCCTTTCTTCTCCCTTCTGCAAGCAGCGCCCTGCCATCCTTACCTCGGGCACTGGAGGGGGCAGAGGTAATCATCTGGGATGGCGCTGAGTGAGTGGAACTGAGGCTGGAGGAAGAAGGGCTTGCTTGGGACGAGGACAGAACAGAGACGTTGGTGACTGAGCCCTGGTACCTGGGATTGGGATACACGAGCTGCAAAGGGAGAAAAGTCAGGAGGACAGAGGTCTGAATGACCAGGACTGTAGGACTGGGCACCAGGAGATCCCCAGACCTGGGGTCTGATGCTGTGCCCTGGGCCCTGACAGGGGCCAGGCTGGTGGCTGGCACTAAGGGTCACCCACAACACCCACAGAGCAGAGCTGCCGGGTCAATTCCAGTGATGGTGCCCACGGAGGAAGCAGGACTTAGCCATCAGGAACGCCAGGCGGGGAGGGAATCTGGCGGAGGGCTGTGAGAGCAGCCAGGACCGAAGCTCATTTCCCTTCTTGGGAACAAAGGCCTGGGAACCGCAACATGGACGGGGTGGTGGAGCGCAGTCTGGCCGGCTCCGGGCCTTCTGGATTCAGTGTCTGGAGAGCCAGGCAGGGCTGTGAGCCCTCAGACCAGACCGGCCAGCAGACAGGTGAGTCCTCCAGGCACGGCGCTCTGGCCCTGTCCCCAGAACAGCGCCGGTACCTGCATGTGGGGGTACAGGTCCTCAGGGGACTCGCCCACGGCACCATCGCCCAGTGTCACCACGTTGCCCGCTTCACTAGATGCGTGTGAGGAGAGAGAGGACGACGAATGGCGACCTGTGCCCATCAAGTTCACGGGGCTGTGAACAAGAGTAGGAGATGGGGACGAATCAGGCCCGGAGCTGAGAAAACTCGCTAGGTGGTGGGGGACAGGGGACGGGGTGTGCCAAAGTCAACCCCCGCCTCAGCCCCCGCTGGTTTAGAGGGTTCCATAGCTGAGGCTCAAATCCACCTGAGGTCTGGCGCAGCCCTGAAACCAACCTGCTACTCAGGGGCCCTGTTACGGGAGGACCAACGGTAGGCTGGTCTAACCGCTACCTAGAGCTGAACGGTTTACGGCCACCTCTTCTGATGGCATCGGCAGGTTCCTGGGAGGCATGAAAGAGATCCGAGGCGCCCCTAGCTACAGATGTTAATCTGAGCCAGTGACTTCCCCCTGCTGGGGCCTGCTCTTTTGTCAGGGTGTCTTCCCAGTGTTAGGACATTATCAACATTATCAACATAGCTGGCGGTCAACTCCCCCTGGGCTTCCTTTCTCACCTGCGGTCACAGGCTTGCCGACAGCTCCCCTCTACCAATATGGGGCAGCCCCTCATTCTCTTGCTCCTTCCCGCTGGCTGAGTGCCCACTCTGCGCTGACGTGCTGCTCCCACCGGAAACAAACCTAAGGGAGGGGCCTCTGCCTGGCCTGGCCTTCCTGGCCTGGAGGCTCTGAGGGGCCTCAGCGGAGCCCAGGCCGACCCGGACTCCTGGGCTCAGAGCAGCCACACCTCGCTGTCCCCCATCACCATGTTGTTCTCTTCCTGAAGACCCACTGGTGGTCTCCATTCTCCTTGGGATCAAGTCCAAAGGCCTGAATGAACAAGACCCATTCAGAGCTGGCCCGGGCCCGCTCGCTGCCCTGGAATCCTGTACTGCAGCCACTCGGCTCGACTTGCGGCTGGCCCGGTTGGCTTGTGAGCACTCTGAGGTATCTGCACGCGCTGGTCACTTTGCCTGGACCTTGCTCCGCCACCTCCTAACCCCGACTTTTTTATGCCTTCAAACTGCTACTCATCCTTCCAGACTTACCCCAAGCGTCCCCCACTCTGAGTTCCCACAATACCATGTATTCTCCTCTGACCCCCGGGATGACTGGGTGTAGAGCACGGTCCTTGTGCCCATGGGTAGGAGGGCATGGGATGAGTAACACAGGCACTGTGGTGGACTTCCTTGCTCTGACCTCTGACATTCAGACCCCTCTGTGGAGGGGACATCCCCAATCCGCAGGCCGTACCTGTGCCGGTGGGTCATCTTGATGCTCTCGGGGCTCATGGGGCTGTGGGACGCTAGGACGTTGCCCCGGGGAGTGCTGGTGCCTGAACATGCAGGACTTAGCTTGTCCAGGCCTGGAAACTCCTGTTGAGAAATTAATGCCCCTTCATCAGAGAGTAAACAACAAATAAGTTATTAAGGGCTGAGAAGAAGAGTAGCCTGGTGGTAGAAATGTGAAAAAAAAAAAGAAAAAGAATCATATACTGCGAACTGAACCAAACTGCTGAGTTCTCCTGGGCAATGACTTTCATGACTGAAACACCCTCCGAACCCCAGTGGAGCCCTGGGTGACCCCATGGACAGAGCACATCAGGAACAGGGTACAGGTGGCCTGACTTCATGGGAGGCTGTGGACAGGCTGCCTCACTGCAGAGTAGAGAGAGGAGCTGGGCAGCAGGAGGGGAAGAGCTGGTTATCAGCTGTCCATCAGTGGGCGCCTTTTACAGAAAGACTGGGAGTGGGTTTTATTGGACTGCTAAACCTACCGGCTCTTAGTGACCTGGGTTAAGTTGTCTGTGACACAGTTTATGGGGAGGTAGGACACAAAATCCTGATGTCAGTAATTGAAAAACAGCACAGTTCTATTTTAGCATAATTAAATTCTTATTAAGTATATAGACATCTGAGCAGAAACTTTTGATCCCGAGCCCTCCTGTGTGACTGCACATTGGTTTGTGTCCCTATTTGTGACTCTGAGGAAACAAAAAGCAAAACCGACAAGGTTTTCTCAAGCCCTTTCCCAATCTGTGGGCCCTAAGACCATGAGGGATGTTCCTGAGCTTGGCCTGAAGAAGTAGCAGGCTTTCTGCCCCCTTCGTACAGAGCGGGCAGAGGCTGACATGTACTTCTGCAGCCGGAGGGGACGGCTGTGTGTGTGGATGGCTCCATGTGTGCCCTAGGCCGACTGTGGGTGAACATTTTGTGCTTTTTGCTGCGGTGACCTGAGCGCCTGCAGGGCAGAGAACCTCCCTGCCCCGCGCCAGGCTCTAGCTTGCCTGAGTCACCTGCTGTGACAAAGAAGTTTGCGCACAGCAAAGACCAGCCAAGCCAGTAGGAGATATAGTGGAATGAGAGGTAATGGAATACCCAGCACATTCAGTGACACTACCCAAGTTCTTTGCCAAAAGGACACAAAAATTTTAAGGGGAAGCATAAAAAACTTTTTCTCTGCACATTTCGCCTTGAAATACTGAAGGAGAATCCTTACAGAAAGGACTCTCAGGCTCCATGGGTTTTCCTCTGGAAAATGTGCCCCCTTCTCAAACTACAGACAAGCTGCTTCTTTTTTACACTCTATGACGTCCACACTCGTGCAGGGACAGGCTGAGACCTGCACTGAGGACCTGGAGGGACTGAGAGGACCAGGACCTCCAGCCTCGAAGAGCAAGGAAAGTCAACCCCAACAGGCCAGGCCCACTGAGCTGCGTGACCCAGCCTCCCCAGGGTCTCCGTGGCCAGTGATGATGTCTTGAAGGGGGAACTTCTTATCCACGACGGCCTTGCCCAATGCTGACCAGCCCTATATCCCTCGCCTCCCTGCCACTTCTATCTAGGGGTCACAGGTAATGAGAACAATAGGTAATTTGGCTCATACCCCCTAAGATCTGGCATGTAAGCTTGCTAAGCAGGAAGGCTTGCTTCTCCAGAACACAGGTGGAGTTGCCCTGGCAGGTGTAGCTCAGTGGACTGAGCATTGGCCTGTAAACCAAAAGGTTGCTCGTCTGATTCCCAGTCAGGGCAACATGCCTGGGTTGCAGGTCCGGTCCCCAGATGCGGGTGTGAGAGGCAACCAACCCATGTTTCCTCCTCTCTCCCCCTCATGTCCTCTCTCTCTAAAAGTAAATTAATAAAATCTTAAAGAAGCACGTGGAGCTACCCCCATGGCTGATAATCAGGGGAGGGGTTCAAGGCCATGTGAACCCATGTTCAGCCGGCCAGCCTTCTCTGTGAGACTCCTGAAGGGGGTGCCGTCCTGGGACACAGGCCCTGCTTCCGCCTGTGTGCCTGAGCGCTCAGCCAAGCCTGCCGCGGCGGCCTAAGAGCCAGGCCGGCCGACATGAGAGCACTCTCTACCTAGGCTTTCGCAGGTGTCGGCCTGGGTGACCAGGCATACTGGAGGAAGAGGGAGAGAAAGGAGGAAGGAAGCTGGAGGGAAAGGGTAAAGAGAGGGGTGGGGAGAGGGGTGGGGAGAGAGAGAGAGGAAGGAATAAAGACGGGGCAGGAAGAGGAGAGAGATGGAGGGAACGGGCTGGCTTCGGCTATGCCTTACCTCTTTAGGTTCTTGGGATGAAAAATATCTCCAAAGATATCTCTACGTGTGGGTCATATACTTTAGCTCTTTTCTTCCTCATATGAAACCTCTCTTCACTGGCACAGTACCTTGAAAAAACATTCTTTGCCCTTGAATCTGACTCCTCCTTAGGGAGGGAGTGAATGAGGGGATCCTGGGCAGCCTTCCCCTGGATAGAACACCCCACTCTGCAGTGCGTACGGCTGTCCCTTCACACCCCCTCTCCCGCCCACTCTCCTGTCGCTTGTGGCACAGGTCTGGGGGGTGACCCCCGGTCCTACCGCAGCAGAGGCAGAGCAGGGATGGGCTTACATGGTAGAGACTGGCCCGCATCATCTGGAACTGGTCGATCAGCTTCTTATGGAGAGGGCGCATTTCTGGGTGCACGAACTTCTCATGAACTGCCAGCCCGACTCCAAGGACATGGACCTGTTAGGTGACAGACCAGGCTACTCTGTGAGCCAGGGAACCGCCCTTGAGAAGTGCAGCCATTCTGTGGCGCACAGCCTTTCCCTCCTGGCCACTGGTCTCTAAGCTCTGCCAGACATACCTGTTCTTGCATGAGCTCCTTGAGCTGGGCGATCTTCTCAGCATCTCCTGGGTGTTTGGTAATATAATCTTTATCAAAGAAGGCCTGCGGAAAAAAAGGCCAAATCAGAAAAACTCTCTTGCCAAGACTGCTGCTTAGACGGGGCTCAGGAAGCCTGAGTCTGAGGATGCTGCCTGAAAGGTGGCCGGGCTGACCCCTCACAGGTGTGCGCGCCAGCGCACCCCCAGTGGCCCGCTGGGACCTCCTGCAATCACTGATGTGTTTTCTGTGTCTAAGAAGGACTGATGGTGGCCAAGTTCTTCACAGCCAGACGGCCTGGTAGACAGGGGGTGGGGGTTTGTGTCTTAGCCAGCCCCCAGCTCACTTCTTTGGAAGCACTGGGCTCCAGGGCTCCTCCTGGGGGCCACTTAACATGCTTCCATAATCAGAAGGGTCACCTATGTGGCAGTATTCAGAGAAGAGAAAGGAAGAAGCTACCTACAGAGCTGTACCACAGAATAGGCAGGGAGAGCTTAAAGCCCCGTCCTGGGACCGTCTCAGTCAGTGGGGGCACAGCTGGGAGGGGCGAGTTGGCCACTGACCTCTTGGTAGCGCGCGATGCCCCCGTTAACTGCCGCGTCGATGACACCATTCAGGCACATGCTGAGCAGGTTGATGTTGCCGTGAGCCTGCTTGTGCTGATACTGGCCAATCAGGGCCCGCAGCTCCTGGTTCTTATTCTCCACAACTTGGATGGCATTCTCCAGGGGGCTCACCTCCACCTGGGGCACACAGCACACGGTGTCATCGCAGGCACAATGACAATCCCTCCCTCCGCACAGTCCTGCGATGCTGCTTCCCTGCCCTTGTTCCTGCGGTCTGGACTCCCCGGCCCTTTCTGATTTTCTCTGCTGACCTGCAGGCCCTGGGAGTGCAGCAAATAGCGAAGAGCATACTTCTGAGGTCAGAGAGCCCTGGCTTTCTGAACCTCAGAGAACAGTGTCCTCTCTGTGAACTGGGGGACTGAAAGTGCCTGCTGCCTCGGGGCGCCGTGAGGACTAAGTGAGAGAAGGTGTGCAAAGCCCCCAGCACAGGACTGGCCCACAGAAGCCTTGGCCCACAGAAGCCTAGGCCAGACACGAGGCCAAAGCTCGCTTTCTTTCTTCGGTTCTTAGAGAGAGGTCCCTGAGCCTGGGCTGGGGAGCGGCTGGGAACACGGCAGGGCTCACCAATTCCCGCCTCTCCACTTCGAACCACCGGGAGATGCCGGGCAAGCTGTGCGTCAGGGTCAGCGTGGTGCGCTCGATCCACAGGCTCTGTGGGGCACAGGCAGGTACAGGCCGTTAGGCAATTTTTGCCACCTGCTCAAAGGATGACACAGTGACCACTTCTCAAGAAAGGGGGCTTGCCCTGGTTGCTACGAGTTCTGCCCAGCTTTCCTGGATTTGTTCACCTTGAATTCATTCTCCTTGTCCTTGGGGCCTTTGTGAAAAGGCCTGTCGTAGCGGAACTTCCTCACATTATTGACTCGATAGAAGCTCTTGACGCGGTCCGGAACCCTGTCCATCTGCAGGACGTCCACATAATCTGGGATGGGCGTCACCGCGTAGATCTGCAAGTCTGGACAGGAAGTGAAGGGGAAATCCAGACTTGCCAGTGAGATGGACTTGAGTGGCAGGCCCGCGTCCTCCCCCCGAGGAGAGGGGAGCACCACGAGCCCTGTCCCTCTAGGCACGGGCAGTGGCACCCGGGCAGTGGACCAGGCCCGAGCACAGTCAGGCCCAGTCTCCCAGCCTGCAGCCCTTCCAGGGCCCATGGCGCGTCTCCAGAGCGCTCGGCCAGGCTCAACTGTCGGCCACCAGGGCTCTCCAGCGCCCCTTTAATTCCGAAAGGGGGAGGCATCAGGGGAATGCAGGTGCCTACCCTGCAGCAGCGACAAAGTTGTCAGGACCTGCACACTGCAGGTAAACTATTTACTGTAAAACAACCTTTGAATAAAATACTCTTTGGGGGTTTTTGTGGAGAAATAGCACATGGGAGTCCCCCTGCCCCCTCCTCCCACAGTCGTGGCAACTGTCCTGAGGTATCCAAGGAAGCTGTGTGAGGGGATGAGGGGCCAGTGTTTCCATTCAGACGTCCACGTGCCACCAAGGTCCTAGGCACTCCCCGTCTCCTCCGCACTCCCTCCACCCCACCCCCGGAGCCTGGCCTCAGTCCTCCTGACAAATACCAGGGGCAGTAACAGATGCGCACGGGAGCACAGCAGGGCAAGAACTGTGGTGTCCCTGGCAGGCCCCCCACCATCCTGTGCAGTGACTGCTCCCGACTGCCTAAGGCGGCCCTTAACAGGGCAGGGTGGGGACAAGTAGCAGTTGGCCTGAGGGATTAATGTCCCTCTGAAGTGCTGACGACTAGGCCCCTCCAAGGCTAAGCGCATGCCAGGGCCTCCACTGTGAGGCTCGAGTGCCCTGCTAAGTGTGGGCTCAGTGAGGAGGATAGGTTCTGGCTCGGGACTTACGGGCAACCTAGCCTTAAGGCCAACAATGCGGCAGAGGGGCAGCTGACTGGGTGGGCCTCACCTCGCAGGGCCCCAACCCGCCTTCCCCCACCATGTGTGAGAAGATACACTGGGCGTCGCACTGCAGGATGGCGTCGTCGGGGTGGTTGGGGTGCTGCATGGCGACGGCCTGTGGGAACTCGCTGAGCATCCTCTGCTGGAAGGCCTCCAGCCTCTCGTAGTCATGGCCACGGCACACGTATTCCTTGTTCTGTCACAAACAGGAGAGAGCACTCTATGCCCTGCCTGCAGCCCCACTTCCACATAGGGGTCAGCAGTTACCCCACAAACAAGTCCTAGGACTTGTTTGGCAGGCAGAGGGCACAGGACTCTGTCCCTGTCCTAAGAAAGATGATGGTCAAGGACGGGGAGGGAAAGAAGAAGAAAGAACTGCACTGGGATGTAGCGGTGGGGAGGGGACACAGGCTGCAGGAGGCTTGGAGGACTGAGGGTACCCAGGAAGGGGTGCAAGGTGGGGGAAGATGGGATGCTGGAAAGAGTCCTGAAAGGTCCGACTGGGTTAGTCTGGTAGAGAAGCACGGGGAGGGGCAATCTATGGGAGCACAGTAACACCCAGGGCAACAAGAGCCCAGACGGCGGAAGGCGCGGCTGGAAAGAAAGGTGTGCGTGCAGAATGGGCAGGTGGGTGACTGGAGAGGCCTGCAGGTGTGTGCTTTTGAAGGGTCACTTTTGCCAGCTGGAAGATGCCATCTAAATGCTGCCCAGTGGTCAGTAGGTATTCAGAAACTGTTTATGGCAGCAACTCCTTTGCAAATACCTCAGAAGAATAAATTAATATAATTCTAAATATACATTTCTTAAAACCTGTGTTATACCATATTTGGTTTGGGTCAGGTCTCATTTTTTTCCCTTTGTGGGCTGAAAGCATGAGAAGGCACCGTCAACCCTACTGCTCTCTCTACCTCACAGCTGGTCAAGAGGGAGCAGCTGGGCTCTTCTGAGGCCCTCAGGTGACAGGGTGCCCAGCTGCTTGACCAGATCCACTTTGACAAAGTGGTGTCAGGCACTGGCAGCCCCTCCTGGCATGTCTTCAGAGGAAGAGGCAGGAGGAGGTGCCACAGGGCCGGCATATGCTTCCCAGTAGAGGGAAGATCACAGGCCAGGCCTTGGAGAGCCTCTCAGCCGTTCTGGAAGAGGATTTGGACCTCCCTGTCACTGTCCTCTTACTGTGCGAGAACTTAGCTAAGGCTGGGCCACATGTCTGGATGGATCAGAGTGAAAGGGCAACACCAGAACAGAAGTCAAGGTCAGGAGAAGCAGGCTGGCCTTTTCAGTGGAACAGACCAGTAGTTAAAGGACAGACATTTCTACGTCTCTTGCCTGTTAAGCAAAACTGACAAAAAAGGTAATTATGAAGAACTGACCTTTTCACACCTACTCAGATATACAATCCACCCCAGTATCTGTTCACGGGTCAAATAAAGAGAAACATATCCCCTAAGAAGGGAAGGCTGGATGTTTTCCTGTCTCTGTGCAGGTTATGAGATAATCACATTTGTGAAGAGAGGCAAGCAGATGGTCCAGAGAAACCAAGCTGACAGAGCTAAAGTAATCAATGGCCTGTGTGTTCAGGGAAGACTCAGCAGAAGGAAGGCACATAGCACTGACCTTGAAGCTCACTGTCTGTTTCAAGTTTGCTCAGGCGAAAGCCCCAGCACCCCCCACCCCAAGACAGATCCGGCTGCCACTGCTTTGCACTTTGTCCTTGCCATCTACAAGGCAAACAGTTACCTCCTCTGAACAGCTAGGAAGGGAAGGCAGCTCAAGGCTAGGTCGGGCTGATTCTTATGCATAAAACACACTCCTAGACACTGCTCTTTATGTGGACACAGGTAACATTTCTTAACAACCCTTGCTATGCTGTCTCCATTACTGGCACCCTTAGAACCATATCTGAACATTCAGACTGTCACTGTGAGCATTATCTGGTGGCTCAGGTGCAGATTCTGTGCCAGGTCCTGCTTGTCAGAACCCTCTGCAAGCACTAAGACACTGATGTGTCCCGTGACATGTGCACGAGGGGTTGGGGCCAGGTCAAGCAATGACGGAGACTTCCTGTTTGGTAGGGACAGAAATGGAGGACCCCAGGTGTTGATTTGTATCATATATCCAAAATAATTGCGTTTTGCAGTAAAATCTGGTTTATGATATAAAAATTATGGGACTAAACAAGGAGAATAAAATGAAAATAAAGCATAACTTGCAAAGATGAAATGAGAAAGCAACAGGTTACAGGGCCAGAATCATTAGTTTGTCAAAGAACTTTCTAGAGGTGCTTTAGTTTCTCATGCCTGTAGAATTCCTTCTTCCTCTTCTTCTGATCTCTACTTCCATTGCTGTGGTACAATCTATGCTGAAGGGGCACTTCTGAAACAGCTGGGCCGTATGGTCCCCAGAACGGGAAGGAGGCCCAGCTCCCTAGGGAGGCCCTCTCCTCTCTCACATCCTGCTACTGCTGACGCTCCTGTGAAATGGAATCAGAGCCTGCCTGGGGGTCGCAATCACCAGCCTGGGTTGGCTGTCCCTGTCAGTACTGCCAGTTCCTACAGAAATCATTTTCCCTTTTAGCCTGGAATGACTACTGCCCAGGAAATATGTAAGTTGGCCTGCTTTACCTCTGAAATGTGGTTAGTCTGACTTCTGTTACTAGCAGACTGGTTTTTTTAAAGGAGCATTAAGCATAGTTGACCTTGGATGTGATACCAAGCTTATTATCGCTCATTGAATAAAGCCATTTCCGCGATAAGACAGGATCCCAAATATATTAAAGGGATTCCATGAACTTTCCCTTCTGCTTGTTTAGACTTGTAGACACTGAACTCTAGTAAGATACTGGAGCTGGGGACAATTGGAGCTCATCTCAGGTCTCAACTGCACCCCCAGGGCCCTTTTATCAGCAGGGTTCACTGAGGTCGCCTGAGGACGATAAATCCCTGTGGGCTACAGCACACGCCCCAGGCTGGCTCCTCCTGGAGCCTCTGGATTGTGCTGAATGCAGAGGAACGGCACAACTGCTCAACTGGTGTCAGTCTTTCACTCCACGGTTTATATCCCAGCCTAGCCTCCCAGGCAATGGTGGAGAGGAATGCCTGTCTTCATCCTGCGCAGAGAGCTGCTGAGAAAAGGCTTTGCACGGCCAAAGCCTTTCCACAACCCCAGGATCAAAGGACACTGTCCTCTGGGTGGACTCAAATCAATAGTTTTCCACCCTGGCTGCAGAACCTGCAGTGCAACCAGGGGAAGAACCATCCCCTTCAGTGACGAACCCTACAAGGCCAGCCCACTGAGGAGGTCAGGGCTCTACTGGTGTCCTGTCTGGCTAAGGTAGTTCAACGGAAGACTCCAGGCACTGTAAACAGAAGTCGGAAGGTTTCTAAACGTGCTTATGTGACATTCTCAATCCCTGGTCATTTCCTGCAGGAACTCAGCTGGTTTGGTCAGAAAACCACCCTCATGTCTCAGGCAACTGTAACACAGCACAGCAGGGCCTAAAGCAAGCAGTCCGTCCGGGCAGGTGAAGCCAAATGCCTTTTGCTGGCTGGTCAGCCCCTCCAAAAACAGTATTCAGCAGAACAGGAACAAACAGGGGGGAGGAAGGACAGGTCATGAATGAATTATGTGTAAAATACAGTCTAAGTTGTTGTGACTCCCTGAGTGGACTCACCCGAAGGAAGAAAGGAAACTTCCTGCCATAGAAGCCAACCCGGAAGAACTCAGGCTCCAAGCGCTGCTGCTCCATGATGTTGTCGTAGTAGCTGGCTTCCATTTTCTGTGAACGAGAAAGGCCATCGCCTTCAGGCTGGCTTGACTGCTAGTGGTCCAGAGCAAGTCCTCCCAGGCCCAAGGGGACATTGTCTTTTGTAAAGAGAACACAGCAACTCAGTCTAGATAAGAAGTGAGCCCCTACCCATGATCAGCCTCTCCCCAGGGAGACGCAGGGTGAGAGAGGAAGTCGCCCTCTTCTTTCATTGGCACCTGATGGTGGGGTGGGGACAGGCCTACCCCAGCAGCCCCAAGAGGCTGCTCTGTGGGTCTTTCCCAGTGGGCGGGGGGCGGGGGCAGCTCCACAGGGACCCAGGCTTCCTGCACTTTGAGAGGCAAATGTTTAATGTGGGTATTTAACACCCCCCACCCCGCCCCAGCTACTCCTCGTGTGACTGACGCTACACCAGCTGACCCCAGGCTAATGCTGCTTATTGGTGGCTAACAGCAACTCTCAGCACTGTTTCCCATCAGTCCAACTGTGCTGCTTTTACTCACCTACCATGTGACAAAAGAGGCTGATACAGTGAGGAAGGCTCCACTGCCTGCGTCACTGGTACTGGTTCCAGTTTAGGAGGTTTTAAACTTTAGAGGATGGACTACTATCCATGATGTCTGGCATTTCCATGGTTGGTTAAGTTTTCTAGTCTTGGCTGACCTGGCTTTACATTTAGAAAAACTCAATGGGCTCTGGGACATAGCTCTAACATAGTCAATCAACCCAGCCTGCCAGGAAGGAGAGGACATCAAAGGCCAGTCAAGAAGCTGCTGCTCGAGAGCCACACCTACTGTATAAGCCCCACCCCGGCTGGGATCGGGGAACGCAGCGGAGCTGGCCGCGCTGCCCAGTGTGCAGGAGAGCAAGCTGAGGTTGCTCTTTGCCAGTGAACCCGGCATCAGCAACCAGGAAAAATTTGGTGGACACCTTCGAAGTCCCTGGGGCGCTTCGCTTAATTTCTAAATATTTTGCTTCAAAGAAGGGAGTAAGAACGAGGTGCTTGAAAGCGACCACAAGCACAGCAGGGCAAGAGCTTACAAAGTTTTCAGGTAAAGCATCTCGGAACAAAATCACTTCAGGGACAGCTTCTTCACGAAGTCGAGTAGCCACCTGCTCCCTGGATCCGCCCCCCATCTGGTGTTCGCTGCTTCTTCCATTCTGCCCACCAGAGGCCCTTAGGGGCTGCACCAGACAATCATTTATCAAGTGTTTTGGTTCCCAGCCAAACTGCAAGGGTCTTGAAGGTAAGAGCCTTGGTCTCTGCTCCTCCTTAATGTCCACAGCACTGAACCAAAGGGCTGGGCCTGCTGTGAACGCCCACTCCGAAGCTGGAGGGTAGTCCTGACAGCTGCAGTCAGGGTTGGGGTGGGGAAGAGGCGGTGCTCACCCGAATCCAGCTGAGGCTCTGATAGTCATAGAGGTTCTCATACTGACACGCCAGCTCCCTGCACAGTGGGATTCCAAACTCCCAGCTCTGCATCAGAAAGAGGAACAAGGCTTCAGCACCTCAGGCATCTTTGGAAGGGCCCAAGCCCACATCAAACACATCAGAGGGTGCCACCAAAGGCCTCCGGCAACTCATACTCACCAAGAACACGTGCTCAAAGCCAATTTGCAGAGCACAACACAAAGAATTTGGGCTTCTAGCTCAGGGCACAGCTTTCAGATTGCCACTCAAAGGTCTCCACCTTCAAAAGGTCTTTCGCTGACTGCCTTGTCAAGGGCAGGCCCTTGCGCCCACCTGGTACTCTGAAGTTGTCTTATTTAAAAACAGTATTCACGTTTTTGTTGTATTGGTCTCAGTTAGCCGGCAAACTGCATGGGGGCAGGGACGCTGCCTGCTTTATTCTCAGAGCCTAGAACACTGCTAGGCATGAGCAGGTGCTCAATAAAGGGTTACTCAATGAGTTAATAAAGGAAATAATGACTTTTAAATTAAGATTATTTAAGCTCAAAAGCCTGAAAATTCCCTTGACAGAAAGATTTAAATCTTAAAACAGGCTTCAGATAACCCTTGCCTAGACATGTCCCAGGCTGTTTCTGTGCCGTGGCTCCCGTTAAGATGACAGGCCCATCTAACAGGTGCCTGAGGAGAGCTGCCGTGGCCTCCTGTGAGGGGCAATATTGGCCATTTCTTCTTTTTAATCTAATACTTTTTCTCTTGGTTAGATTGGGAATCACTGGCTTGCATGATATTTCACCCAGGTTCTTCTCCTCAACATCTAAATACTAATTACATGTTATATCATAGGAAATTTTAAACACGGAAAAACAGAAGAATGAACTCGTAGGTACTCATCACTCAGCTTCAACAATGAACAACTCATGGCCTGCCTTGTATCATTCATGCCCCATCCACTGACTGGCTGACTTCTCCCTATAGCTTCTGAGGCAAATCTCATGTAATTTCACCCGTAAATATTTCAGTGTTAATGTTTAAACAACAAAGACTATTTTTTGAAAAATACTGTTTGAAACAGCATCAGGGAAAAGGACAACAGCTTTCATTTGAGTCCGTATTTCTCAGAAAGGGCGTATTATTTCTATCGTTTGAAGTGATTAATGCCATATGGATGGAAACTGCAGGACCAATTAAAAAGACTGAAAAAAAAGCGAATTTTAAATAGACCCAGACTCCCTACCCCAATACAATGACTCTGCCTCTGGGAGCGAGACAGCTTTCGCACCCACACATCTCAGCTTTCAAGGGGGCACACGTCAGTCTCCTCCCTGGCTCCATGTGCTCCTTGGGCAGGTTTCAGCCACCAGCCCACAACGGGGCCTGCCTGGGGGGCAGCTGGCTAAGCAGCTGAGCTGTGTGCAGAATCCTGGCCTGCCTACCAAGAGTGCCCAGTCGGGAACTGCTCATTTAGGGGAGGAGGGCCCTACGCGGGGCTAAGGGAGCTCTGCCTGCTGACGGCAGCTCCCAGTATAGCAGGCCTCTCCCCCGCCCCCGCTGTGGGGTCAGCGCGCATCTGCCTTGCTGGCACTTCTGCCCTCATTGGAAACCCTGCCGCTCTAAGCCCTCAAACAGCCCCAATCACCTTCAGAGTAAGTCAGGGCCGAGGCTTTTAAGACGTTCTGCCAGCCTTGAGGGCTTGTGCTGGCAAACTGGAGGGTCTCGGGGCTTTGAGAGCTGCCTCTACACATAGGGGGGCGCATGCTGCATCCAAATCTACGTCTTTTCTCGTGGTCTCCTTCCTCTTGGCAGGAGGCAAAGCAACTCTGAAACTCCTTACCAGTGTCTGAAATTCAATCCCTTCTACCAGTTTTGGCAGATGTGTGTTTTTTCCACATCCATGTTACCCCCGTCCTGCCCCCTGGGATGGCAGAAAAGTTGCACTGACTTAGGGGTCACTATAGTCAAACTGGAAAAGAAGGCAAAGCCTGGGGCTCCAGATTCTGTTACTTTTCCTGTAACAACCAGGTTTTGTTTTTCTGGAGTTATTAAAAAAAAAGAAAAAAGCAAAACCTGACTACTTTCTAAAAACTGGTTAGCTCTACACACTGGTTCCATCACGTCCTGAGGCAAAGAAACAGAGAAGTTGGACCGTCTGTATAAGCCCGAAAGAATGAATTTGAGAAATGCTCCTTTGAAGATGACCTCATGCAAGGGCTCCCTGAGAGGTCTGTTCTCAGCAGAGAACCTGCTCCCCCAGCAATTCACGGCACAGGCAGGAGCGCGAGCAGTGGAGATCCCCCAAAAGGTGGCCTGTGGAGCTGCTGGCCCTGCTCTTGCTGCTCAGCCATGGTCCTCGGGTAGGTTCTGCATTTCATTCCCACATCCGCACTATGCTTCCACCCTGCTTTTCTAAACACTACTTAAGTTTGGGGTAGGGAGGGGACCACCCATGCTCACATGTCCCACTGGCAGGCTCGGTCACGTTAGGGTAGCTCTGCATTGTGTACTCTCTGCCCAGGGCAAAAGGAGAACTGATACACTGAAAGTGCTCGTTCCTTCACACCATGCTTAGGCCACTTCCTTATGCCAAGCTGGGAGGGCTTGCCGGGCCTGCGGTTCAGTGGCAGCTTTAGGTGGGCTGTGTGCCAGGAAGACAGACCTAAAGTGCGCTGGCATGGGGCCCCATGTCCGGCCCTGGGCCAGCAAGGAGAAGAGCCTCTGGGCCAGGACAGTGTATCGGTCAGGGGTCGTGGCTAAGAACTGCACATGGTCACCTTTCTGGGCTGGGTTACATGAGGGCTGCCAAGGTTTTGGGAAGGTCCTTGTTCACCAGTGCATCCCTTGCAGGGGTGAGTGTTTTCAACAAATATGGAAGTCTCCTATGTTATATAAAACCGATGCATGTGCAAAAGTCGTTAAGGTTTAATCAGGGGCGTCCAGCCTGCGGCCCGTGGGCCACATGCAGCCCAGGATGGCTGTGAATGTGGTCCAACACAAAATTGTAAACTTATTTAAAACATTATGTTTTGGGTTTTTTTTGGTGATTCTGTGTCAAAATGTATTTAATGTGTGGCCCAAGACAATTCTGCCAGTGTGGGGCAGAGACGCCAAAAGGTTGGACATCCCTGGTTTAGATCTTTTTTTTTAATAATGAAAAATTCATTAAAAAAACCCAACAATTTCCGTTTAAGTTAGGGACTCAGCTACTGTAGTTCCCTGAAAGATCCTATTTCGACCTTTAAAATAAGCTCAAAGCTGAGTAACAAAAGAATACCCTTGACAAGGTGTATGCCCAGCCTCTCGAGTGCACGGGTCATAAGCAAAGGTGGCGGGCACGGGGGCAGGGGCCCCACCAGGAGCTCTCCCAGAGATGGGAGCGCGATGGCCAGGAACCCCCAAGGAAGCCTGAACCAGGGTTTAGGACGCCTGCCAGCCCCACAGCATCAAGCCCGGGGACGGGTGACCCAGCGAAAGAAGCCCGGGCTGTGCTGTGAGGGAAAAACGTCCAAGACAAGAGCAGGCACCAGCGAGAGGCAGCACGGGGCTCCTCGGGCTGGGGTAAGCATCCATTCATTTTTACAGCTCATTTTCCATGGCAGATTAGGAAGCCACCTCTAGTAAACAGAAGTGGGGGCCCAGGAGCCTCGCTGTAGGAGCATTAGCATTTACAGACGTTCCAAGCTGGTATGTGGAGTTGTCTCTTACACCCCCCATCTGGAACTGGTTTCCAAGCTACAGAATCAGCTGCTTCCCCCCGCCCCCGAGAAAACCACGCTGCCTCCAAATCTGACGCGCACACATGGCCCCTGCCCACTCAGCCCCCCGCACAGCACAGCCCGCAGCCGCCGCCGCCGTCCCGCAGTGTCGCAGCAGCCGCCGCCGAGGCCTGGAGCGCTGGCCTAACGAGCCTACCTTGCCCTTGTTGAAGTAGTGGATGATCTTGCGACACAGACCCTCCTTCCGCTGCCACTCGGTCTGAGGCGGGTAGTGGAGGAACTCCCGCAGAGGCCGCTCCTCCCACTGCAACAGCTCACAGTAGAGGAGCAGGGTGAACGCGGCCTCTGTGGGGACAGGTGACAGGAAGGTCCAGGGCTGGGTAGCATGCCAGGGCAAGGCACCTGCAGCCTGGGTCAGGGACACTGGGTACCAGAGGGGAGGCGGGGGAGCTGCCCGGCCAGCCAATAATCCTTGACAGCAGCATGGGGGAGCCACATACCCTGGCAGACCCCTCCTCTACAGCCCGGTCACTTGTCCCGGGCTCCAGCACCCAGGGTCTGCACAGGCTGCCTTGCTCTGGCAGACATGGACACATAAGGGAGCTCCTGGGTTCTTTTTTGCTCAGTTGCCTAGAGCTTCTTTCCCACGCTTATCAGCGCCGGCTCTTTGGGGTGAGCACCGACCGAAGCGTCTCTCTGCTCCCCCTAAGCCGGCCTCAAGGCCTTTGCCTTCACTGTCTCATCCCCGCACGGCCCTGGGAACGACCCCTTTCCCATTGTTTCTACAAGGACCAGAAAGAGGAAGTGCGAATGGTGCTAACTGGGTGGGGGACTTGGAGCCAGAAGGTGCACTCCTGGAGGACCTAAAGTCGATGCCAGACTCAGGGACGATGCCCAGCAGCACCTCACCCTACGTGCGGCACAGTCAGAGTGGGCTGGACAAGACGGCTGCTGAATCCCATGGCTCCCTAAGTCCCAAGGAATGAGTCACAGCGAATCCCAGCCGTTGCTTGGGGTCCTCGCTGCACTGTCTGCTCCTTCCTGTTCTATTTGCTCATTTTTAGAGGTTCATCTCCTCCTGGAAAGTTAGTTAGTTCAAGCCTCTGCCTGGCCTTCAAGGCCCTACTCAGTTCTGTGCCCCAGGACTATGAAGAATCTCATTTCTAGTTATTTTGTGACCCACTTCCAGTTTTAGCTCAGCCCACTGGCTTGCAGAGACCCCCTCCCTGCTGCTCCTCATCCTCGCCTCTGCCTGTCCTCTGGCCATTGGACCCTCCTGCCCAGGGATGCACATGCCTCCGCACTGGAGCTGGGAAGCCCTTTCTCTCGGGGGACGGGCTTCTGAGGCACTCAAGATCTGCCTCTGGAGCTCAGGAAACAATATATTCTTTTCAGATGTCACTCCTGAGGCCACCGGCACCAGCCTCCACCCCTCTGTCCAAATCTGTGACCCAGCCTTAGTCATGGCCCGTCCTCCAGTTTAGCGCGTGCCGCTACCCAGGCATTCATCAGCCTATCACTTGGCCGCCCTCTGAGGGAGTTCCTGGAAGTACGGGTGCATGTGGACACAGTGTGGCAGTCAGGCCAGCTACTATTTAATTCTTACCAAGCTCTGTAGTCAGAAAAAGTGGCATCTATGCCAAACACTGACATCTAGAGATAAGTAAAAAAAATTGTTTCAATAATCCATCTAATTCTAGTAATGTCTGGATAATAGCTTGAATGTCCTGATCTACCACACAAATTCAGGTCCTGTGGCCCAAGGGCTAAGATGGAGTGGCTAGTCACCACGGTGAGAAGGTGACTATCTGGAGGGAACTACGGCAAAAGATGAGCAGGCAGGACTCCTGACTCAAGAGCGGTGCTCAGTAAACCGCATGCGATGGGCATGTTGAAAGGCTTTACATGTGCTCTGTTAGAGGAGGCCTTAGTAATGGATTAAACTGTGGAAACAATGAAAGGGCCCGTCAGAGAGCCCTCGCTGTACTCTCCTTTGGGAGCGCAGCGTGGGCTGCCGCGTCGTTGGAGGGAAAGAGCCGAGACTGCAAGGCAGGTCTGCTGGTGCGTTCGAGTCCCCGAAGTCTAGGGGTGGGCGCCTATTCCTGTGTCACGACCTCACTTAGTTCCAGCTGTGCAGGCCCCTAGAGAGGCCCTGTGCATGAGGAGTGACCGTGAGCTCAGGATGCCCTGAGCCCGGCTCACCAGAATTTGGAATCGCTCAGGAGGCTGCAGAGAGGGTGAAGGGGAGGCAGGTAGAGAGTGAACAGCAGCCTCGGGTGACAGAGGACAAGGCACGAGGCATGAGCGGAAGTTCACCTGCTTTCTCCACCACAACAAAGGTGTTGCAGGAGAGGAGTGAGGTGAGAGGCAGCAAGGACCCAACGCTGCGCTAAGATCTAGCAGACACCAGTCCAGAGCCTTTCTCTGCCAGCTGTGCCTATCTGTGGAGTCTGTCCTCACTGGGAGGCATGGTTCTCCCTCTCCCACTCACCTGTGTAGTTCTCGGCCTGCAAATGCATGTCACAAAGCTTATGGATGTAGCGAATGTACATCTCTTCTTTGTTAATCTCCGACTTGTAAAAGTTCTGTAAGGGAGAAGGAAATACACATAAAGATGGGAGAGGCCGCCACCCAGGGAGGCCATACCTGACATCCAGGCAGCAGGCCACAGCCCTCAGGTGCTGGGCAGGAGTGGGAGGGCAGGCCATGGAGGAAGCCCACACCAGAAAGGGAAAGGACCCACCGGAAGGCAGCCTGCTTGGGGTGAAGCCACTGGCAGACCTGCGAGAGCCCTGAGCAGTGAGGAAGAGGAGGACTGCCAGTGTAGCCTGGGGATCAGGGCAGACTAGGAGTCAGGGTGTGTCAGGGTTGGTGGGACTTGCTAATAGGCCATGCCAGAGCTCTGTCCAAAGAGAAGCTCATTTCCTTCCTTTTCCAAGTAGGAAAGTGATGGAAGAGGTGCAGATCTCCAAGCTGCCAGTAACGGAGCTAATGGCTTGGCCCAAACTCTCAGGCTTATAGCCGTGTACTATAGCAAGGCCAAGCCAACTGCAGGGCAGGACAGAAATGACTTTGCTAGGCAACAGGAGGGAGAGCCCATGTCTTCTCACCATCAGGTTAACCGTGCAGCCAATCTTCTTGTTCTCTGTTTCCTCTCCTTTCATGCAGTCCCTGGAAGGGAGAGTGCAGATGAGTGAGTGTCCCGTGATGTGAAGCGGTGTCTCTGGGGCAACAGAGAGCTGCAGTGTAACTGAGGCACTGGTGTGACCCAACACTAGATTGGGATGCCCTCCAACCAGAGCTGCTTCCCCCTGGAGGATCAGCAGGGAAGACCCTTCTAAAAGAGGCTCCTGAAGCGCCCACCTGATTACGGCATGTGCGGTGGGCTGGCTGGGCCTGGACCGGTGGTTGGGCAACCCTCAGTGTGACAGGAGGGGTCTGGGAAAGGGAGGCTCTGTGACCTCCAGCTGCCTCTTCCAGCAGGAGGCTCCAACAGAACCCCAAGGGCTTGGCAACTGTAGCTCTGCCCCCTGCCTGCTCCAGGGCACTAAGAATACCTTCCTTGGGCTTTGCTTTCTAACCTGGGAGACACAGTTGCTGCCAATGAGCATTTTTATATCTGACACAAAATGTCTTGGATTCAAGCAGAAGTTGAAGACATTAATGCAAGAGTTAAAGAGATACTTCTCTAAGTACCTAAGGTTCATGACAATATAAAACGGGGTCTCGCACTGTAGGTTCAAGTCATTCTGGAGTATGATGTATTGATTATTTGTACAATAAATGTATATACATATATTTTTAGCTTTCGACAGCTATTTTCATATCAAGTTCTCGTCGAATAAACTGCACTGGGATAGAAGAGACTTCTTTGTTCCTGCATTACCTTCCCATGAGTTCATCCAATCAATCAACATGTACCATACACCTGCCAGGGGCTGTCACGCCTCCATGCAGGGAACCAGGGAGATAAGGACAAGGTTCCTGTCCTCAAGGAGCTGGCGCTCTTGTTGGATGAGTCAGAAAGGTGACAAATGATCACCATCCAGGGTGACCCAAGCTCTGAAAGAGGTGTGCCAAGACAGCCAGCTAAGCTCCTGGCTGGGGAAGCCCCCTTGATGGCGGCAGGCTGGAAAGCCAGTTCTCCAAAGGACACACAGTAGAGAAGCCTGAAGGGAAGAATGCGCGTGGTGACAACGCGGATGAGGAGCTAGGGCTTGGCTCAGAAGTCAGATAAGTCTGGGTTCAAATCCTGGCAATGGTATTTCCCACCAATAGGGTTTCTTCGCTGGTAAAAATACAGATAACCCTTCAGGGCTCCTTATGACATTAGAGATGACGTTTGTAAAGCCCAAAGCACATGGTATATTTTTAATAAATGGGAGCCACGAGCATCTTGGGGTTTCCCTTTATGCAAAAACGGAACAATGCTGGGAGGTCGGGGTGCAGGGCATGGTACTGGGGGCTGCAGGAGGGAGGGCCAGAGAGGCAGGCCCAGGCCAGTTTATGAAGAGCCTTGACGTCATGTAAAGAATCTGAACTTTGTTTCGTAGGCACCATCACTGAGACAAGAAATGGAGGAGAACGAACTTGGTTTTGGCCATGAGTTTGAGTTACTTGTGCAAGGTAGGTAAGCAGCTAAAACTATGCCATGGAGCCTAAGAAATTAATTTCTGTTCTTTCTGGCAGGCCACAGTGAAGAGGCCAACCTTTAGTAAATGCTGTGTTAGGAAGAGGGGAAGAGTTTTGCCAGCCCAGCCTCCCTGGAGGATGGCAGGTTCAGGAAAGTCTAGGGCCATGGAGTGAACAGGTAAGTCCTCTGTTTTTCAAGGGGCTCCCAAAAGGCCACCTGTGACCTCAGAAGGCCCAGGAACAACAGCCTGAAGCTGACACAAGCATAACTGTGCTAAGGGAAGAGGAGAAACTCAAGGTGCGAGCACTTTTCTCATGAATTCCATTTCCATATCCAGGCCCGTGCCCTGGACACCTGAGTCTCCTGCAGGGCGCAAGTCTTGGTACAGTGACACCTTCTATTCAGCAGTAACCGGTGGTGGCCTGAACTCTCTCCCATTTCCTGATTCATGGGTTGAACATTCTTCCCCTTGGCATTTCCATCTCCCGTGGCTCAGTGGAGACAACTATTGCTAGGGGCTGGGTTGCCTCTCTCCTTCCTCCTCATTCCTTGTCATCTTCCTCTAGGTTCTAAAAGGCAACCCTAGGCCAACACAGCTGAACCCTTCTGAAAGGATAACTAAGGCTGCAGTGGTAGCTTCACTGTCACTCTCAGACTAATTCAAAAAGCCAGGAAATGACCGAGAAGGTGGGTTTTCATGAAGAAACTTCACTTCACATGAACTCTCAGGCTAAAGAGAACATAAAGATCTCCGAGTTCACTCATAGTTTGCTTTCTTTAATCTGTTCATGGTCAAGACCAAAGAATAGAAATAAACAATGAATACAGGCATGGAAAAGTGGGGTCCCTAGACAACGAAAAAGCCAACTGAAAGTCCTGGGTCACACTTCTGCACCAGGCAACACTTCCCCGCCCGTGTGCCGTATGGCTCTACGGAAGGGCCGCACTGAAGACGTACAGCTGTTCCCTGCCCTGCTCTGGAGACTGGAGACAGCTTTCCTCCCTCTCCCTGCTGCGTCCCTTCCTCTGGATGGAAAGTCAGATGGCTGCATGTTCTGGGATGTCCCTTGGGAACATGAGCCCACATATCAGGAGGCATCGAGGAATTAAGTCTCTCTCTCCCTGCCCTCACTTCCTCAGCCCCCGCCCCTGGCCATCAGTAGATTCTGAATAACTGGTGATGGTGCCCAACACCAGAACAGTCTGCCCCTTCAAGGGCACACATTCTCAGCTTTAAGGGTCAAAGGACACCCTTGCTGGAGAGAGCATCTTGTCCTGAGAAGGGGTCAGGCAGGTGCCTGAGAAGGTACCTGTAGTCGAGAAGGCGTTCCATGAGGCGGGTGACTGAGGTCACAAAGGAAATGCCGGTCTCGCGCCACGTCTCCTGCTCCACCTTCTCCAGCAGGCTATTTGTGGGAGAGGGAGGGGGGCAAACACGACACGCAGCTCGTGAGCCTTCTCTGGGCACAAGCGTGAGGTCCTACAGCCCGTGGGGCCTGTGACGAATCTGGAGACGGCAGACTTACCACACTGCAGTCTTACCTGGGGTAGGGCCCAAACAGCTGGGTTCTACTCCGCGCAGCAGAAAGCAATGACAAGGCAATTACTGAACTGGCAACAACAAATGAACATCTCTTCCATTTTCCCATGCGAGAGCCTAAGAATGCCACTGAACTGAGGGAGGTGTTTCAAAGCCCCAGGCCCTTTCAGTGTACACCGTGAGATCTGTTCTGAAGAAGCAGCTGAGGAACGAGCCCACCGAGGGTTGGCTGGACTGGCTTTGCCAACTGGCTGACTACCTCTATCACTGCTTAGAGTCATCCTCAGCAAACAGACAAATTATCCTTTCAGGAGAAACAAGAGAAGGATTCCCGCCTGTCTTGAGGGCCTAGCGTGCGGCCCCCAGGAGCTACACCAGCTATCTCTACTGTCAGGGGATGCTCCCGTGCAAAATGTGCCAGAGCCAAGAGCTCAATGCCCAGGTCCTCTCTGCAATCACCAGCCCCATGCTCCTGTTGCCTCAGGACAGTCTCTGGCTTCTCCAAAGGGCCTGTCTCCTGAGATCCTCTGCCTTCCCACAGGTCTCTCTCAACTCCTTTCCATACTGTCCCTAGCTTCTGAAAGTCATGAAAAGTCACTTGCATTGGCAGGTCCAGCGAGGGGCACACCACTGGGGACTCACACCTACAGCCTGGCAGCTGTCAATGCTGCTATGACGACGACTGTCTCCCCTGCAGTGAGCTGCGACTTCTGGGAAAGTGAGGGTTCCCCATGTGATTCACGTTACTACAAGGGAAGGCAGGACCACTGGCTCTGGCCTCTGACCCATGTGGATAAAGCCGCTGTGTCAGCACTCCCAAAACTGCTCCACAGAGCTCCGCGGTCTGGGCGACAGGGGGGTGTTCCGTGAGCAAACAAGCATGGGAAGTGCTGATCACAACAGCCTCCTTTTGGAAATTTTGCACATCTTCCTGCACATTAAAGGTTTTGCAAACCCCTACAGAGGCCCGTTCACTTTTGTTCAATTGAATCTTTTCCAAATCGATCAGCCCATGATCCACTTATTTTTTTTCCAGTATAAGCACAATCTTCCCCAAAACACAAACTGGGAAATGCTGCTCCATGTGATCAGAGGCTTTCAGTTCCAAAAGAAGACTTTGCAGGGTCGATGGAATACTATTTGGCCAGGTAATTAGTCACCACAAGTTATTTCTGTGCTGCTTCTTTTGTAGTAAAGTCATCTGTTCGTGGCTTAGGGAGAGATTTCTCTGCCTTCCACAATTAGAAACTTCAGCTAAAAGAGAATTACTAAAAGGTGGATTCATTTTCACGAATTATAATTACTTAAATTTCAAATAAATTTACATTTTATTGTGTGACTAATCAAAGAACAAAGTGGGCAAGGTAGACAGAAAGGTTCCCCCTCCTAAAACCAGAAGGTCTGCACCTCCCCGCCGCCAGCTGCGTCTTACTGGTTGTGCAGCTGAGGGCGCGCTGACGCTGCTCTGAGCTCAGTTGCATCACCTCCACTCATCGGGATGGTATCTGCCCTGCCTGCCTCGCAGGTATGTTGTGAGGATTAAACAGGAAATGTCAACACATTCTGTTCCGTGTAAAGTTCTAAGCAAATGTACAGTATTATTACTAGAAAAATATGCTACAGGTTTGTCTTCAATATGGCACTAAAACAAAATCTCAAAGCTGGAAAGGAGTGAGATGGGATGAGACTCTAAAGATTTAAATGTCTTTTAAGATTTTGTTTCTTAGAAAGGTAAAGTACCCAACATCACTATCTTTCTGGAAGGACCCTGCTCCCCTGAATCCCTCCCTTTGGACTTAGCCCTGTGACAAATCCTGTAAGGTCTTCTGGCCTCCATGAACTCAACACAGAAGCCACAAATGGTGGACCTGGGGGAACCCCTGATGTCATTTGGTACAACCGCCCTGCTTCACAAACAGGGAAACTGGCCTGGAGAGGGGATATGACTTGTTCAAGTCATAAAACCCATGTTAATGTTTTTCAAGCTGACTGTCCAATCTTACAAAACAGGGGTTTAATCCCCTCCAAGCACTGAGCCCTCACTGAGTCCCCCACCACCACGAGCTATTTGCCCAGCTGGACACCGTGCTACGGCCATATACAGCGGTCCTTCTGCTATCAGCAAATGCAGGGGCTCACAGTGATCACCTGGCTGCCTCTTCAGTCAACTACGGCGACCTCGGAGACAGCTGGCCGTCAGGATGCCGCTTTTTGTACCGACAGAAGGTGCTTACTGCTGCTACAAGAACCACCCAGGTCTCTCCTGATACGCCCCTCTGAAGCCTGCCCAGCACGGGTTGCACCCCTACCCTTCATTAGCCCGCTTCACCCCCTCCCTCAGCGTGGGGTGCCTGGGGCTGAGGCAGCTTACAGCAGGCCGAAGAGCTCCCTGTAGCTCTCGTCACCTTTCCCTTCTGACACCATGCTGTCCAGCTTGTCAATCAGCTCGGCCTCCACCTAGAGGGAAGCAGAGACTTTGTAAACCGGAGCCGGCCCACGATAGGTGAGGATGGTGGGAAACTGCTTCCTGTTTTGTCCCTGCACCGAATAAATACCAGGAAAGGCAGGTTTCATCTACAGTCCCGAGAGGCCACCCTGCCTCCCACAGCCAGGAAGACCTCCCACTCCAGGGGTTCGAAAGGGTTGAAACTTACAAATCTCAGGTATTTTTTCCCCAGTTTAGGGCAAAACATAAGGACTTCCTGGAGAGAAAAGTATTCTGGATCCAAAAGAAGCCTCTGTCAAAGGTTTTTCTCTCTTAAAAAATGTTCATTCAAAAAAATTTGCAGGTATAAAAACATCTGGTTAGAACTTTGCCGTCTGTCCAGCCAGTTACAGAGGATGAAGCGGGGCGGGCCCTTACTCTGACTGCCGCTCGGCTGGGCTGAGAGAGATGTGCCTCCCTCAGAGAGTCTCCTGCGGGATAAAGGGCTCCACCGTTTGTCCCCACAGGACCTAAAGCCCTGGGCCACCACTGGGGCACCCGCACTGGCTACTGGACTCCTACATGGTGACAAGTGATACTGCACTTGTCGCTGCTGCCCCGCTGTCCTGCAAGGTGTTCAGCGGTGCTCCCCGCTTCTCCAATAGGCTTCCTTAGGGTTGCTCTTGAGGTGAGAGATTAAACCCTTCATCAGCCTTGAAAACGTGGTACTGTGGTATTATTTATATAGATATTTCATATAAGCACAAAATGGCATGGGTGCACTGAGTAATGAACTATAACAGAAGCATTTTCTCACTCCGCACAGGGCCAGAGTCCTAAGGCAATGAACTAATAAAAGAATAATTGAATTAGGAAATTCATTGAGGGCAGCTATGTTTTCTGAAATCCCATTAGCAGAAAACAGGACAGTTTGCTACACGGCCAGGACGGGGACTGTCACACATTTGTGTTTGGCCTAATGAGTCAGCTGCTTGAATATACATTTCACAGGAAATAGAAAGTCTGAGACCAGGGATCCCTAGGGACTGATGCCATCCAACTCTCTCTATGTAGAAAAGAGGCAGCAGCAGAGACTGGTCTCTGCTTAAGTCAAGTCAGGTAGGGCTGGGCATAGAAGCCAAGGTCTGCCATTCCCAGTTCGAAGCTTGCCTTATGTCCCTCGGTCAATCAGCTGGCCACAAGCCTTCCAAGGGAAGCAGGGTCTGTTAATGATAAGGGATTTCCCTTCACACATGCAGGTACAGGTAGACTGTGCTTCCTGGAACAGGGCAAAGGTGGGGAGGGGACCTGGAGCAGCAGAGATAACAACAGTGCAACACATGGGTAGAAGCAGTTTCCTGGAGTTCCCAAAATGGGTCCCAGCAGCATCAGTCACCAGAGATCTGGTTAGAAACGCAAGTTCTCAGGCCCCCCACCTCGGGTCAGAAACTCAGTGGAGAGGCAGCCACCTGTGTTCCAACGAGCCCTCCAGGTGGTTCTGATGCCTATTCAAGTGTGAGAACTCTCTATTAGGCAAAGAAGTTGGTACTGGAAGGATATGGGACAGTCACTTCATCACCCTCTGCAGTGCTGATAAAGGAAAAAGGGAGGAGAAATTGAGGAATCCAAAACACAGGATGCTGAAAACCCTTGCGTGCACAATCAATGACCCTGCATCAGGTGGGATGGTAAGGTCGTCAACTACATCATGTCATAATTGATAGTAATGACAATTTCAGGTCTGAGGAGTTACTTTTATTTATGGAACCAACGTTCCTGAAGTGAGACCCTGTTATTCATTCATCCAACAAGCATATTTCCTGTTATTTAACCAGCTGTCTACTTCTGGACAAAACATTTACTTCTTTAAGTCCAAGTTCCCTTGTTTCTGAGATAGTAATGGTGGTTAGCCAGCTTCTTCAGTTCCCTGGGCCCTGGCTCTTGGCAGGTGCTCAAGGAGTGTTAGTTTTGATTTTCATCCCCATGAACCCACCGTGTCCCAGACACCATGCTGGGTCCAAGCAATACAAGCACAGGAAGTAGTGCTGGTTCCCAATAGCCCACTGCATGGTGGTGGCGGGGGGAGAACAAGAGCTGGCGCAGCTCAGCACCATCAGTGCTTGGATGGCACACACAGAAAGGCTGGCCCAGTGTCTGAGAAGTCAGCGGACTTTCAGGAGTTTCAAGAAATAGTGGAAAAACTTAAGAAACGTTTTTGTTCTTTGATGCAGCAAATAACAGGTAAAAAATTAACCTAAGAAAATGATTAGGAATGAGTATTTTTTTTTTGCAATTTTAACAGCAAAAATTTGGAATGGGCCTACGTTCCTAAAACTAGGAGCCTGACTGAATACACAGTGGTCCGGCCACACAATGGAGCACCACGCGGTCTCTGAGCAGACAGCGTGGTACGCTCCGCGTTAACATGAGGAGACGGTGCGGACATGGTGCTACTACCAAAAGGAGAGTGAAAACCAATATACATAACTGTTCTAAAAAAAGCAAAACACACAAGGATTCCATTTTTTTAACTTAAAAAACTCTATGAATTAGAAAAAAGTCTAAAAAGATATAGTAGGATTATGGGTTAAATTTTTTCATTACAGCTTGTTTGTATTTTTAATTTTTCTACATTAAGCACTATTTTATCATTAGAGGAACTGTGTTCAACAGGTAGTAAGAGGCACGGGAGAAGCTGACAGAGCCAAAGCTGTGAAAAGCACAACTGGAAGTAAGGTCAAAAAGCACTGGATGTGGTGGTTATGGGTGACCTTCAGGACAGCAGCTTCAACTCAAGTGGTGCACGACAGGCATCAGACTGAGTATTTCAGGAGGGCGGGAAGTGGAAAGACTAGGCCATTCTTTTAAAATACTCGATGGTAAAAGCAGCCAGGCTTTTCTGACCAGGGACAACAAGGTTTACATGGCTTGTCGTATACTGGTTCTCATGACAGTCTTACTGGGGGACAGAACACAGCTCCTCAGCTGAGTCTCGAAAGGCGAGTCAAATGAGCTCCAACTCAGTCTTCCACAAAGCTAACCTTCTTGCTGCGGCGTCATGACAGCGGAGCACAGCCAGGCCCCTCTTTCAGTAGACTCAGCTGACCAGCTCTGCACTGCCACCTGCTTATTGGTCACTGGGTTCTTTCGCCAGGCAGTTGTGCATTCCGCACAATTAGAAGGCACATGTGTGACACCACAGAAAAGCAACAGCTCTTTTCTGTTTGAAGTTATTATTTTCCAAAGTTCTGAAGGCATAAGAGCTACACGCTTCAAAAATAGATTCTTAACTACTATTTACCTATGATGAAAAGCATCTATAAAAGACCTAGAACCAGCATCATAATTGTGAAACACTGAACACTTTCCCCTGAGATTAAGAACAAGGCCGTGATGCCCACTCTCATCACTCTGACTTAACTTCTGACCGGAGGTCCCAGCCAGTGCAATGAGGCAAGGAAAGAAGTAAGAGTCATACAGATTAGAAGGGAAGAAATAAAACCATCTCTGTCTGCAGGTGAC
The DNA here is from genome assembly GCA_004026545.1 of Mormoops blainvillei. Classification (NCBI taxonomy): domain Eukaryota; kingdom Metazoa; phylum Chordata; class Mammalia; order Chiroptera; family Mormoopidae; genus Mormoops; species Mormoops blainvillei. The sequence goes on from PVJD01000432.1 coordinate 154,120, forward strand.
TGAAAAAAATCCCAAGGAATCTACAAAAAGCTTCTGAAACTAACAAGTTTAGCAAGGATGCAGAATATGATGTTAACACAATGGAAACAGTCACACTTCTTTCTACCTGCTGCCAATAAACAACTGAAAAACAAAATTTTAAAATCGGAATAATTTATAATAACACTAAAAACAAGAAATACATATAAATTTAACAACCTGTACAAGATCTGAATGCTGAAGCTAAAAAATATTAATAAAATAAATCAACGAGGTTTTTTCCCTTAATGCTCATAGACACAGATAACAGCATGGTGAAGACCAGAGGGAAATGGGGGCTAGGGGGAGGGAGAAGATGGTAAAGGGGGATAAATGGACGGAAGGAGACTTGACTTTGGGTGGTGAACACACAATACAATATACAGACGATGTATTACAGAATTGTATACTTGGAACCTATATGATTTTATTAACCAATGTTGCCCCAATAAACTCAGCAAAAATTTTTAAAAATAAAAACACCTAAATAGTTAGAAATATTGTTTTCATGAACTATCAGTATTATTAAATATTACTGAGATATCAGTTCTTCCCAATTTGATCTATAGATTACAATGCAATCCCAATCAACATTCTAGCAGGAATTTTTACAGATATTGACATGCTGATTCTGAAATTTATAGGAAGAGGAATTGCAATACCTAATAAGCTATTGAAAAAAAGAACAAAGTTGGAGGACCGACACCACCTAATTTTAAGACTAATTGTAAGGCTATTCATAGCGAGATGCTGTGGAATGGGTGAAAGATTAGACATGTCGATTAATGGAAAGACTAATGAGTCCAGAAAGAGATCCACACCAATTGACATTTAATGAGCAGTCTTTTCAATAAAGGGTGCCAGACAGCCATATGCAAAAAAGAAAAAAAAAGAGCCTTCACTCATACTTCACCTCTTATACTAACAGGACCCCGAACTAGATCATAGTTTTACTAGTTCTAAAAGTAAAATTATAAAACTTCTAGAAGAAATATAGGAGAGAAAATTTTGTGGTCTTCAAGTTAGGCAAAGAGTTTTGAGGTATGATCCTAAAAGCATAATCCATACATGAAAAACACTGATAAACTGGACTACATAAAATGTAAACCTTTTATTCTATAAAAGATACTGTTTAGTAAATGCAAAGGCAAGCTAAAGATTGGGAGAAAATATTTGTAAATCATATATTCAATAAAGGACTTATATCCGGAATATATAATGAACCTCAAAGCCCAATAATAAGAAAACAAACAACCCAATTAAAAATGAACACAAGTTTTGAATAACCATTTCACCAAAAAAGATCTAAGATGGGAAATAAGCACACTGAAAGATGCTCAACATCATTAAGCACTAGAAAAATGGAAATTAAAGCCACAATGACATATAAATATACACCTATTAGCATGGTTAAAATAAACAAAAATAGAATATCAAAAGACGGTGAGTATATGGAGCAACTGGAACCCTCATGTACTTCTGATGGGACTTCAAAATGGTACAGCCACTTTGGAAAACAATTTGATAGCTTCTTATAAAGTTAAATATACATTGACCACAATACCCTATTATCCTATTCCTAGATATCTACTCAAGAAAAACGAAAGTTTATATCCATACAAAAACCTGTACAGAAATGATTTTCAGAAGCTATATGTATTCATACTCACCAAAATGTGGAAATAACCCCAATGTCTCTAAAAGTGAATGAATAAACTGCACTGACTACTGTTCAGTAATAGAAAAACTGATAGATGCAATGGCATGGATGAGTCTTTCAAAGGCATTATGCCAAATGAAAGAGGTCAGTTTCAAAAGGCGATGGTCTACATGACTCCACTGACAGGCCCTCCAGACATGCGCGCCTGTAGTGGTGGAGAACATATCAGTGGCTGCCACAGGTTAAACGCAGGGGAAGAGCTGGCTACAACGGGGCAACAAGATGGAATTTTCAAGCATTAAAAAAATATTTTTGTGGTTACATGGCTTTATGTGTTTACCAAAACTTAACAGAACTGTAAATCATAAATCATAAAGAAAGAACTTTAGTCTTTGTAAATTTACCAATAATAAATGCAAATTTAAAAATTATTCTTCTCCTGGTCTGTTCCTCACTGTTACAATCACTCACTATAAGGTCACTGGTTCATCCCAGAATCACAGGGTTGGTAGGAAGCTTAGTGAGAAACAGGTACGTTCTTCAGGCCAATACAGAAATTTCCCGTAGAGGTCTTCTGGAAACTTCTACTTGAGAACCACCAGTAAAGAGGAACTCCCCAACTGCCAAAGCAGGCCAGCTCAGTGGACAATTCTTGTTGCTAGCAAGTTATTTCTTTATTAGCTAATATCAGCTCCCCCACCACTGACCCCTCTTGGTCCTAGTCTATTCCCTGGATATAGATATATGGGCAGGGGCCATCTCCACGTTAGGTGTGGCAGAAGAACTGCACAGAGGGATGGCCTGAAGCCATGCAGTCAAAAGCCAAAGTCTCCCACCTCCTGGACCCACCCCTTTATGTAGGGGTCTGTGAAATTGTGGGCTACCCTGAGCCATGAGAAATCATCTGGTCTGGGCCCTAACCCTAGAAATGCCTGGACCGCATACCTTGGGGGTTCCCCACAGAGGAAGAACAACATGCTCCCAGGGCCCTCTCCTGAATTATGCTGGAAGCTTACAGTCTTAGTCATTCTCCCCTTGATCAGAAAGTTCCTTTCACATGATATTCGCTCCTTTCTTCTGATCCTTTTCTGGTCTCTAACTTCATGAGGAAAATCCCCAAGGAAAACCCTTGAACAGGACTCAAGGCAGCCAAGCTATAACTCGTTCCCACTGGAATCTCAGCCAGGCCACCTGAATCACCTTCTGGGACAGAAAGGGTTCACTGCAGAGGGCAGCACCCCAGGCACTACCAGGTGTCATCTTACCTGTTTGAAGTTGCCGTTTTTCCTCTGCTCCCAGTCCATCATGTCATGAAAGATGGGAATCATGATGTTCCGCACTTCTGGCTGTGGGACCAGTGTCACACCCAGAAAAGGACCAATCATTCCCGGAATAAAGTGGATCTTATGTTCACCTGAACAACAAAACCAACAGGTATTAGTTTATGCTTGCTTTGCTCTTTCATGTAAGCTTCCCGAGTGGAGCCACAGCACACGCTATGATCTGCACTGGAAGCATCTGAGAACAAAGCAAGCTCTCCCGATGGCTTTCTGAGAAACTCCTGCTCTTGGCTTTTCAGCATTCATGGATAAAATTGGCTCAGCCCAGTTAAAACAGATATTTAACAGGCACAAATACACTTTCCAAAGAATTTACTGAGCGGCTCCGCAAACTACCTGAAAATCATTCCGAGGTCAAGAAGCAGAGTTCACTACTCTAGACAGAAAAGAATTTCTGAGTAGCCTGTGATAGTTTCAGATAATCTGTTCACAACAGATTATTTAGCAAGAAAAGTCTATCTAAACACAACTCCCTGCTCCCTGGGGTTTCTAACTCTAGCCCAGAGGCACGGAAGTGACGAGGATGTCTGCTCCCGGTCCAGCCAGCAGAGGTCTGAAGTCCAGGGGCCTCTTCACAGAGTGTGCTCAGGAATGCCCGCAAGTCCCCCTCCTGAGTTAGCACGGACCTCCTGCAGCCCTGCCCTACTCCCACGCGCTGGCCTGGAGACTCTCTCTGCGTGCCCTACACGCCCCCCCCCCCCACTCCCCGACGAGCCCCTGGTCTTCACACTGCATTTCTGGTGGAAGAGCTACATCTACTCAGACCAGCTCAGCTCACCCCTCAGCCTTTTTAATGAGGCCTGTCCATGGGAAGTGGTGGTGCGGGTTTCCCTACAACTGGCCTGATCTGGGGCATGTTCCCAGAAGCCAGGGCCACTCCTGAGGACTAGGGGACAGAACTTTTCTCTTCCTTGCAGTGGTGAAACAGCAGACCCTCTATCAGAGACCTGCTTTCAGTCCTTTGGAGACAAAGGAGGAAAGAAACTGCATGCCTGTGTACTAATAGCTGCTATAGAAAAGTAAAATCAATTTTTTGAGGACCAGAAAATGCCATTTCCACCAAAAACAATGAGACAGGATGGTTTTATCAGGAAAATCTGGTATCTTTTAAAAAATTTCTCCTACTTAAAAAAGCTTATGTAAGGATCAAATGTCAGGCCTGAGGCTGATTCTGCATACTCCAATCTTGGTGTGTGGCACAACTGCTAGTTCTTGTGTTTCTGAGACTTTCAGCGTCAACTTCAGGGTTAAAATCTATACCCAAACTGTGCTAATGCAGGAAGCAGGAGTACTGAAGCTGGAAAACTTGCCCGGGGAAATGCATCTCCACTCGTGGGTAGAAGGCCTAGTGCTTGCTGGCAGGAAGAAATGCCTTGCACCTCTCCTGTTGCCTCTGATGGTTAATGAAGGATTACAGGATCTTATGATCATTCCCAAGGCTTCAGAACCATGGGCTTATCTGAAAGCAGGCTTTACCAGGAAGAGTGGCAGCAGCTTCTCCAGCTACTAAAAGCCTGCAGCACAAAAGGATGGCCCGCCCAGCCACCAGGGCAACCCTGGTGGGCAATCCAAGTATGCTACCCCAAACTCTCACAATGTCAGATCCAAAGCAGTGGGTGCCAGAGAAGCTGAAAAGACAAGTTACCGACAGAAAGGAAACTAAAACCCACCTGAGGGCTAAAACTCCCTTCTTACATTCACTTTTCACGCCACTGGTACCAGGAATGTGATCTGCCTGCCTGAACTCCAGAAACCCAAGGGGCGTCTTGAGTGTTACTGACCTGCACAGCTGCCCTGCGCCTGAGCTCAGCATCTGCAAGGCCTGGGCTTCTGTGCCCGCAGCATACAGCCTGGGGCCCGAAGGGCGCCGGGGGCTCACAGGCGTGAGTTCTCAATTGGGGAAGCTGCTGGGACCCTCTCTTCTTTTCTTCCTTTTGACTTTTAGTTCTCAAAAAAGGGGCTGTGAATATGTATTGCTGGGGGTCTCACTTCTCAGCTTAACGTTCCTGCCAAGGGCTCTGTGCACATGTGCTACACCATCCATATGTTATGTTAGAGACGTGAAAATTTCTTGGGTCTGAATTAACATTCCTAAAATCTGGGGGAAGTTCTGAGTCTTGTCACTTTTTATTTGGCTATGCAAAATGTGGAAGGGATAAATAAGAAGAAAAGACCTACCCAAATTCTGCCACATGCTGAACAGTTCATAAGCCATCATCACACGCATGTCCCCATACCTGGAAATACCAACACAGGAGCCACTTATTAGTGGGAGAAGGTTCAGGAAGACAAGGCTACCAACCCAGTGAGGTCAGTACTTCAGCGCTGTTTCTGCTGTTTCCCAAAATACTAAGTCCTCTGGCTCTCAACACAACCGCATCTCTCACTGGGCTCCTTGGGGAGCCACCTCAGTGGGAGCCCTGTGGACTTCTGAAGGGGCCTCCCCTGGAAACATGACCCCATTTGGGCATATGTCTTACTTATCTAGAATCTTCTTCCTCTTGGCTGAGGTGATCATTTCTAACTGGAGGCTTGGCTGATTTATGAACAGAACTGCCAGGCTAAAATAAGAATTCCACACCTAGAGAGACAGAGAAAGAGAAAACACATGACAGCCTGAGTCCTTAACCCTGCAAGGAGAGCTTCTAAATATATAGGCATGTAGCACAGAATTCATTTTACAACTTTGAGATCTTGATTTTTTTTTTCCTTTTTAAGTATCTTTGCAAACAGGACTTTTTCTTTTTCTTTCTTGAGTCCTCTGAAGCCAACAGTGTTAATTCTAGACTAGGAAGCAAACTCATGGGCATCTGGCTCCCAACACCTCCCGAACCATCAAGCCTGAAAGCTGTTTGATACTTCCAACATATTAATTCTAATAACATACAAAAAACCAACAAAGTTGTCCCAGCCCCCAAGCTGACACCCAGTTGAGTCTGTCTCAAATTCCTGACCTGCAAAATTGTATGCAAAATAAAATGGTTTTAAGTAAAACAAAAACAAATGAGCAAACTTTGGCTTTCTAGGGGTATTACAAAGACAGTGATGGATCTCAAGAACTCGTACCTTAAAGTCGAAGTCAGTCTCTGTGAAATTCTTGTGCAGTGCAGAAGACAGGTACTGGACAGTAGTGACAATTATACTGCAGTAAGGGAACAACGTATTTAGCAGGGTTAAAAGGCTAACGATGGTATCTGATAGCTTAGCATCAGTGTCTACGGCCTGTGAGCAAACTTTTTGAGGACAACATGCACTCATGTGAGATGTGACTATAACAGGAAAGAGACAGATGGTACAAATCCCACTGAAAACCAGCCATGGAGAAATGCCCCATTGTTGGCAGAACAGCAAAGAACATTAGTGGGTTCCAGACCTAGCTCTGCCATTATTTGGCCTTGGTACTTCTCCTCTCTGGGCACCAGTTTCCCTGCTCATAAAAGCAGGGAGTGGAGGGTTGATGGTTTCTTAAAGTTTCTTCTAGATCAAAGAGCGATTCTAGTATTCCTGGGGACTTTTGGGTAATGAACACATATTATGACCACTAGAAGGGACTTAGACTATAATTTTATTTCTTAATTTGATAATAGGGCTTTATAGTTATTAAATACCTTTGTCATATACTATTATTGTCAGCTATAAGTCTTTTAATTCCAGCCTTTGGTTTAGAATACCATTCTCCATTTTAGCCTGGGCACATACAAGGGGCCATGGGAGGCTGGCTTGCCAGAACCAAGGGCACAGGCTGAGGCAGAGAGGAAGGGAAGTGGAGAGACCGGTACCTAACAATGACCAGCAGGGCGCTGTTGCAGGAGAGGGGCAAGGCAAAAACAGTGCCTTAGACAGGCTACTCCACCAGCAGAGGGGTGACAAATCTGAAAGGTAAAAGCCTTAAGAGGTTGCTCTTGCAGGATGGGCTGGGGGAGCCTAAGGTGCTCTGAGTACTGGCTGAGAGATAGAAACAAGAGGGAGTCAAATGGAAAATCCACTATTAGTGGAAATATCTGTGCAACATTGTTTATATCCATTCTTTCCTTCTGTTCTATATAAAATGTTTGCAGTTTTGAAAAAAGAAGGGCACTATAACAGATACAAAGTGGAAAGCCACGCTGATACCTTCCTTGCTAACATAAGCTAGCATAAATAATTTCACTACATGCTACATACTGCACAATGATGACATAAAAGGCAGATGGGCAAGAGGCAGCGGGTTAGAGAGCAGCGTCCAAGGGGCCTTCTCCTGAGCGGGGGAGGCCAGATGAGGCAGCACCTGACCTCCTGCATCGCTTCTCTGGTTTGCCAATTAGAAGCACAGGCTAGAAATAGAAACGGGGCAGGTAATTTGTGGTCAGCCTTAGTGTGAATTTGTGGCCAGAGTCAGAAGCGGTCAGAGCCTCACAGCCAGGTCTCGGATGGATAATTAGCACTAAATGTGGGCAGCAAGCAGTGTCTGGCAGATAACACAAACCAAATCAAGGAGAGGGCTTGGGATACTGCATGAAACTCGAGAGCCACAGAAGCCGGGGACCATGGAACAGGCCTTCCTCAGAGAGGAACCCTTTGCTGGGTATTATATTTCTTATCCTTAACATCTCCTTTTCTATCCTGACCATGACATAATTTGCCAGACACTTAGGCTCCATTTTTTTAAAAAAACTATTTGACTTTTTTTTTCTCTTTGAACTTATGGTAGAATGGTGAAGTCCTGCTAACTGTGTCTAAAACATTTTTTTTCCCATTTACTCTCGCCTCTCTGTCCCCATGGCCTTGGTCTTGACCTCTTTCTTATTCTCTTGCACAAACACATACACACTCCTTAGTCTGAGAGCAACTCTGTGGATGCTGGCACAGGGCCCTTTCACACTCACTTGCTTGTGAGAAGTCTCATCACCATCCAGTCCCGAGGAAAGACGCTCATCTTCATCAGGTTCCGGAACACACAGAAAATCTTCAGCAGGAATTCCTGAAGCCAGAGGGAAGCCTGACATGAGCCATCACCAGGCCCTGCAGCACACATTTCCTCACTGGGGTGTTCCCGACCTCTGGACCACGAGGATGAGGGGACTCGCGGGTTAGAGTCTGGTTCCCTTTGTGAGTTGCTTTTTCTTAGAGAGTGATTTCTAGGCACTCTCACAGGTCAGATACGGGAGTAGATCCAAACCAGGTAGAAGAGAGGCAGCTATGTACTCACTGAGCCCAGTGACTAAAGCCAAAGCCTGGGTAAGGCCAGACTCCGGATGAACTGGTATCCAGCTGAGTCCGTGGGTCTCATTCTTTGGGTCGTGGACCCTGAGTACTTGATTTTAAGAACCTGCTTTCTTGGGTGTTAGGGCAGGAGAAGTGCTCTAGGAATGGCAGAACAGGGACCTCCGAAAATGTGCCCCTCCAAGAAAGCAGTCGAATAGCGGGAAAGACTGGTTAGTCAAAGGCTTGCAACAATCCAAGGGGTGTTATTCAAGAAAAATGGCTGAATCTCAGCAGGAAGAATGAGCTTCATGGTGTTTTCACTTTCCCATTCCCGTCCCCTTCCTCTCCCTGCTCTCACGGTACTGGGACAACAAGCAGCTGTGGCACCACGTCGTAGTGGGGACCAGCAGCCCGGCAGTCATTGAAAGGACAAAGTGGTTTTGGAGCTCCTGAAAAAGTGCCATTCCCAGAGAACTGTTACTTTCTCTTCTGTTTGGTAGTCAGCTAGGAAAGCCCCATTCAGAGGACTTATTTGGACTGACTAAGAGCTCACTCAGTAAGAAAAGCCTTATTGCTAAGGCATTCGTTGGGAAAAAAGTCAGTCATAATTTAACATCCCAGCTACATAAAGCAACCATATCAGTTGAGGCAAACAAAAGAATGCATACAACACTTACAAGAAAAGCTTAGGGAACAAGACATCCATAGGGGTCTTTGAAAAGCTCTGGCATATGCCTGGGAATCAAGAAGGCCACACACGTGTACAGGGCTGTACACGTTCCCAGAAAAGACCTCTGGCCGGCTAGGAGGCTCTACCTGAGTGGGAAGCGACAGCTAAAGCAGCAGTGGAGCTGCCAGAGCGCTGACAGTGAGCCCAACACACTCCCTTTGCTGAGTGTGACAGACTTACTGATCTACGGCATTTAATGAAATCTCTGTCCAGTTATGAGCTGATCACTAAGCTAACTGAACAGAAGGCTTCAGCGACTGCACACAACAAAGAATACAGGTATTTAAAAATTAGTCCGGGAAAGTCACCAAACAAACAAGTGAACAAACATCGTCAACATCAACAAAACAAAAAGCAACAACAAAATCTGGGAGGGTGTGTGCGTGTGCATGTGTAATCTGATATCCGGAGTTGTCACATTACTTAAATTATCTAGTTTTCAACAAAAAACTGTAAGATGTGAAATGAAACAGAAAAGTGTGGCCCATACACAAGAAAAAGGAAGTCACTAGAAACTTCCCTGGCGGTAGCTCAGATGTTGAACTTACTAGGAAAAACCTTTAAATCAGCTGCTTTAAATATGTTCAGAGAACTAAAGGAAACCATGACTAAAGAATTAAAGAAAAGTATAAGGGTAACAGCTCACCAAACAGAAAACATCAATAAAAGAAATAGAAATTAATTTTTAATTTAAGATTTTATTTATTTTTAGACGGAGGGGAAGGAAGGGAGAAGTAGAGGGAGAGAAACATCAATGTGCAAGAGATACATTGATCAGCTGCCTCTCAAGCACCCCCAGCTGGGGACCTGGCTGGCAACCCAGGCACATGCCCTGACAGGAAATCAAACCAGTGACCCTTTGGTTCGCAGGCCGGCGCTCAATCCACTGAGCCACACCAGCCAGGGCAGATAGAAATTATTTTTAAAGTATCAAAGAGAAATTCTAGAGTTGAAAGGTACCCTGGCTGAAATGAAAATTTCAGTGGAGGGGCTCAGTAGTAGATGTGAACAGGCAGAAGAATCAGAGAATTTAATGATAGGGCAATTGAGATTATCTTGAGGAACAGAAAGAATAAAAATAAAGAAAACTCAACAGAGCATCAGAGACCTGTGGGATGCCATCACGTGGACAGACATATGAAGAACAGAGTCAGACAAAGAGACATGACACAGAGGGAGAAGCGCTGGCCTGGAGTTCCCACATTTAATGAAAGAAACCTTCTAATCTACACATCCTAGCAGCTCAATGAACTCTGGCCCTTCACCACTGTGTTGGAAGACTGAGGGCTGCTCTCTGGAGTAGCTGGTCACTGCGGATCTGTCCGCAAGGATACAGCAACAGTTGGGGGCTGAGGTGCCAAAAGAAAGCCAGGCATTGACAGGAAGTTTACCTGCTGAACTGGTAGACTCCCAGCCCCCGCTTCCCATTTGGTGCCCGATGTTGGCAGGATGAGCCATCCCCAGCAGGGGTAAAGGGTTCCTCTTTGAGGAAATGGGTCAGTCCCAGACGACAGGCTAACAGGAATTGGAGGATGCTCTGACCAGAAGGCCAGACACCCTTCGGTCACCTACAGGAGGCCTGCTGGAGACAAGCCCTGTACACACAGAGTTTCCAATCAGTACCAAAGGTCCTCACTTTTGCACACAGACTGACATCCAGAAGTCTCTTCGTTTAGGAGGAAAGTCTCTAACATGAAAGACAGAGACTGAAACAAATAAAAACAGGGCAAGTTTCCAAGGGGAAAAAAAAAGTGACCTGACAGCGTCTGTCATATTTGACCATGAGGAAAGTTGGAAAAAGAGTTATATTACAGAGATGACAGAGAAAGTAAGAAATCCTCGCCAGATTTGAAAGCCAAAAGAAAGTAACACCAAGCAAATAACAAAAGAGGCAATGAACTCCAAGAAAAACAAAAAGTTTTACAAGAAAGGAAGTGTAACAGTATAGCTCTTGGCTCGCCACAGCTCGTCGCCGGAGCTACGGTAGAGAGGAGCGGATTACCAGACTGAGCGAAACCGTGTGCTGGAAGGATGGAAGGGAAGACACGCATGTGTGTGAGAGGAGCAACTCAAGAGAGTCACCCTCACTTTCCACAGGAAGACGAAAATGGATAGTAACTAACAATTAAAAATTTTAAATGGCAGTACAAGCTACTTGAAGAACAGCAGGAGACTCAAGTGGCTGCCTTTGGGGAGCAGAGGCTGGACATGGGTCAGGCTGAGCCAGGGAACCACTGTTTTATGTTCTAAGATTTGCAATGTTTGGTCTTTAAAATTATATATTCTTATTGCTCTGATAAAAACAAACATTTAATTAAAAAGTAAGAGAATGACGCCAGCCTGAACACGAGAATCATCAGTGAGTGTAACAGCCCCCGCCACCTGACGAAAATGATCTAGAACAGCTAAGGCTGGATTCTCAGGCTCCACCCCAAAGCCGAGCACTGCTTGACCCGGCTGAGCACTCTGGGCTCTGGCTAACTTTCGGTCAGTTTCAAGGTTGTCAAGTTCACCTCTCCGAGAAGATCGGCTGGCCGCATGCAACTACTTAAAGATAACAATTTGCAGAGACCCATGTCTGTGGAAAGCAGGCAGGATCAGAGAGCAGAAAATGATAACTTATTAACTGATACAATATAGTTAAGAAAGATGACACGAATGAAATACTGTGTAATGCAATACTAAGAAATGCAAGTGACTTGGTTCTGAATGGAGGGAGAGCATAGACCTAAAGTTTACAACAGTTCCTTTATCCAGAGATGGACTGAGCAGTGTGTTTTAGGGCAAAGACAAGAGCCCCAGAAGTCTGTCAGCCCGACACCCCACGTGAAGCCTGGGAACGTCGTCTGGATCTTGGGCCCACTGCAGTGCTATCTACTCCTCAGCGCTCTGGATCCGGAGTCTGGCGGCCAATGGACAGTGCTCACTTTTACTCTCTATGGGTTACCTTCCAGAAATACATTTTTTATGAGGAAAACTTGTCACCATTATCGTTATTATAGTTATTAAACAGTGAAGCCTGGTTTGCAGGGACAAAATACAGGCACAAGAAAGGAAGCAGTCTTGGTTTGCTGCCAACCGGTGTGCACATGGACACAAGGCTGCTGTCCGTCGCGGAAAAGCTGCCCAGATTGCTGGGCTCTGGTTATACAGAGACGCTGCCGGCTTTCTGCTTTGGGAAGCCATGCGGTCAGCTGTAAAAGTGGGGCTGATGGGGCTTATAGTCTTGGCAGTCCTGGTCTGGTCTCTTGCACTTGTCCCCTTGAAGGGGACAAGCCCCTGGGCAGTCTTAGCCACGTACGCCTCTTCCTGGGTGAAAAGTGAGTGCTTTGCTGCCTACCTTGAGCTCATCTTTGCTCTGGAAATTGTCCAGGAGGTGCTGGTAGTGGGTGTCACACATCTGGCGGAGCAGCGAGAGAAGGCAGGACACATATTCGCCCTGGGGAAACCCAAAAACCACTTAGCCAGGCAACTACAAGGGATATATTCCCCCAACCCACAGAGGGTAAGGACAGAAGGAAGGGTCTGAAATGGCCCCAATGATCATGAAAAGGAAGGTGAGAGCTCTGGCCCTGAAAATAAGTTTTCTTTTCTGCTAAGTGAGGGCTGGAGGGCTTGGGAGTTTTAGTAAGACTTCTCTAGCATGGGGGTTAGCTGAAAAGCCTTGACCTATGAAAAAGAAGCACTGCACAGTAAGGCGAGTGCTCTAGCTTTTTCCTAGGAAAGTTTTGGCTACAAAGTTTGTTGTCGCTATGTGAGGCCAGGGCACTGTGGTGAATCTGGAGGCGCGACTTGGATCAGGGTGCTGGTCTTCTTTGGACATACTTTGGACTCTGCCCATCCTGCTGGGTCCCTCTAGGGGACTTTCAGAGCTTACATGTGGTTAGTGGACCAGGCAGATGGAACATAGTAGGTCAACACAACTGTCTGGAAAGTTCAGGAATCAAAACTGATCTGTATGGGAAGACAAACTTTGGGCTTTAAGGCAAGTGAAAATTTCAGAGATTAGAAAACAGGTCTTTAAACTTTCTTCAAATTCCAACTGGGGAACCAGGGAGAAAACCCTGCTTTAAGGACTGCCAAGACCTCTGCCCTCTGACAGCAAGTTTTGGTACTGGGCAGCTGGGCATGGCCTCTTCTTGCAAGAAGGTCTCCTCAGGAAAAAAATGGAGGAAAGTAACTTCATTTGGACAATTTTCAAATGTTTTAAGCTCATGGGAATTAGACCTACAAAATTGTTATACATATATGTATGTGAAATATATATACATTATGAACCTCAGTTTTATCTGAAAAATAGGCATAATAAGCCAAAATTCATAGATCAGATGAATATACATAAAGAATTTAAATAAAAGGTCCAGTGCAAAAAGAAGTGCTCAATAACCTGTTGTTATTATCACCTTCTTCGAACCTATATAAAATTAAACTCTTCGTAAGTATTGATATTAAATGAGTTACTATTTGTAAGGGACATAAAGCAGGGTCTGGCCCGAGTATGCACCGTGTCACTGTTAGAAGACCCGGCTATCTGGACGTGCCGGGGGGGCTTGCATTTTTATCTACTGTGAGAACACTCTTGATAGGAGCTCCTAAGGGAGCAGACACCTTTCCAAGCCCAGGGCTCAGAGCGCATGCCTGCTCTCTGCTCACCCTGGCGTGTGGAGCTGGGCTTGCTCCCAGACAGGGTTTTCTTCAAAAAGAGCACTGTAATCTCCCACCTGGCAACTGGAAGATTCCATGCAATGTCTACTATGTTCCAGCATCAGGGCTAAGGAGTCCACTCTGGGCATAGGAGAGGGGACTCTGGGGGCTGTCTCTCTGCCTCTCCCTACAGAGGCTGTCCCTGCCTGTTTCTCTCCTAATTCACTCATGGGAGATCACCGTCCAGTAGTGTCGGTGCAGTTCTACCTCATCACCTTTCTCCTGAGGCCGGACATTCAGATCCGAACACTATGGATAAAAGCAACTAACTGGTATATTCAAGCAATAATTCTGGGAAAATTATTCTGCTGTGCCCATCATTTAGGAGAGTGTCTTCCTAGAAAGAATAGTCTATTTTTCACCTTCACGCCCTTACTACATCTTACAACGTCTCTACTTCCTTCCACATAATGGAAAACAGCGTGGCTTGAAGGCAAAGGCCAACGAAGACAGCGTGCAGGGAACAAGATGCATGGCCTGAACCTGCCCTAACGGAGACTCCTGGGAGTCTGCGGCTAGAGCGTTCAGGACAGAGATGGGAGTCAGGTCGGAGAGGGAGAGGACGGCATGCTGACAGCCACGCAGGGGGAGGCGGAGGTGAAGGCGGAGTGGTGGGGGTTGGTGTGGAGGAGCCCCAGGTTAGAACAGGAAACAAGGAAACCTGAATGTTAGTTACTAACAGTGATCTCCGCTGTGCACTGCGGGCACCGCTGCCCTCTTACCGCCTCCTGAGCGTGCGATTTGCTCATGATGGCGAGCAGGGTCTGTAAGAGCACGTCCAGGAGGCTCTCCACCATCATCTCTACCTCCTCCATGACATCTGCCTCCTGGAGCGAGCAGTGAGAGAGTACACCGTTAGCCCAGGCCACGACGACCTGCGGCTGGCAGCACTCCCTAAGTCGGTCACCTCAGCCTGGTCTCCGGACTGGACTCCCCACGAGCGAGCAGAGCGCACAGTGTCAAGGAGCCTGGGGCAGCGGCTCCGAGAGGCAGTGAGGAGCACCGGCCGCGGCCACCGGGCACAGTGGCTAGGGCCTCACCCTTGCCCAGCACCACCTGACACCCACAATTCTGAACTGCAGGCAGGGACGTGAATGTCAATACACAGGACAGAAGTGAAGGTCTTGAGTTAAGAGTTTTCTTTGATTTCCCTATAAAAGTTAGCACAGCACTGCTAACACTGAAAAAATGGTAAAGTGTCCACTCTACGGGGGGTGGGGTGGCACCTTCCCGGTCACTAATGCACACAGAAGTGTCTTAAGTCTTTCTGAAGACTCTGGTCTTTCTGAGGGCTGTCAATCCTTGCCAGCCCCGTCTGCCTGGGTCCCACTTCTAGCTCCGCAGCCTTCTCGCTCATGGTCGCTGGTCCACCGGAAGGACTCTGGTCTCAGTGCCTCTCCTGGAGTAGCTCCCAGAGCAACGGAGCGTGCTTCCTCACTAAGGACTGTGTCCCAGCCACGAGGTTCTGAACTCGGGAGAGTCTATGCTACCCCTTTATAGACCTATCGCTTTCAATCTCAGATCCTGTAGCTTGATTTTAATTGTCTCACAAAGAGATTCCAATGGCCCCTTCTCCAGCCTCTTTATGTTGTTACTGGTCCACATGTCCATCTGCCGATCCATCCACCCATCAATCCACTACTCATTGAGCATTTGTCACGTGCCAGTCACTGTCTAAGGGCCTGCATATACAGAGGTGAACAAGGAAGAGGCTCCGCTCCCACGGCGCCTCCATTTCATCCTTCCCCTGCCCATTGGTTCGCAACAAGTGCGCCTGCCCCAGTCCACGTGAAGAATCTGAATGGCTGAGTCCTCAGTCGGTTCTCACTTGCTGAACTGCCCGCGGCACTCTCGCCTGCAATGCCTCCTTGAGTCATTGTAAGCAACTGACTACACTAGCCTCAGACCGTCTCCCTCAGGTTTTTCTCTGCTCCCGTTCCTCCCTTTCCCTTTCTCTTACCCTTCAATCTTTTTTTTTTTTTTAAAGTAGCAGTAAGCTTCCCACCCCCTCAAGTCTGACCTTGGGTTACGAGCATACCTTATGCACCTCGTGCTGCCTCTCTGAGGCCTGGTGGGAAGGAGGGCTGCTAGGCCTTGCCTGGTGCCAAGAGCAAACAATAGGGCCGCTGCAACTCTGCCAAGGTGGGCCCCATCACCAGATGGCACTTTAAGTCTGGACACCACAGCACCCTGCTGGGTCCCCATATCCTGCTCAAACCAAGCATACTCTCTTTTTGGCACCTCTCCCGGTCCACATGGCTAGCCTAACCTTGCATGTTATCAGTTGGCTACTGGTCTTCGTTTTCAATGCAACGGAAATGTTATTCTCCAGAAACCTTACCTCAACTTAATAAGGTGGTATAATAAAAAAATTCATTCTTGTTCTTATTACTTCATACTTTCCTATTTTTTCCAATTTTTCTATAAGAAATGTGCATTTCTATTATAAATACATAAATTAATATCATTAAAATAAATTATCCATGCCTGATACAAGTCTTTCCTCCCCTCCCACCACAGATTTCTTTCAAAAGAAAATACAAAGAAGAAAATGGGTAAAAACATTACTAGTTGAAACCTCACCCCTAAACACAAGTCTACCATCCCATGAGGCTCAGAGCTCCTGCGGGCAACATTTCTCTCTCAGGGATCCTGACCTCAGATGGCACGGCACAGGAAGGCCATATGGGTAGAATCGAGCTGCCAGGAAGCTGACAGAAAAGTCTGAATGAGCAAGCTGCCTCTTAGCCTGCCTTGTGCCCGGGCACCCTTAGAGCGCTCCCAGGAACAGAGAGTTAACACCTTTGATAGAAAGAGGGCATGGCACAGGACTGGACTTCCTGGTACTACAGATAACTACGTGTCTGGGTGGATTTATGGCTGTGAAACTTTAAAAATAGCAAGGCGGGGCTGTGCCGGGAAGCCTGCTAGGCACGCACAGGCCTGCATTCACTCGGGCGCCTTCCTGGCACTGATGGAAGCTTCTGCGACGGAGAAGTGTACAAAGTGGCCTTTGTGGGTCTGCCTCTGGCTGAGATAACACTGGTCTGGGGCAGAGCTGAGGGGAGTGGAGTGGGTGTGGGGCCTCTACCAGAGAGCTGGTCTTGACGATGGAGAAGATGCTGCCAAGAATCCCTGAGCAGATGAGCAGCTCTTTCTGCTGCCGCAGGTGCAGGTGAATGTGATGGAGAACCACAGGAAGCAGGATGCGGCGGGATTCTGGGGGAGAAAACACAAAGGTGAAGGAGTCCTTCAGGGGAGAACGAGTCACCTTTGGAAGCCAGTGGCACTGTGGGCTTAGATGGTCTCGAAGCAGGTGGCACTGGCGCTGAAGCCAAGCTGGAGGCTACCCGCTTCCCTTTGGCGGTCAGGAGGCCCACTTCCTGAGCATCACCAGAGATCCCACAGCGCTGTCCTTCTACCTCTCTTCCCTTCTTTCTCAGCTCAAGACATAGTATGTATGACATTTTATACAGAATGAATGTTAGGACACAGCTTCCAAATGAAATCTCTTTAATGACCAGACTCCGAATTAAAGGCTCAGTTCACAGTGAAAACTCCATTTAAATGGCACATACAGCTCTGCGAGCTGTACTGACTGAATCTGCACACTTCATATGGGTTGTCAGTGGTCCATCTACAAGACACCCTGACTCGGTGGCCTGGTCTGTCCGCCCCTGCCCGCCCCCGCCCCCACCCCCAGCATTGACTCTGTGGCAGCCATGGGCCTGCCCCATTTCCCCCTCAGGCTTGCTAGATGTGTCCTCAGCAATGGAGAGAAAAGAAGCAGGGCTTGTGTCACGAGCATTTGATAATTGGCTAACCCTTCCTGCCAG
This sequence comes from Mormoops blainvillei, assembly GCA_004026545.1. Taxonomy (NCBI): domain Eukaryota; kingdom Metazoa; phylum Chordata; class Mammalia; order Chiroptera; family Mormoopidae; genus Mormoops; species Mormoops blainvillei. The sequence goes on from PVJD01000432.1 coordinate 171,592, forward strand.
TCTTGTCTTTTCTCAACAGTTGCCCAAATAGCACTGCCATCAGGAGGCGACTCTATCTAGAACCCTGAATTCAGGAAGGCTACCTGATTGACGCACTCTAAGCCCCTAGGGAGGTTACTTCTTCCTGTGGGCCTGGTTTCCCTCGCCTGCAGAACGAGATGCCAACGGCCTCTTCTGCATTTACTCAAGGTGCGATGGCAATACAAGGGTGAACATCACGTTTATGGCTCCCCGCAGGTTCCAGCATACCTGGCAAGCATGATTCAGTTAGATTACCAGTAACACAAGCAAGCCATGGCATCCTGGATTTACTGTTCATATTTCACCATAGTTACACATTCCAGATGAAATTCAGAAAGAAAATCTTTGTCAGCCAAAATCAAATTCCATGACACACAGAGACTTTGAGACTGCCTTGTCAAATACGTATGAGAATATGTTCCAGTGAAATGGACTGACAGCTTTTCTATCTTTAAAAAAGATGCTTGGCTAAAAGAGAAGTTCACAATCTATTTTGCAGACCAAAATACCAAAAAAGCAGAATTTGTAGCAACCAACAGTTGCCTGAAGATAATGTAGCAGAATCTGCGGAAGAAAGGATCACACTAATGTGCTCAAAGAATGTGTGTGTTGGTTAAAGGACACCACTGGTAAAAATCCTCTTGCTTCGGGGATGCGGCAACTCAGGCATTCAATGACAGTGAGATGCAAATAAAAATCTGGTGGTGGCTTGTCATCTCAAAAATCCAATTACACAGTTCCACTGCCACATAAAGATTAAGAACAAGTTTTCTATGTTCTTAATTATGGGAAGTAGCAGGTACATGCAAAAATATTAGAAATAAAGTATGTCAGTGAGAGCAGTCTGCCGTTCTCCTTCCCAGACACTCAGAAAGTAGCTTTTTAAGCAGTACACAAAGCTGGAGTGTGGGCAATGGGCTCAGCGACAGCTGTGTCCAAACCCCTGATAAAATCTTCACTCCAGGTGATTCATGGACTTCTGGCCAAGATGGAGTAGGAAGATATGCTTTGCCTCCTCACACAACCACAAGAAGGACAACATCAAATTGAAAAACAAAAAACCACCAGAACTGCCAGAAAATGGAACTGTGTGGAAGTCGGACAACCAAGGAGTTAAAGAAGAAACATTCATCCAGACTGGTAGGAGGGGTGGAGACGGGCAGTCAGGGTGGAGGGGATGTGTGGAAAGATGGTGGCTGGTGAACTGGGTGGACAAGACTGTGGCTGGCAGTCCCACATTTACCTGTGGATAAACTGGAAAGAACAACTAGGGAGTATGACAGACCACGCGAGCCAGGGTTCCAGCACAGCAAACTAAAGGCTCAAAACCTCTGGTGGTAAAATCCTCTGGGGGTTGAGGCAGCAGGGGAAACTCCCAGTCACACAGGAGAGTTCACTGGAGAGACCCACGGGGTCCTAGAATGTACACAGACCCACCCACCCAGGAATCAGCACCAGGAGGGCCCAATTTGTTTGTGGGTAGTGGGGGAACTAACTGAAGGTGGGGTGAGAGCCGAGCAAGTGGCACTGTTCCCCTCTCTGACCCCTCCCCCCCAAACAGCACCACACACTGGCAAACACCTAAGGCTCCACCCCTTACAATGTAACAGGTGCACCCAAAGAAATATGGCCCAAATGAAAGAACAGATCAAAATTCCAGAAAAAGAACTAAGTGACAAGGAGATAGCCGACTTATCAGGTGCAGAGTTCAAAACACTGGTTATCAGGATGCTTACAGGAATGAATGAGTACAGAGGCAAAACAGAAGAAGTGCAGGCTATGTAAAGTGAAATAAAGAAAAATATACGGACAGCCAACAGTGAAGGGAAGGAAACCGGGACTCAAGTTAATGATTTGGAGTAGAAGGAAGAAATAAACATTCAACCGAAACAGAAGAAACAAGAATTAACAAAAATGAGGAGAGGCTGAGGAACCTCTGGGACAACTTTCAATGTTCCAACATCCGAATCACCGGGGTACAAGAAAGAGAACAGGAAGAGCAAGACATTGAAAACTTATTTGAAAAAATAATGAAGGAGAACTTCCCCAATCTGGCAAAGGAAATAGACTTCCAGGAAGTCCAGAAAGCTCAGAGGGTCCCGAAGAAGGTAGATTCAAGGAGGAACACGACAAGACACATCATAACTAAACTAAACTACCCAAGATTAAAGATAAGGAGAGAATCTGAAAAGCAGCAAGAGAAAAGGAGAGAGTTACCTACAAAGAAGTTCCCATAAGACTATCAGCTGATTTCTCAAAAGAAACTTACAGGCAAGAAGGGGCTGGAAAGAAGTATTCAAAGTCATGAAAGCCAAGGACCTACACCTGAGATTACTCTATCCAGCAAAGCTATCATTTAGAATGGAAGGGCAGATAAAGTTCTTCCCAGATATGGTAAAACTAAAGGAGTTCATCATCACCAAGCCCTTATTAGATGAAATGCTAAAGGGACTAATCTAAGAAAAAGAAAATGATCAAAAATAATGATCATCTTCATATTTTACATTAGGCAACGTAACAGTAAAATGACAACAAACTCACAACTACAACAACTGAACCTAAAAAACAGAAACAAAAAACAAAATAAGCAAACAACCAGAACAGGAACAGAATCACAGAAATGGAGATCACATGGAGGGTTATCAGTGAGTGGGGAGGGGGAGGGTGGAGAATGAGGGGAGAGGTACGGGGAATAAGAAGCATAAATAGTAGGTACAAAGTAGACAGGGGGAGGTTAAGAATAGTACAGGAAAGGGAGAAGCCAAAGAACTTACATGTACAACCCATGGACACGAACTAAGTGGGAGGGGGGAATGTTGGTAGGATGGGGTGTGCAGGGTGGAGGGCAATAACGGGGAGAGAAAAATGGGACAACTGTAACAGCATAATCAATAAAATATACTTAAAATAAGTCTTCACTCCAGGAGGCGGTGAAGAGAGAGTGTCTACCATGAACAGTAACTGAGAGGAAAGCCAATTTTCGTGGCGGCAGTTTTGCCGTCAGCAACACCAAACACTCGCAAGTGATGTTAACCAGAACATCCATTTAGTACTGCAAATGCGCATAGCACTGGACTGCGAAATTATTCTTCCTATACTTCAAAAGTCGAACTTACAGTATTTTACTACCAAAAATTCTAACTATAAAAATTCTAATAATTGTCTTGCTAGCATTTCAGGCTTATCCCTGAAGAAGTTTATTCTTTTTATCAAAGAAGTTTATTCTTTGACAGCGATATCCTGCTTGAAAAGCAGGCTCATCTCGATCTTCACGTTTGGCCAGTGAGTACTTGGCTCCACTGCACGCTGATCACGTCCAGTGTGGTGTCAGGTTGAATGGAAGTTCTTTTTGAAAGTCAGTCTGGGCTGCTGATGGCATTTGTTATGCTGTCCTGACCGGTTTTGGGGCGTGGAGCACTCCCTGTCCATCTCTTTGACCCTTAGAGGTGCCTTCAAAGAGAGGAAAAGCAATGTATCTAACTGGTGAGACAAGGAATCAAGACAGCACAGTGGGTCCTCTGGGGCCCGTTCAGGGTCTTCTCATTCCCTTGGCTTATCCTTCCCCTTGGGTTAGACCCCTCTCTCTTGCTCCCCTCCTTCCCCTCTGCTCTCTCACCCTGCTGGGGGTGTGGCGGGCCTCACCCATGGCAGCTGGCCAGACCTTTGGGCCTTGAGCTGCTCTGCAGACCATGCCATGTGCCCCTCTGGGGATAAATTGCCAGTGAGGCAGTAGGCCTGCGTCTTGTCTGCATTTTCGAACAGGCTTAACCAAAAACTCTGCATTTTTAAGGGCCACTGGCTTCTTGTATGATGGTTGATAAAGATGATTCTTTGATTGCCACATGGCTAGCACCCTGGAAAGGTGAGTCTGACTCTCATCCCAACTTGATCTACCTGAGAAAGAAAACAGGCGGCTGTCCACAGTCCTGGCGATGGACTGCAGCTTCACCACATCCATCGACTGCCCGATGTGGACAGTGCTGGGCATGCTCCCCAGCGTGCCTCTCACAAACTCTGCAACCTCCTGCACGGTGAACATTTGCAGTAGCTCGTCGAAGATGGTCGGGAAGGAGTTGAGGAGTGCAGCCTGCGGAAGCAAGTGAAGCTGTGGTCAGCTTGGGTGTACGTGTGTGTCTACCTCACATGCTCTGACAAAGACACAAGGCGGCGAAAGGCTGACGAGGCATTGCAGGCTCTGCTGTGAGTGGGCTCCTCCCCGGGAGCACTCTTGGGACACGGGGCTGAGAGAACCTAAATGGAAATTGAAACAAGAGAACTGACTGGGACCCAGGCCACTTGAAGTTTTCATAACTTGCCAAGGCATTTGCTGGCAAGAGAAGGGAATATAAAATGAAATCAGTTCAACCTGCTTAATATCCATAGCTGTTTATGCTTATACAATGGATTCAAATTTTTTATCTCTGTCTCCATGACCAAGCTCTTGACCTTTCAGTTTCGGCCCCAAACTCACGCCAGGGGCCTCTCAAAGAGAGCGCGGCAGAGTGCCGAGCCCACCCACGCTGCACCAGCTGGACTCTGCCCAGAGTTCTGCAGCCAGCAATCCAGCTCAGAGCTGGACCATTTTCCTAGGACAGAGACGTTTACTTGAAACCATGAAATCTGAAGACTTTATTTCCTTTACATGTGGTGTCTGTCGGCTCAAGTGTAAATCCAAAGGATGAAGAATGTGTGGATTTAATCGGTATGGACTCTTGAGGGCTTGTGGCGATGATGGCGCAGAGCCCAGTGACCTGGATGGCCTAGGGAGTGTGTGTGCTTGGACACTTCTCTTCTAGGATCTCAGCTCTGGTAGGCCCATGGGGTGGCCTCTTGAGGACAATCTGATAATAATTCCAGTGCCTTTGGGAGGCAGAGTAGTATAGGAGAAAGAGAATGAGTTTGGGAATTAGACCTGAGCTCCAATTCCAGCTCCACATTTATGTGACACAGAACCTTGGGTAAGTTTCTGCCTAATCCTTAGTTTTCTCATCTATGAAATGAGATGATGCTATTACAATACTTATCCCTAGACACTGGTATGAAAAAAACTAGGTGTTTGTTTTCTAGTAAAGTGCCCTGCACACAGTAGGCCTTCAATAAACACGGGCTCTCAGTCTTCTCTCATCTATGTGGAGGTAGCACGAAGGAAGCTTTTTCCTCTTCTCCATCCTTCTACACAATTAATCCGAGGTGCAAAAAGGGAAGCAGAGCATCGCCCGGAGACAAGGGGGCGAGAGGATGCTCCTCCTGTGTGGCAGGTAGAGAAGAGGGAGGCTGTTCCCTGCCTGACTCCTCAGGCAGCGGACACCGGCCTAGTGTGAGGGAAGAGTTCGTGCCGCCAGGAGACAGGGCTGCCACCCTGCAGTCTACGCTCAGGCCAGGCTCAAGCACAGAACTCTTACATGGATTCTACATGAAGGCTGGAGACTCTCGGAGATAACGAGGTTATTTTGCAGTAATTAGACCCAGTAAAAATAACATATTATCGTAGGCAGTTAGATTAAAAAGGCAAAGGGGAAAAGCAGGCACTTCATAATCAACAAACAGAAGCTGATTTGTTCTCCTAAGTAATGAAATTTCCTACATTTATGCACCAAGACAGGACACTTGTACCCTAACATCTCCTAGAGGTCAGGATCAGAGACAAAGCCTGACCGAGTGGCATACTTGCTGAGATTCCGGAAACTCAGGAAACATGAGCCTGGCACCAAAGCAGCAGGTCTGATCGCGACTCAGGTCTCGGCTGTGACTAGATCTCGACTCTCTCCTGATGAACAGGAGACTGTCGCGGAGCGCAGGGCACTGTCCCGTCCTGCGAAGTCACACCTGCCTCGCTCAGCTGGCTGCCTCAGAGTTAGCGACCTCTCCCTGCAGGCTGAAGGGAGGAGTCCTAGGCCCTTGTTATCAGGAAGACAGGCTGGGGGAGAGGAGGGAGCGGGAAGATGAGCTGTTTGAGGTACTTAGGAGGGGAGACCACAGAAGGAGCCTTCTTATAGAGGCACCTGGCGGCCTTGAGGTATCCCCACTTTTTACGGAGATGAGCTCCCAACTGCTTATCTGTTCTCTGCGCCAAGGGGCAACACAGAGACATGTGGAAAACAAAAAACTATTCTAATCTTAAATGAGATATTTCAACATACATTTGGTACTCATGACTGTCCTGCAAGTGACTGAATGAATGGACATGAGAAAGGCTATCTGGCATTAGGTGATAGGTTTTGATGTAATAATTGGCTTTAAAAAAATTGAACAAGTGTAATTCATTAGAAACAATTCTGACATTTATAAAAGGAAATAAGGCCCTTGTGACTGGGGTAGTGGACAATATCCTCAACCCTTTCCAGGGTGAGGCTGATGAAAAAGGTAACAGATTAGTGGTCCAGATATTTTTAATATAAGAAAGCAAATTTCCTTCCCACACTGATATTTCTAATAGAATCTGATTATCCTAATTCTTGGCCAAAGTTTTCTTATTATTTCCGTTATTTTTCAACCTATTTAATTCTTAACTGTTGTAATGGACAAGTACTAATCTGAAGTTTTTAAAATTAATACAGTGACTAGAAGAATAAATTCCTGATATATTGTGAATGCCCTCTATAAATAAGATGTTCATAAACAACTGAAGTGTGGCAGCTAAAGAAATTTTGTCCAAAGGGGGCCCCTGAGAATGAAGTTGTGCTTCTCTACCATAAAGCCACTGGGTTATTTTATATTTGGCAGCTGGTGCGCAGCTGGTTTTAGAGTAAAGCTTTTCATTCTATGAGGTATTTCCTTGTAAATCACCCGTTACCCAAAGCACAGGAGGCTGGTACGGCTTCTTTGGTTCTGGAAGCAGGAGGGCAAAGAAATTACCTACTAAGACAGACAAGAATCCAGCATCAAAGCTTCCCTGTAACTCACAGACCTGAGTGAATAGGAGTGTTTCTGAGTTTCTGCTGTCCAGGCTGAGAACAAACCGGATGGAGTGGAAAAGTTCTTGGATGCTAGACCGGAACTGCTCCTCTTCCATCCCACATGTGGCTCGTGAGTACAGGATCCTCGACTGCACGATGAACTTGAAAAGGTACTCCAGGGCCTGGAGGCATGGGAGCAAAAGGAATGACAAGGTGTTAAAGATGGTCAAGAACTAACACAGCAGGAAATGAAGGGCAGCGTAACAGTAAAATCTACACTAAAATTAAGTGATGGATAATTCCAACTGTGGAGACAAGTACTTTATTTTTGTTAGCTTTTTTAAAGTCCAAATGGGTACTGAGCAGCAGTTGCTATCTTCCTGAGAGAAGACATTACTTCACGACTGTGTTTCAAGATTCTGGAATTGAGGAATCACAGACTGTCATGGAAATAGTTGAATCCAAGAACATACAGGATACAAAGAAAATTCTGTTTCTCAGTAGTAAGAAATAGGCTGTCTTTCTGGAATACCTTAAGGAAAGCCATCCTCAAACCTGCCAAGAACACCCCCTACAGGTCATTCACAAGGGAACAACTAATAACACCTTTATTTTCATCTTCCTCAGCGATAGAACTTTCTTGGAAAGGTCTTGACTCAGAATGTGAAAGGAAGAGACGAAATAGGAATGGCAAGATGTAGTGAATCAGAGCAATAAAGAGGAGGAGGTTTCCTGGGCCACACCACGTGAGGGCAGAGAGAGAGGTGCCTGCCAGAAGTATGTAAGTTCTACAAGGAAGGAGGACAACAGGATCGGATGGAGGCTTACTAGTTTGGTCCCGAGTGCTCGTAAACTGAATTTGCTAAAGAAGGAGAAATGGTCTGATAAAACCGTGGTGCTGGATGCATTAGTACTGGGTGCCATTCAACCAAGTCTGAAGAGCTAAGAACAAGGGCGAAGTACTGTAGAAAAGCGGCTCCCAGACGCAACTCTTCTTCTCCCCACCCAAACCTCATTTTTGCACAGGTGACCCTGCATCAACCCAGCCAACCTGGCCAAACCCTTTGGAGCCAGCCTCGGTTCTTCCTTCCTGTCACCTCCCACATCCAGTCTAACATTGGAAAGCCCCTGTTTGGTCACATCAGCCACTTTTTGGTTGGTTGAAAACTCAAACTCTTCTCCATCCTGACTTTTAAACATGCTGTTGCCTCTCTCTGGAAGGCTCATCCCAGCTCTTCACACTGGTTTCAGCCCAGAGGTGCTCCTCTCAGAGAGACTTTCCTAAAATCCTGATCTGAAGTGTATCTTCCTCTCTGGTCAATTAGTCCGTCGGGTTCATTTCCTTCACAACGTGTGCAAAGTTTTTCCCCCATTAACTCTGTGTATTCACCTGTCTCACATGTTTATTGTTTGTCTTTCTCCCACTTGAAGGAAGTGCTATGAAGGCTTAACCTTTTGTTGCTCGGGCCCCTGCTGAGTCCCCAGGGGCTAATACAGTGCCTGGTACGTGGCAGGTACCAAGCAATATTGACTGAATAATTGACTGAATGAATAATTCTTCGGAGAAAACAACTTCTGTAATGCCTTCTCCAGTATCCTTAAGTAATTAATTCATGACTTCATATAGAATCTTTTGCATGTAACTCAACCTTTACTCCCTCGAATATTATGTGAGGCCCCTGACAGGTGTGGGGCCCTGCCCTCGCACTCAGGACCCTGCTCCACTGGTCTGTGCCTACGTCCCCTTGGGGCGCTGGAGACGTGTTCTTCGAGGGAACAGGCCTGTCTTACTCTGCTTCACATCCCAGCACCCACAACAGATGCCGACTGCTCTACACACATGCACGGTATGAAGGAGGAGAGAAATGAGACTCGTAGCTTTAGACTTGTACTGAATGTGCAGAGAAGAAGCAGGGCCACCAGGAATCTGTGATTTGATTTTGCCTCTGCAATCTCATGCCACTGGGGCAACATCTGTTTTATCTGCTACCATGTAGACAAGAACAAAATCACAGGCCCAGTTCTACTTAGAACAGATGGTGTGATATTAAAAGAGGACAGAGAAAATGCAGAGCTTCTCTGCTGCCACTCTTTTATTGCTCAAAGACATGGTTAAAAAACAACTAAAAAGTAATTCAAGAACAAGCAAAGATAGGGTCAGAAAGGGAATGTAGGGTAAAGAGAGGCAGTCTGGCTTCCTCATCCAGGTGTCTGGGGAAGGAAAGAGAAGTGGTTTCCTGCAACCTTGAATGGGTCTCTTAAAGTGTATTCTCATAACTTTGAGTCTGGGTCCAACAAACGGTCCCAAAACATGAAGTTCTGGGCTCGCATGTGCAGTGTCACACCATGTCCCCAACATTTGGGCCTGATGCCGGCTCTGTTCGTGCTAGTGCTTAGGGAGGTGGTGGCTTCTTGCTGCGCGTGCAGACACAGCCACGCAGCTGGCAGCCTGCGTGGCTCGCCCACCCTTGAACAAAAGCATGTCAAGCTTCCCCACCGCTCCACGCATTTTCTTCTGTCTCCCTGAGTCTCAAGTGGGCCTGCCAGGCCTTGACAGGCTGCAACACAGGCAGGGAGCATGGCCTTGCTTTAAGTGAGCTCCCAGGGGATATGACAGCTTTCTTCAATCGTTGTCTGGAGAACTATGGAGCAAAAGAGGGGCCAACATTCTCACAGATCATTCTCTATAGCAAAGGCAGTAGCCATGAAAAGAAGTTATCGGAAAGGAGAATTCATGCTCAATGAGGATGGTCTCCTAGAAACGGGAGCTGCTCAACCAGGCGAAGGGATGCCTTGTCATAGCACCTGTCTAGGTAGGAGTGTTGCCATGGGGGACCCCGGGTTCCCCTAAAGGTCAAGGTTTTAAGATTATTTTCTCAACATTTCAGTTCAGCTCTTTTTACTTAAAACAGTTCTCAAAAACAATGTTTGGTAACTACTGAAGGGAAAAATATTAAAAGATCTTAATTTTAATCCATGATGCCACCAACACTGGCTTAGAAGGAGGCATGACACGTTAGCCAGTGGAGGCAAAGACTCAGGCTGTTGGCAAAAACCAGAGAGGATGGCCAGGAGCCGTGTGCACACCAGGGCTCCCTCTTGCTCTGTGACAACACCGATAGGAACGAATGCCTTGTGAGGCAGATTGAGGTGAGGAAAGGAGAACAGTGTGGTCCAAAGCACACACTGATGTGGGGCATCTGCACTTGTCCCACACACCACACCACTGGGACTACGGACGGATGCCTGCAGGGGTGGTCCATTTGCACACGGAGAGCTCAGTACATTACCCGCATGGCTTCCTGAATGTGGTCCTGCCGAATTAGCTCTGCTGAGCAGTCCATGTACCACTTCAAGCAGCGGATGAGCTCCCTGCGAAAGAGAACAGTTCAGAAACCCCGCTGTAATTCATAAGCCACGCAGCCTGAAGTGCTTCCAGCCCGGAATCAGCCGCACAGGAAAGAACACCCTGCCGATGAGCTAGGCTGGAGTGATCAGTCACCGCAGCTGTGGGATCTTTGGATCTCGGAGACCAGACAACGCTCCCTGTCCATAAAGAGTTGCCACGTTTTAATCAGCAATTACAATCACTCTTTACCGCTCTCCCTGACATATGTTTCTTTGATTACAAGAAAGTCTTCCCGAAGTCTTGGACTGCATGTGCATTTTTGTTTTGTCTAAAATTGCTGTCTCTACAACATACCACAATGACTAGTGAATGGCAGACTCTGTGTAACAGAGTCCTGTATGCCCCTCCTTGCTCCACCTTTATCCCATCTATTTTATTTCCTTAGGAACCAAGTCACTGAATGAAATGGGATTACAGCGTCAGAAGGCCTGCACATTCACATGGCAGTAGAGCACCGAGGTCAAGAGAACAGGCCCTGGTCTGACAGCAGGATTCACATCTAGCGCCTATCAGCTTCCAGCTCTGTATCCTTGGGAAAGTTTTCTTTCTTTTTTTTAAAGGAAGTAGCCTTTTTTTTTTTTTTAAGATCCTCACCTGAGGATAGTTTATTGATTTTTAGAGAGAAAGGGAGGAAGGAATGGAGGGGTGAGAGAAACATTGATGTGAGAAACACTGATCGGTTGCCTCCTGTATGCACCATAACCAGGGATCGAACCCACAAACCTAGGTATGTGCCCTGACTGGGAAACAAACCTTGCAACTTTTCCGTTTATGGGGATGACGCTCCAACCAACTGAGCCACCCAGCCAGGGCCCTAGGACAAGTTTTTGATCCCTCTGTGCCTCATTCTCTTCATTTAAAATATAAAGGAAATGATAGTAAATCTCGAAGTTATTGGGAACACTAACGAGATGACATGTTGACACACAAGAATACAGGGCCTGCTCTCCAAAATGATGCCAAAGTGTCAGAGTCACAGTGACTCCACAGCCTCGCCACCCTTGGGTTTTATTTATGTTTTCCCAAATTGCTAATTCATTGAAGAAAATGGTGACTTTTAAAAAATTACATTAATGATTTCAAATAACCTGTGTTTCCCATGTTTACTATTTATATTATCTCTTTTATCAATTGTCTTTTTATTTTTGTTGACATTTATTTGTGCGTGCTCTATTTAGCTACTCACATATTTCCCTGGAAAAGGCAAGAGTTATTTTTTGCAATTTTGACAACTATGTAAGAAATTATGGTTTAAAATGTCAGCTGAAAGCCCACAGCAGTATTTTTTTGCATAAATAAAAAAGTTTATATGAAATCTCAAGGGACTCCAAATATTCAAAACAATCTTGAAGAAAAGAATTTAGAAAACCAACACTTTCTGGTTTTAAAACTTACTACAATGTTACAGTATCAAAACAGCGTGGCACTGGCCTAAAGACTGGTCCAACACTTTCTGGTCTTAAAACTTACTACAATGTTACAGTATCAAAACAGCGTGGCACTGGCCTAAAGACTGACCTATGCACCAGTAGAAAAAAACAGCACAAAAATAAACCCTTGCATATATGATCAAATTACTTTAATAAGGGTGCCAAGACCATTCAATAGGGGAAAGAATAGCCTTTTCAACAAATTATATTAGAAAAACTGGATATCTACATGCAAAATAATGAGGTCAAACTCATGTTACACAATACACAAAAATTAACTTAAGATGGATCAGACTTAAATGTAAGAGCTAAAACTATAAAATAGCTAGATGAAAACATAGGAGTAAAGCTTAACTGTACTGGATTTAGCAATGATTTCTTGGTTCTCAAATCAAACACACATGAAACAAAATAAAAAACAGATAAACTGGACTACATCGAAATGGAAAACTTCTGTGCATCAATGAACACAATCAACAGAGTGAAAGGCGATGGGAGGAAATATCTACAAATTATATACCTGACAAGGGGTTAATATCCAGAATATACCAAGAACTCCAACTGCTGAACAACAAAGAACAAACCACCTGATTCGATAACGGGCAAAGGGCTTGAACAGGTTTTTCTCCACAGAAGAAATACACGTGATCAACTAGCACACGAAGGGAGGCTTGGTATCGCTCATCATTAGGAAAACACCAATCAAAGCCACAGTGAGAAATCCCAAAATACGGAAGAAAAAGAAAAGAAAACCAAAAAACAGAAAATAACAAGTGTTCATGAGGATGTGGGATTGCTGGAACCTTCACACACCGCTGGCAGGGGTGTAAATGATGCAGACACCGTGGAAATCAGTGGGCTGGTTCCTCAAAAAGTTAAACAGAACTATCTCATGATCCAGCAGTTCCATTTCTCAGTATGTATCCAAAAAAATTGAAAGCAGGGTCCCAAAGAGATATCTGCACACCCTGTTCACAGCAGCATTATCCATGACAGCCCAAAGATGGAAGCAGCATAGGCACTCATCAACAGACGGACGAGTAAACAGAATGTGGCGGCGCTGACACACGCGACGAGCGTCAGACTCTAAAAGGGAGGAAGCTCTGACACATGCTACAACATGGATGAACGCTGAGGACATTATGCTGAGTGGAAAAAGCCACACAGAAAAAGACCAGTAGTGTATGATTCAATTTATATTAGGTACTTAGGGCAATTCGAAGAGACATAAAATATACTGGTGGTTGCTCAGAGTCTGGGCTAGGGAAGGAATGGGGTGCTAGTTTTTACTGAGCACAGGGTTTCAGTTTTGTAGGAGGAAAAGAGTTCTGGAAACGGATGGTGGTGCTGGTTGTACAACAATGTGAAGGTACTTAATGCCACTGAGCTGTACACTTAGAAACAGTAAATTTTATGTTATGTGTATTTCAGAACAATTAAAAAAATAAATGAAGTTGAAGAAAAAAGTCAGCTGATGCCAAATGGAACTTACCTGTATGCCAGGGCTCCAGCAAAATGTTTCTGGATATATGTGTCCATTACGGGCCGGAAGTGGAAATACTTGATGTCTCGGAGCAGGTTGATGATGAACACCTGGGAGAGATGGGCGGTATCAGGGTTCATCAGAGGCTGCAGACCTATCCCCAGCACAGGACAGAACTCATCTTCTTCAAGGAATGGCAACCTGCCTGTGTTTTCTCTAGTGTGCCCCACGGGCAGTGAATGTAAGATTTCCACTCTGTGTCTGAACAGCTGTCTTGTCTGTCCTGTTCCTATCACTCCTGGGCTCCCAATCCAGACTCTGGGCTCATCTGTCTGTGCCAGTGTTACTCTGTCTCTTCCTAATAAAGATGGGTGAACAACAGGGACCAGGGGAAGGCAAAACAATACCTGTGTAGGTGGCATAAATACTATCGCATCTCGAAAAGCCTGGTAAAAAGAGGAAAAACAATATTGTCCTTGGAGCTACATTGGCCTACGAAAGGCTGCGCCCTTCAGAAATGGGCGGTTAGCCGGGGAAGTGAAGAAGAAAAGCCAAAGGGTGCCTGCGCACATGCCGTTCTGGCGTCTGCCCCTCCTCTGTCCGGCGCCCTTGGAGTGCCTGGCTCTCCCCAGAAGGAAAGCACCCTACGGGGCTAGGCGTGGCAAACAAAATGCACTGGGCAGCCGCATCACTGTCTGTTCTCACTAAGCAACCTCCTGAGGCTCTGGCTCCCAAGCAGTTTCAAAAAGGGAGAAGCTGTGATGATCAGACCAGCATGAGTGAGCCTCTGCTTGTCCTGGTGGTTACATCCAACTTTGTAAGTGAATAAATGGACCATTTTTTCCCTATTTTAGCCTCTGGACCCTTTACTGGTGTAGGTCACTATTTCAGGGGCCAGGCAGCCCTGGATCAGTGATGAGACTGAGTATCAGAGCTATGAAGTTGAGGCCTGGACCTGACCGTGATGAGGCCTTCAAATCTGATCTTGTGGGGATCGGCCTTATAGATTGGTTGGCCTTCTTGGGTGATACTGTTCAGTCCCTTTTCTATTGGAAGCATCTGAACCCACTTGAATAAATTATTTCCCTCATTTAAAAATACGTGATAGGAAAAAAAAAGAGCCAGCAACAATGAGACTTACCAAAGACTGAAACACCAACAGGCCGTATTTTTCTGTATTATCATCCAAAATCACAAAGAGTGTATCTAAGATGTCCTGCAGAAACTGCAAGAGCATAAACATGAGGGTTCGGCTCTCAGGACCTTGCACACATAGTTAAACTTCCATGCGCTGATGAATTTACCTCCCAATAAACAAAGTCAAAGATCTAAGATCAAAACACCACTTGGAAATAATATAGTGCCCATCTTCACCCAGCTGAGGGGTAACTAGGTGGACTTGCAGGGTTTGCTTATAGCTCAAAGGAATATGGAGAGGCTTTTCCTGTTGAGTAAGTGCTAAACTTCTAAGGAAAGAGATACTGCCTATTAAACTTGGAACATCCATACAGGACAGCAATTTTAAAACAAAGACAATCTAAGTGATTCTGATGCCAAATTTATTTTGAGAAAAAGAGCTCACTTTCCTGGGACCTCAAAAAGTTCAGCAGTTCCTTGCTCTCTACTGTGGTCTAACTCTATAGAAGACATTTGGATGAGAATGTAGCAAGCTAGGCCTTACCTAGAGAAACTATGTTTTAATCTGGAAATTAACGTCCCAGGAGAAGGGAGAATGCAGCTGATAAGGGTTTTCAATGACAGTAAACAATCTGGAAACACTGGTTTTTTGGTGGTTATTCATTTTTTAGAGCATGTGCCTTTTTCTTTCTAAGATGCGAATAAGAAAAAAAAACTTTTGGATGCTAGTAGTCTTTAAAAATCAAACGTAACATCCTGTTGGTCAAAACACAATTTAAAATTACAGTGATTCTACTTTTTTTCAAAACCATATAAGGTGGGAGACGTGGACAGGAATGCAGATGGACAGGACTGGTTATGGGTTGACAACTGTTGGTGCCAGGGGATGGGCACGCACAGGGCTCTTTATATTGATCTGCCCACTTTTGTGTGGGTTTGGAATTTTCCAATAAAAGCTAAAAACACGTTTTACAATGCTAATATTATTCTCTTCACATTCTCTTCTGGCTGGCTCGAGACAAATTATTGATACTAAAACCAGATCTGCTGGTAGAATGTTCTCTTGTGAGCAATACGATTCATTTTTAAAAGATCAGACTTTTCTAATACCTTATCTGTTTACCAGATATTTTTAATATGTTCAGAAGTAAAGAATGCCCTGAATATGAAGTTATCATATTTCAAAAACTAGTATTAGCTTATTTATTAAGATCTTTCTAAATGTATACTCTGATCAATTAAGTAAAACAAAGTTCATACACAACTTCATAAAAGCGCACAGAGGTGCACAGACTTTAAAACTGTTCCTGATTTGGAAACACCATGTTGTGTATTAACGGGTTGCCAGAGCTGTGCAAGTGAAGTGCAGACAGCGCACTGCTCACTGAGTTGGTGCTTGCAACCCAGGGCCCCGAGTACTCAGGAGGGACCGGCAGCCTTCCTGAGGGTTCGTCGCCACCCTACACTCTGCTGCTCTTGCCGATCACCAAAAGCACCTGCACTTTTGTCAGTGGGGTTCACGCCATTGAGCTGAATCCACCTGCAGGGCTTTCACTGGCAGGAGGCACCTAGGGGTTTCCTGAGCTAAAACTAGGTGAGCCAACATGCTATAGAATGCGAAGAAGCCGTGCAGAAGGTAGCTGGGGACTGGTAGTACTGCTGTCGGCTGCTCAGGCCGTCAGATGGGAAAGGTCACAAAGGTCCTCAGCGAAAGCAGAGGGCGGGGAGTAAGGAAGTTCCTTAGTATGGACTCTAAGTGAGAGACTGGGCCAAAGCCGCAGCTGCAGGTTAATGGAGCAGATTTTGAATTCCACTAGATAATCAAGAGAGTAGAGCCAGACAGACATCAGGCTAGGTGTGCGGTGAGAGGGTCACAAAGTAAGGAAAATAAGAAAGACCTTAAGAAAGGAAAGGAAACTAAAGGAATGCAGGCAGCACCAACTCGAGGACTGTTTCTGAGGGGACACCATACTACTACCCTTCAGTTGTCCTTTTGCTTTCTAGGAAGAAAAACAAGTCAACATCGGGTTTAAATGTAGCTTCTAAAAGGAACAAACCTGATGTGATAACTAATTTTAGAGAAGAAAACTAACTTTAAAAAAACTTTAATCCTACTCATCTAATTATACCTTTTGAGAAATGGTCTTGGAGGCATACTGGCAGAACCTGGGGGCAGGGAGGCCTTTGGCCCAGGTGCTTGCTCAGGAAGCACGTATGAATCGTGGGAGCCATACCTTAACAATCTCCTCTCCACTGACATGCCGCAGCCGCCCTAGGATGTCCATGATCCTGTCTGGGAAGGCCTTCCATTTCAGCAGAGCAAGGAGGTCCACTAGAAGGCAAGCCAAAAAGATGCTGAGCCCTGGCTACGCCGAGGTCAAGCAAAGCCCAGGCTCTCCCAGCCATGGACAGGCGG
The DNA here is from genome assembly GCA_004026545.1 of Mormoops blainvillei. NCBI lineage: Eukaryota > Metazoa > Chordata > Mammalia > Chiroptera > Mormoopidae > Mormoops > Mormoops blainvillei. The sequence goes on from PVJD01000432.1 coordinate 188,384, forward strand.
GATCTAGGGGAACAGAAGTAGCTGCACTACCACAGCCTCTTCAGTGCTGAGATCAAGGCCAAAGACATATCTGTGAACTCCGGATGTATGCTTTGGAGCTGCTAAGACCATGGGAAATCTCACTGGCTGCTACTGCCAAGTGATTCCTTCAGCTTCAAATGCAAAGAACTCCCTCACTGTGGCATGACAGCAATAATTTCTGTCTCCCTTAATGTACATCAGCCATGCAGGACAGGGAGGGCGCCGCCCTGCAGGTGCTATCACCTACCGTTCTGGGTGAGTTTGGTGGAGGAGAGCTGCGTTGAGATGAAGAAAGACTCTTTGGTGCTGCGCTGGAAGATGAGGCTGGAGGGGATGTTAGGGCAGCCGTTGTAGTCCTCTTTGCAGCAGGGCAGGCCCAGGTACAGAGCATGGTTGTTAAATGTGCTATTCTCATCGCACTACAGGCAAAAGTAGAGAACACAGTATTTCCTGAATGACACCACGTGCAACAATCAAATCCTAGATTTCTGGTTGATGTTCGTGCTCCATGTAGAAACTCCCCAGAATGGCTGACATACCTTTCAAAGAGAACATGTCAGGGCATGTGGTCTCCACCTGGTGCACAAGCAACACTGGGTGGTAGCTATGCTGTGTCAGCCGACAGTCCATGATCTCAAATAGCAGGTCTCCAAATATACTAGCCAAGGCCACAGTGGCCCAGGGGGTGGTGACAGGTTTTCGTTACCAGTGGAGAGGGAGGTGGGAAATGAGGGCCTGTGGGCACTGCTTGTGGGAGGGAGGCTGCTGTATGTAGAAGACAAAAGCCTGCCCACAGCTGTCCTGCTGCCACACACCAGCACACAACCCTGGTTCTGGTGAGCCACTTGACTGAGAGCCACGTGTGAGAGTGGCCCCGGGGAGTGAGGGCTGAGGTGACAGAGAACCAGGTCCCATACCTTGTACACATAAAGTTCGTGGATATCATCTGAGAGAGTGGTGCCGTCATCCCGCATCAGGGGTGAAAATGCAAAGCCAAAGAGTTTCTTTTCCCCTTTGTCCTTTGCTGTAATCAGAGCCAAGTGTTAGTTGCTTTTGCTCCCTGCTTTGCTTTTTAAATTCAGAAATTCCCTGTGCTCACTACCTACGCTCTTTACCTCTTTGTCCCTTACTTTCATGAATTACCAGTGTGGCTGCAGGAAGGATGAGAAAAGTGCTGGACTACATTTCCACTTATATCCCAAAGTACACAGGCTACATAGACCCAGAAAGAAACAAAACTGCTGGTCTTGATAAACCAGAGGCTTTCTAAGAGCAATGTGACACGCACAAAGGTGACACCCAAAGGGGAATGACACTGGCGACTACCCGGTGTCCAGGTCTGACACTAAGAAGAACCAATGCCCCACCCCATGGCTTTAAATCACTGTCCAAAGAACAGCCTCTGGTGACATCCCATCTCTGAAATGACCATCTCTTCCTAGCTTCTCATTTTCTTGCCCCAACAGTAAGAACCCTCTCAATTCCGTTCCAGAGAGGAGTTACATTCATATCCTCAAAGGAATGTGGAGAGGAGTCTTGCTCACTGGAGCAGTGTCTGAACTCGAAGCGCAGGTGGGAGCCACGGAACCGGTCGATGGGGATGGGTAGTTTAATGATCTCCCCCCAGCGAGGACTGTTGCTGTGGTAGAGGACGAACGAGTGGTAGGAGCTCCTGTTTGGCTCCCCTGAGCCCAAGCTGATGCAGTCCTGGAAGAGAGAAGCAAAATAAGGTGTCATCTTCCTGGAAGGAGCCCCCAGAGTTCTCCGTCTCTAGGACACGTTCTCCTTTGTGCAGGTCTGATTTCCCCGGCAGGAGAAACCTCTAAGATGAGAAACTTCGTTTGGCTTAAATTTAATACTCTGGGAAACGACTGTGTTGATGCCATAAGGACTCAGAGGTCACAGCGCCCCTTGTTTTCCCGGGGGCAGTGGTAACCGAACATAAGAGCGCAACAAGCCCGAATACAGCTGGGTTGTGCGCCTGAACCACTGAGGCAGGCCCTGCGTCCTCGCCGAGAGGAAACAGTGGACTCCCTGGGAGAAGTCAGCTGTACATGGCACACTGCCAGATCGGAAAAATAAGGAAATTAGAAAGCGGAGAGAGCTTGTTTCCCAGCCTTCCTTAGCCCAGTGCCGCACTGGCATTTTAGGGTGCTGTCCGCTGACTGTCTAAGGCAGACCAGATTTAACTTGACCCCAGTTCCCAAGTATTGCCATGAAGATGCAGTCCTGGGACTGCTGGCGCCCCTTGTTGGAGGACAGGAAGCTGCACCATACAAACTCGGAAGCAGCTCCCTGGCTGGGTGGGGGCGGTGTGAACATCTGATGGCTCTGCCGACCTTGGTATGACACCCATGCAAACCATGGACATGTCTTAGTCCTTGAGGTGGATTTTAAAAATGAAAAATGACTGTTCAACCACCATTTCAACATTCACCTCTACTTCTTCTTGGCTTTGGGAGATGGTTTTGGCTAATTTTACCTCCTTCTGTAAAATGTGGATGATCATCCTACCTCGCGAGACTGCTGTCAACGTACATAAAAGAGGTCAGGAGAAGACCAATTTGCCATCTACCAAGCACTCTGTAAATGATGCCTTGTGATTTGCCAGGGACTGTATCGTGACATGACAGAGGGGAAAACTGACACACTGATAACAGTGAAAGAACAGCCCAGGTCTTCACTTTCGGTGATCCCTGCAGTGCGTTGGCTGGAAATGATCTTTCAGGGCTTGAGCCCGCTGCTTCTTGTCACATAACCTGGTACCAGCAAGTGAGTACCTAAGTCTCCCCCTTGACCAAAGAGCAAATGTGACTTTCCTATATTAGCTCAAGGAACAAAAAGAGCAGGACCGAGTAACAGTTACTAAAAGGAGGCAGCTCGATGCTAGGCAGGATGGCAGGACTAACAGGCGGGACAGAGCTAGAGGAAACGGGTCTAAACTGGAGCAGGAAGGCCTCGGGTCAGACGCTAGGAAGAATTTCTACAAAGGCCGTTGACACTGGAAGTCATTATCCAACCATGCCTAGGGTTTCCCTGACAAAGGAAGAGGCAGAGAAGAACACTCACGGGGTGACCTGAGCTCAGCCCTGCCTGAGGAGAATCGGTCTCTAGATCAAGTCCACAGAAGTAGCGGGATTACTTCAGGATTAGCCTCCATTCCAAACTGGCTGGAAAGCCTTACCTTCAAGATTTCTCCATCTGCATAAAGCACATACATGGTCACTTCAATATTCTTCTGTACACTTTTTCCGCCTCTCTCAAAATCCCCCTTCTCCAGGGTTAGGTACAGGTCATTGCGGATATCGCCTGTGGGGAAAGAAATGCCATGTCTCCATAACCACAGAAGCCACACTGTCCCATCTGCATGGAGGACCAGGGTAGCGATTGGAGCCTCCAGGGTTTGGGGGTGCAGAGGGCATTCCAAGCTCAGTTAATAACAATGGACATCCTACCAGTGTCAGTGGAGCAGTGCTCAGTTTGCTCAGCCACGTGCTCTCTGAGTCGGACTTCCGAAGGGCTTACCACAGCTTGTGCACGGTGGGAAGGGGCAGGGCAGAGGCTCTTCGCTCAGGGTGCAGGGTACTGTTCAGGCTTTCTCCCCGCCACCCCAGGAAAGTAGCTGCAATCTCAGCCTCCCACAGAGGAACGATCTGAGAATCAACTTTAATCATGTCTTGTCCATGTCTCAACTAATCCCTCCTTTCCCTAAAGAAAAAAAAGTTTCTTTTTTCTTTTATAGGTTTTCTTTTTGCAGTCCTTAACCCTTGAGTCTGACTGAAGGCTACACTACTTCTTCTTTCTGGAGGCCTAGCTCCAAATCCCACTCCCTGTGGCAGTGCCAGGTGGAGGTCACTGGACTACGTGTCAGGTCTTCTTTTTGTTACAAGTGCTCTGGGAGCAGGTGATGGTCCTAGAGAAGCACAAGTGCTAATGCACTGAGGGGAGCCTGGTGGGCTCTTGCTGCTCCGCTGTGCTCTAGCTCCAGCCCACGCTGCCCATCCGAAATGACCTTTGTCACATCTGCCTTTCTATGAGGAATGGGACTGTCTGTTCCTGTATGAGAGGGGCTTACTGAGGCTGCTCTAAGCTTCCAAATCTACAACACGATGAGTTCTAGTCACACTCTAAAGAAGGGTTTTTGACTTTCAAAAACGCATAGTAAAGACTGTGGGCGGGGTGGGGATATGTTCCAAGGAAGAAAATAGCAAAACAAAACAAAAACAAAACAAAAACAGGTAAGACCAAAGTGAAGACATATTAGTGGTCTGAAGAAATCAACGGAGAGATGATGAACAATTAACTTGTAAAGCAAGCCAATTCAGAAGCCAGACATTCTTTCTACTTCATTTCTTAGAAACACTGGCACATCTAAATATACTCATTACCTGGGGTCACAGTGACATAAACAGGTTTTGTTTTTAGTAAGCAAGTGAGCTTTCTGGTTTGGTCAGATACACAATGCCAACCGAAGGCCTCTCTTCTAATTGAGTCTGAGGCTCTTTTACGCACGACACAGCGACAGATTAGGACCGGCATACATCTGGGGCTTTTGAGGTCTTCGTGACCAGACCTTCTATTCTTCAGGTTACCTTCCTATCCTAGGAGTGTAATCATGGTTATTTGGTCACATAATGAAGCTCTCAAAATACTGTAGCTCAAGTGAGGAAGAGCAATCCATAAGGAATTAATTGTTCTCTGGCAGCCAAGAACCTTCCCTGTGTGAAAGCCATCTTGCTCCCCAAACAAATGGCCCTGAGGCTACCATACGGAGAAGAGGAAAATGTGTTCTGAAAATCACACACAAATGTGACTGCAGAGTAGGTGGGGCAGCCTTGGGGACGCTTGTCCTGGCTCTCTGCACAGATCTGCCTCCTGGGCTGAGCAAAGCCTCTACTTTAAACTTTGATGAATTTGAAACTTTTCGCCTGTCTCCCCTGGACATCGCGGCTTGGGCCCTCCTAGCGCATCACTGAAAGGGCGCTCAGGGTGCGGGCAGGGTGGTGAAGGCAAGCAGGGGGAGAAGGGGAACTCAAATGCATTAGAGCTTGTTACTGTCAGGGCAGAGCTCAATCAGATCTGTCCTGAAAGTAAAACTCAACATTAACTGGGGACTACACTCGACTTGGAGCGGCGAACACACAATACAACATACAGATGACGTATTGTAGAACTGTATACGTGAAACCTATATAATTTTATTAACCAATGTCATCCCAATAAATTCACTAAACAATAATTAACTAGGAAATTTACTTTGGATTATTGCTATTATAATGGGATAAATCAAAGTTGGTTATGCCTTTAATTTTTAACAACTGAAACAGACATCTCAGGGCCACCTTCTGATAAAAATCCTTTCAGTTACACATTAGCTTTACTATGGAGTTTAAATAATTCTTCAGTTTCTAGGCTAATTTGGCAAAAAAGTGAAGAGTCCAGAGATTTTTCATGTCTAACCTAGAGAACTTACATCTCTAAGTGCTTAGTGCTTTGTTTAAATATCACCGGGGTTTAAAGGAGCGCTCTCTGGAAGTTACTCTCCAGTTGATCCACTAGTGGCCTTGACAAGCAGACACTGCGTATCCGCAATGGTATTCTAGATCGTACACAATTGTTTAATTTCTGCGGCTCTACACACAAGGTAACTATGCTGCAGTAAACAAATCCTTCACATGAAACATTTCAAACTTCCTAGCCACAGATGACACAGGATACTAACACAAACCTGTGCACTGTCTTGGAGATTGATAATGACAGAATTTGGTCTGGGTTGGTTTTATAGTGTGCGCCCATGGTTTCTGGGCAGCTCCTCCAGGGCGTCTTAACCTAAAATGCCAATTTCAAATGGAAGGACTGAGCTACATATTCCTACAGTTTTCATTCTTTAAACATTTTCTATTTAAACAGAATGCCTTTGGTGATCATCTAGTTTAGAAAATCAGTTAACATTAAGTGACTGCCCCTCTAAGTTAGACTGAAGTAATTTCGTCTCACCAGACCTTTGGCTGCTCTGTAGTTGGAGAACAGACCTGCCTAGACCAGGGCCGCTCTCAGTCAGCAGAGGTACTAGGCTGCCTTATGAGCTGCAATTTGGCAAATTATAGCCTCAATTTCGAGAATGGCATTTCATGAGTGTTAATGCTACTGGGCCTTCTTGTCAAAAGCTCTCTGCGGGATCTTTTAAATTAAGCTCTCCATTAATTCTCCTAGAACTTGGAGAAAACCTAAGAACAAGCAAATGTGTAAAGCTCCAGGGATCTGATGACCCAGGCCTGCCTTACAGATCGCCTCCCAAGACTCCCTGCTCTTCAGCTGTCCCTAGTGCAAGTAACATGCTCACAGAGCCTACCAGTGGAACCATGCTTTTGAGTTAAGGTACTGTCTTCAGGAGGCTCCTCTAAACTTTAGGACCAACTTCCAGGAGAAGGATGAAGACAGGCAGATTACAGTGAGGACGGGAAAGAGAATGCCTGCACAGTGGTTTTTGAGTTAGGCTGTATTTGGATCACCTAGGGAGCTTGTTAAAATATTTCTAGCATCCACTCCATGAGAGTTCAGTGGGGTTTGGGTACACACGTCAAAAAAATCATCAGATGATTCTAAAGCTCTCCAGGGTTTAAAACCAGAGGACAAGAACATGGCGGGTTGCTGGGAAGATGCTGACGAAGTTTGGCTGTGGGCGGGGGGCTGGGTAGCTCTTACGCAGCATGGAGGAACCCTGGGCTATAAAAGGGGAGGCTCTTCTGTGGGAAGACAGAGGAGATGTTGTTGAGGGCAGCCCTGTCTCCCTTTGTTAGGTGTCTTCTGCTTCCTAAGGTTGACGGAACATCCAACATCAGCGGTGCCTTACATCTCTAAGTGCTTAGTGCTCTGTTAACATGCAAAAGAGTTTCTTAAATGGAAAGATGAATGAATAAGGCTGTTTTGTAAGAGGGCTTCAGAATAAATAGTCTTTGTCCATTCAGTTTCACATGGCGGCCAGTGCTGGCTGCTGGTATATATGGCTGTGTGTCAGGGAACTAGGGAGTTAAGAAGAGGCAGAGGTTGGCACATTTTTTTTCTGTAAGAGGCCAGCCAGTAAATATTTCAGGCTTTGTGGTTCCCATAGGTCTCTGTCACATGTTCTTTGTTTCCGAAACCCTTTTGAAGTGCGGGAAAGAAGCCACTCTCAGCTGGCAGGTAGCACAGAAACAGGCTGGTGGCCTGTGGGCTATAGTGAGCCGGTATGTTTATCAACTTGATGTGTTTACATGGCCAGTTTCCTGACACTGCATACCGGCCGGATGTTTACCGGCCCTGGCCGGTGTGGCTCGGTCAGCTGGAACGCCACCCTGCAAAGTGAAAGGTTGCCAGTGTGATTCCCAGCCAGGACATGTGCCTAGGTTGTAAGTACGGTCCCTGGTCGAGGTACATGTGGGAGGCAACCAATCCATGTTTCTCTCACATCGATGTCTCTCTCCCTCTCTCTCCCTCCCTTCCCCCCTCTTTAAGGTCCATAAGCACATCCTCAGGTGAGGATAAAAAAAGAAATCTCGACTCCCGTAAGTCTACAGAAACAGCTGCTGGGAAGGAGCAAGGTGACAGGCCTGAGGTCATCTCACTACATCAGGGACTGGCCTGAAACATTCGGGGGTCCCTATGGAGTGAGGGGTCTTAGATGTAATGGTGCTTTTTAGCTACCAAAAATCTTAGAGGCTGGGGAACACGCTGACAGAGCCGCACCCTAGAGGGACAGAGGACATCCAGCAGTGGTGGCCAGGGCTGACCCTCTGAAGGCCTGCATCCTTGCACGACTCTGGAGAACCAGGTCACAGTGGGTCTGCAGGTCTCTCCGAGAGCAGTTTCCGTACCGGTTTCAAAATCTCTGAGGTCCAGCTCAGGCACCAGAGCATGTGTCAGTAACAAGCTCTTTGCAGACACTCCAGCCTACATGGAGTGATGGAGCCACACTGATCCAGCCAAAGCAGAATTCCATCCCAGGAAAAACGGTCCAGGATGGCCCACACTTGTGTGGCCACTCAGTTGTGTGTAGATTCTTTCTTATATTCGTGTTCCTTCTGAATAAACTATACTACATATTACAAAGCTTTGGGTTCACGGCTAACTGTTTAATACTGTATTACAGTTGTACCTTGTATACTTCTGGGTAGGACTGGGGGGCTTCGATAATAGTGCTTTCTTTCTCTTAAGATCATGTATTTGTTACAAAACTAGAACTTTCTCCCAGCAGTCACAACAGCCTACTAGTGATGGTGCCAATTTTCTCTCCTGGCAGAACAGGAGTAAAGTCTCTAGAAAGCATTCATGGGGATGCGGAGACATTAACGGCCATTCAGTTTGGATGGATTCAAGCATATAATCAATGTTTTATTTTGTAAGAGTTCTAATTTGGAGGATGAGAACCCCCCCTGCCCCCCAAAAAAGGAAGAAAACTCTTGGGAGGACTTCTTTATAGTATCCAGGAAAGACAGGTTCTTTACTCTTCCTACCATGTCTTCAGTGTCACATGTCTACTGGTTTCTATTGTTACAAAGTCAGTGACGTTCCCTGCTCTAACAGGATGACAGGAATAGACACAGTATCCTCACTATATATGGTTATTCTTTTCATGGGCCGACAAGGTGATGGTCTTTCAACTTGTTGTGGGGTCAGATGTGACTAATTCCAAACCATCCCGTAGATACACTGTCAAAGCTTCATCTGATGCTCAGATGGCCACAGTCCTATGAGTCACCTGTAGTAAACGCTTTTATCACTACCCTTAAGGAGAGTTTTCTTTCAAAAATCACGTCTCTGTGTGTTTGCCCTTTGTATGAGATGAGTCCAACAGAGCTGAAAAGGGAAGCTTTCTGCCTTTCTGATTCTTTATAGCTTGGAATAAGTCTTCTCATGTTCTTTTCAATGGGAGTAGTTGATCTGTCTCATAAAAAGCTTTCCCTGTAGCACTGGCCAGGTGGCTCAGTTGGTTGGAGTGAAGTCCTGTACACCAGAAAAGTTGCAGGTTTGATTCCTGGTCAGGGCACGTGCCTAGGCTGTAGGTTTGCTCCCTGGTCAGGGTACATACAGGAGGCAACCAATTATGTTCCTCTCTCTCTCTCTCCCCTCTCCATCTCCCCTCTCTAGAATCAATAACATATCCTCAGGTGAGTGTTAAAAAAAAAAAGCTTTCCCTATAGCTATACACCTAGGTCTTGTTAAGATTTTCTAAACATTCCAACATGTCCTTTGCTTCCTCAGATCTTAATAACTTAATAATCGCCCAAAGTAATAGTCTTCTAGGCTGGGTTGGTAGCTTCCCTTATGTCTTGTCAGTTATCCCAAAAGGTGAAGCTGATGAAGGATTAATAATGTATATGACACCCCACCCCACTATTGCAACATTCCATGAAACAAATGAAGATGGAAACAAAGCAGGCAAAAAGCAAACAGGACACACAAAAGCAGAAACTTACACCCAACTATCTTCATCTCTGCACCAGAAAGAAAGGGGCGAGAATGAGGGGACAGCACAGAGAGAAACAAGAACAATTAAGACAAACAGGAAAAGAGAATAAAACATCACTTGCAGGTCGGCAATGAAGGGCGCACTTCTTACCAGGGATCAAAGCAAAGGACAGAGTGTATTTCAGAGTGTATTTCTGAACACAAGGACAAGAATCAGAGGGCCCCCTGGAGGGACACATGCCTGCATAGCTGCCTTCTAATGGTCAAGTTCAGGGCAATCCAGGGGGAACAGTGCTTGTGCCGGGTCTGATTCAGGGAAGGGCAAAGCATCCCTAAGGCAGAGTACGCGCTAGGGCATGGTTCTCACAGGGGGGCCCAAGCTGGCAGCATCACCACCACCTGAAAACTTGAGACAAATGCAAATTACCAGGCCCCACCCCAATCCCACTGTGCCAGAAACTCCTGGGGCAGGCCCAGCAATCTGTGTTTTCACAAGCTCTACCGGGGATTCTGATACGCACTGAAGTTAGAGAGCTACGGTTTAGGAAAAACTTAGTCAACAGTTAGAACATACTCAATCAAAGGGCAGGTTTCTTCTGGCAAGACAGAAAACCATTTAACTAAACAAACATGGCCCATATCACTCACAGTAAATGACAAGCTTAAAAATTCAAGGCTTTGGAAACGAGTTAAAACGTTATAATCCCCACAGATCCATGACAGAGCTCTGTATTGCTAATGACTCCAGAGAACACGCCTTCCAGGAAAGCAAAGGATCAGAGAGGGCTGCTGGGGTGCTGGCACTTCCCTGCTGGCTCAGACATGGTCTGGAGAAGGTACCGCCTTTTCTCGAGCAGGAGATTTTAAATCATCCCTTTCAGTTCACAGCTTTTTGGCCAACAGCTTTTTAAAAGGTTTTCGGGGGCTAATTCTGACAAGTAAACTACTAGGAATAGTGTTAACATCCACTTCTCCACCTGAACACCTGTCCTGCTCCCACCTTGTCCTGCCCATGTTCTTGGAAAATCATCTAGTAAAGGAGCAAAGATATGCTACAGAGTTACTAGCTTTTGTACTGAACTAAAACGAATTTGGAAGGAAGGAGGAAGGACCACAGAAATGTGACAAACCAACAAAAGGCTGTAAATTTCAAATTCTGGCTTAAATCCCCATATCTGTTTGTTCTATAATCTAGAAGTCAGGGCCTCAGCTATGGCACATAGTAGGACATCTCCTGTTCACAGCACTCACATGACGTGTACAGACACACCCGTGGAAAGCCATGGGAGACCATTAGGAAGACCTCTTCTGAAATGGTATGTTGGTTCTGGGGTGGCTGGAGCCTGTCTGAACTCCGACTGTGCGGTTACAGCACAGTAGCTGAGCTGTAAGCTCTCCAAATGAGTATCTGTCAAATGCTGGGTAGTTTTAAAATAAGAAGCAGTTTATGAGTAATTCTAATTTTTACATTTACTCTAATGTCTCAGACTTAAGTGTTGAAATGCTGACAGTTACTGACATAATTTATTTCCTTGTGCCTTTCCCATATACCGTGTGTCAAGAAGCAGCTGCAGCCTCTTGTCACTTTGTCACCCCAACACTGTAAGGGCTGAGAGACTGCTGCAGCCCAGCAATAATATTCGCACAGGTAAAGGGCGGACCAGATGCAGGTGGACAGGTAGACAGGGCTTGGAAGTCTCACAAAAGGGCTTCTTGCCATAGTCACGGTTTCCTAAGACAGGTTGGCTACAATGAAAAACACTCTACACTTTCCTGCTTCTGCAGCGGGACCTGCAGGGCAGCCCTGTCACCTTTCCTGAGGATGGCACACCCCCTCTCAGGACACCCCGGGGTGCAGTAAGGGGGCGGGCAGCTGTGGGCTCACAACCCTCGGAGTGGCCACCTGTACCAAAAGCTCTTCCCTCAAGAGAGGAGGACAGGAGCGGAGTCCGACTACACACCAAGGATGGCTTTCCGCCTATGAGCCCTCCCACATTCAGCTGCAGCATGCGGCACTCAAAGGCACTCTCACAGCTGCAGCCGGGACCTCCCAGCATGGCCAGGGTCTCGGTCTCATATGGCAAATCACACGATGATCCCTTAGCTGCCCGGGGAGGGAAGGCCTCCCTAACCTCAGCTTGCCTCGCCAATGCCTGACACAGCTGACTTCCACGGTGGCGTCCAGCGTGGTGTATAAACCTGTGTGCCAACCATGCCAAGAGATGCAGAGCGCTCCACAAAAAGACACTTTTCACAGACGAGGTGTGGACAATGTCACTTTTGAAATCAAAGTCTGCTTAAAAACATTTTTGACTGAAACTTGTTCCTTTCTAGTCTCTGCTCACTTGGTTTTAATGCAATGACTACGTGAAGACTGATAGGAAGGAAATGTCCAAATCTTAGATAAACAGGTTCTTAAAAGAAAGGACAGACTTTAAATACATCCGTTAGAATATATGACTCCACTTCTTGAGCCTTGATATCTAATTAACGTACATCACCAGATAAATCTGGGTAACCACCTACGCTTTCTTCCATGACATGCTGCCAAGAAGCCAGGGACTATGTCTGGGCTCTTTTCCCCATAACCAGGGCCATACATGGCTGAGGACTGGCGTCAGGACCGGATGGGAGAAATATCCTGTGGAGGATATTGCATCTACGGCAGCCACACTGGGACCTTTCGTAAGCATGAAGTCTCCTTAGCATTTAAAAATATACATGGGGTTGACTGATTGAATGGCCCAGGTTTCCCATCCAAAAGACCCTCCTCTTACGCATGAGCAGATGAAGGCCGTTCATTGCAGCTTGCCCTGCATGCACGGTGTCTATGGAGAGGTATCGAGGGCAACAGAAAACAAGTCTGGGCCTAGTGTGGGACGGTGGAAGGCAGCTGGGATCCATCACATGGGCCTTCTCTGTGTTCCCCTTTGGTTATGTGTGGGCAAACATTTGTAACAGGAGGATTTAAAGCACCGTGGAGAACTCCAAACAGGTGAAATTTACAGCAGTCACAATCAGTTCGGTCTAGTCTGGCCTAGCCCTTCTACACAAAAACAAGCAAGCTTTTAGCAGATCATTAAAACACAGCGGTAAGGGTAGGTCCATAGCTCCTGGAGTCTGTCTAGGTGACCAGCTATCTGTCTGTTCTGATTTCCCTCCCCCTGTTCGCTTCTTTTCTGCATATCAGACCACCTGCCACCCGTCTAAGACGCCTCTCTACCTTCCCTCACTCCCTGCAGTCCCCTTGGCTCTGATGGTCTGTGTGGACCCACTTCTCCAGCACTGCCTGCATCTGACTGAGTAGAGAACATAAACCTGGGATTGACCTGCTGGGCTCACAATGGAGGGTCAGTGTAGTCCCACCTTCTGCCCTGGCTCTCTATCGGGCATTAGACAAGGCGGGAGAGACAGTTCCTGAGAAACTGGCCAGGCTGTACAATTCACAATGCCTAACTGATACCATCTGCCTGATCCAGTTTTCTAAAATGTTAAAATGTGTCCGCTTATTCCTACATGAAGTGGAATTCATCAACACTAGAGGCACTACTTTGGTGTATTCTTCCCCTTAAACAGGAAGTTCTTGTGAGCCAATTCTCTTCTAAGGCCTGTGACAGAAGGGGAGTGTAAAAAGGCACCCTCACGAAGTTCCATGGTGGCGGCCACCACCCAGCCTCCACAGAGACAACAAAGCCCAGCTGCTGGCTTGTCATGCTGCACTGGTGAATGTGATGTGGGAGCTTCTGGAAAAGAACAAATACCAACAAAAGCCAAAGGGGCCACTGGCCACAGACCACACACAGTCAGCACCCTGGCTTGGGGTGCAGAGGCTCGTCGTGGCTTTAGGGCTCCTCCAAACGTAGTTCACCGACTGCCCGTGAGACAGTGCTGGACCCCGCCCCCCTCACCTTCTCCCACCCCGTCCCCGAGAAGTCCCACCTACCTGGCATGATGACATCAGGAAATCCCAATTTTCTTGTAATCGCCAATCCCCTATTAAATATCATGGGGTTTTCTCTCCTTATCTGTTCCATGTCCCCACGAAGAAGCTGGAGAGAAATGATGAGGCCTGCAAGGACAAAAGCATTTTCTTCCTCAGCCCCACACTCCCACCCTGTATTGTAGCGCGAGACAAGACAGATAGTCTCACTGTCTCCAAAGGAAAAGGTGCAAAGTTCAGCATTTTTCTTGAAAAAAATATTGATACAGAAAATATACACTATTCTAAAGAAACATTCTAGAAAGCTAAAGAAATTCAAGATGGCCTCAGTAATCCAGGGAACTAGTCTATCAACACAGACTGAGGTCTGGGAGGCTGAGTTGCCTTTCTCTCTGTTGCCCTGCATTCAACCCAGGGCCTGGCTGGGTCCAACTGAATACTGAATGGGAAGGGTGAGCCACATAAGCTGCACATTTAGAGACCCAGAGAAGTCTACAGAAAAAACGGCAGCCCAGGAACAAGTGTGACCAAAGAGGATCTTGTGTCAGGGTGTCCCACCCGCCGGAAATGAACGAGCTAAGAGGTGCCGTGTTTCGCGCTATGCGTATATGCCGACGTGTGGGAAGCAGTGTGATCGGTCAGCCTGGCAAGAGCTCGTGAAGCGAGCAGCCAGCAGACACCATGTTCTTCCTGCAGGAACCACTGCACTGCGAGGAAAAGAAGGGGTATTTTGTGATGTTAAGTGAGTGTGGTCTCAGACTCTGTGAGTTTCAGACTCTGCAGGTGATCTCAGGTAAGCTGGCTTCTGGCTCATTATTTGTACCCTAGGAGTTTTGCGCAAAGTGAGAATCTCCTGGAAATTGCCCCGTTCTCTGCCCCCAAGGGGGCCCACCGCAGCCACTGGCTAGAAGGCTATGAGGTCAAGTCAAGATGGAGTTACGAAGTGCCTCCAAGACTCTGTGAATGAAAGTAGCTGTTAACAAGATAAATTAAGGTGCTGGTCTATGGGTCAGCAGGAAGCAACCTTATGGACAGAGAAAGTTGGGAGTTGAGTAAAAAATGAACATCTAGAACTGGGAGAAGATACTATGATAATGATGACAATCAGAAGAGTGGTGGCTAGAAGGAGGCAGTAAGGGGCAAACCTGCAGAATAAGAATGAGAAGAGGGAGAGGGATGGAAAAGTGGAAAAGCGTCATGGAGACCAGGAATGTGCACTCCCACAGCTGGGCCGGGGAGGAGGCGTGTTCTCCTACAGCCCCATGCAGGCCTCAGGATGGCCTCATTGCTTCTGCTGAGCTCATGCTCCCCAAGAAACCCTGGAATTACATACGTGGTCTGCCAGGTGTCATTAACACCAGGATCCATTAACACAGTGTTCTGAAACGCAGGCATATGGTATTCGGTTGGCATTCTGGTCAGAGAATCAGTGTTTGGGATTCTGACCACCCTAAAGTAATTTTTCACAGCCTACTCACGAGACTCAGTTACAATGAATTTATGAACCTGAGGCTGGGGGCCAGAGTCCAGCCATGGAGACCTCTGCAGAGAGAAGCCCCACGGCCCCAGCTCACCCGTCTACAGTGTCTCCACACAGCTACCAAATGCCTTTCTCTTGGTGAACGGGAATCCACAGACCTAAAGGCAGCCTAACTGGAAGCAGACAGCTGAGGAAGGGACAGCTTCCAGAATTTGAGACAGTGGCTGGAGGGCAAAGGAAAAAGAAATCAGTGGGTGCACTCATCATTCTGTACTGACCAAGATGTACTCACATGCCCATGACTGCCTTTCATCGCATTTCTGAGCAGCCACTCTGGCCGAGACATGCAAAGTGCAACTCGTGAGGGTGTAGGCGGAAGGTGCAGGGAGACACATCTAGCTTTCGAGCTTCCTCAGGAGGAATCCTGAGCAGCTGTTCTCTACCTCTAAATGTGACAAATGAAAGGATGAGGGCTTCAGTTTCTGCAAGAGAGCAGGTGAAAAGGCACAGGAAGAACGAAAGAAGCCACCAGTGGAGGCTATAAAAACTCCACCCCATCTTGCAGGGTTTGGGGTCCTGGAACTTGTGGATCTCGTTTCCAGTTCTGAAACCCTGGATGATGAAGGCACAGGCCAAATAACGCTACAGCCCGGCCTTTAGGATGAAAGAGCCTCTGTGAATAACTCAGAAAAGGGCGCACTCGCCTGCCCAGTATGCGAACGGTTCCTTTGCATCACTTGGTGTCCACCTGCCAATCACCCAACTCCAAGCCAAAGAACCTGAAAATAACGAGGTCTATATAGTTTCTCTGTTAGCGCGATCCCTGACCCAAGAAAACTGTTTTATTAGTGACTTCCTTCTCGGGTTAAAGACTATCCTATAAAAACAACCAGACAAACTGACAATATTCCTGTGTGGAATACTGGAGGGTCAGCAACTTGGTCCTATTCCTCTCCACCTCTACCTTTCACGGGAGAGCTAGGTGAGGATTAATAATGTAAATTCATTTTAGCCCAAGATATGTACCAAAGCTATAGTTGATAGTCACTTAAAACACAAAGAAAACCAATGCGTCAACTGTTTTATCTGTCTTTACTTGTTTTTAGCAAAGTTCATGATACTGGAATTGCTAAAAGTTAGGTCTGTGGCTGCATACCTAAGAGGCCAACAATGGAAACAAGGAACCGCGTACCTTAAAGCGGCACCTAACCGAGTTCCTGCTGAGTATTTAACTCTCAGCACTCAAACCACTAGAGCAGTTCCGTCCGCATTTTCATAGGATTTAACTGGAAGGGAAAGCACTCAGAACCTCTACTGCAGAACTGCCGAGGCAATGAACAGTCCAGGACTTTTAACAAAGATGGGTGACGGTTTACAGCAAAGAGAAGTAATTTTTTATAACGAATATCTTTAATTAAGGAGACTAATAAAGACCTGAACTATTCCTTGAGCAACTATGAAATTCTCTGACATAAAGGCCCCAGAGTCCGGCAGTAGACCGGTGCTCAGAAGCTTGGTAATAGAGCAGAAAGGCCAGTGGCTTGGGGTCTGGAAACCCGGGTTTCCTTGTTCAGCCATTAAGTACTTGCACTGAGCATCAGTTTCCTCACTTATTTAATGGGAGAGGTGAAACAGGAAATTTTCAATATCTCAACCAGCTTCCAAGTCAAGCCTTGCCAAGAGTAATCAGACACACAATTCAAAAAGCAGCAACTTATTTTTCCCCCTGGCTTTCCCACCAAGTGCATGAAGGCCTCCACTCACAAGGGCTATCCTGACCGAGGCACTCAGAAGCCCGTGGTGCCCCCAGCACGGAACAAGTGCTGCTCTGGTGTGAACGCCCAGGGTCTGTGGGCCCTGGACAACAGCCACGGACACTGACGCGGGGACAGCGTCTGCTCACCCTGGGGAGTAAGGCAAAAGTCAGCATCTTAACCTGGTGAGGCGATGCAAAAACTGCTTTCAGTTCTTTCTTCTAATGTATTATTGCCACCATCTCACTTTAAAAAAATGTTCTCCCTATTTTAATCATATCATGTCTCAAGAACTTAACAGTCAAGAGCAGCTCTTTATAAATCAAGTAACTAAATAAAGCAAAGAACATTTTAAGTATTGATATGAATGATAGTTTTCCAAATTGCTAGTAACTTTTCCATACTTTAAAAACAAGACTTTATTTGCCTCTTGCTTTAGTCTCATTTTAGGTCTCATTGAGGAATATGGGCTCCCTTCCCCCCTTAAGCACACTGCATGGGGCTCCTTGACATCCAGGCACATCCATAAGGGGAAACAGTCACTTAAAAATGGCCAGAGACCCCGAGGACCCCCATGCCACAGTGTCAGAGGGATCAGCACTCTCAGTGGAGGGTCGCCAAGTGTGCATCCTCGGGGGCGGAGCAGCTCCGAGGACCCTCCTCGCTGCCTATCTGCTGACCCTGATGGAGGAAAATGAAAGGGCTTCTCAACAACTCTGGACATCACCATGCCTTGCGGTGGCTTTACACTGTAGTTTAAGGTCAACTTTTCATTTAAAAGTCTGTGAAAGTTAAAACAAATAAGGTATGTAAAACAGATTATGACATAATTTAGAGGTAAAAACTGCCAGAAGAAAACACGGTTCTATGTCTATTTGAGGGCTATCTTTAAAGGTATGTAAAAGTTCATAGGCTTTTAAATAGTGTTTCTAATTTAATCAAGCAATTAATGTTCAATTTAGAAAACAATCTTTCTAATATGCAGAAGTGCACCAAGGTTTAGACAGAAATTATATAAACAGGGTTTTAAAAGCAAAGGAGGAAAAAGGGAAAGGAGAAGCTGAATTAAGATGAAATCTGCCTGGTAATGAAGACTTCCTACTCTAGCTCCAGAGTGGCCGACACTGGCAGAATCATCACTGGTCTCATTTGTGCCAGGCTTTCGTGGTGGTGCCAACACTGAACAGGAATAGGAAAAGCGACATGAATATCTGTCTTCTTTGCGGGGGCTGGGTGTGTGATCTTTGTCCAGGAAAACACAGACTTCCCATATGACAGAACATGCAACACTTCTGTTCACTCTGGATTCACATTGGAACCCAAGTTACCTATCAGAGCATGTGAAACTGTCATAGAAAAACCAGAAAATGTATTTTGGTTGGAATTAATTAGAAAAGGTCCCAAATTATCACAAAAGGAAACAGAGAGTACTTGGGGAGGAAAAGAAATGTCTACAGGGAACTAAGCTTTACATGTGGCAACTGATCAATACCAATAGATTAGGTGTGAGATCAGCAACTGCAAACACAACACACAGCTGTATTTCTAGTCAGAAAAGGACATCACCGTGGCTGGCGCTGGGTGCGGAGTACTTGGCACTGGATTTGCGGATGATGTTCTCATGGATCTGGGACCACTCACTCTCATTGTTGCACCTGAAACAGAAGGATAGAGATGTGTGATTCTCAAGGGTCTCAAATGCACATTCCAACATGTGACACAAAGTTTAAAGGGACACTTCAAACTCACTTTTCAAAAGAAATAAATGTATATTTTACTGAGTTAGACAAGGTTTATTTTCTGTTGAGGCACACAGAAAATTCACACAGGGAAAGAACAGAGACTCTAAAATGAATCTCTACAAATATCATTTAAGTGGTAAAATGCCCTTTTCCCTGACAGCACTCTCCCAACTATCAGGTTTTTTTTCTTTTCCAGTTCCATCTACACACATACACACACCCTCCAAAAAGAAACAAGTAAGCAACAAAAAGAACTAGGTTCCAGAGGAAAGTTCCTGTTAGCGAAGAAAACACTTCCTGTCAATGAGTACTACTGCTTAGAAACCAACATGCCTTGCAGTGGCTTTATTCTGTCATTCGGTTGTCATCATACTGGCCCAAGAGGAAAATCCTGCTAAGCAACAGGGCAACGTGGATATCTGCTTGGGCTGTATGTCAGCCACTCCAAAGTAAAAAGAAGAGTTTGGGAGAGGAGAGGGTTTGGTTCACTGTGAAATCCTCCGTTGTCAAGGGGAAGGAGGACTGAGCAGAGAAGGCAGATACCTAAATATGAAAGAATGCAGTTCTTTCCTAGGGACTTCAGGCTGGGACAGAGGCGAGAACAAAGGAGCAATGCTGTGCCTCTGTTCATTTATGACATTATTTAGAGTCTTCTCCCTAAAAGGTAATTCTGAGGGCTGCAACGACACAACCACTTGGCTTAGCTTAGGAACAGAGGCTAGGAATTCGCCATCCTAACGCAGACACCTCGATGAAACGATGGGAATGAGACAGGGTAATCTCTTGAAAATTCCATGGGACACTGGCAGCCCCCATAGCCCTGGCCTCACTCCTGCCCCTGCTGGATAGGGAGGCGTGGACCCACTGACTCCAGAAAACAGGACCCATGGACAAAGGAAAATCAACAGGATCTTTCCATGGCTGCACCGAAGTGTGCATCCGGTACAGCTGCCTCCAAGGGGGACCTCAGTAAGTTCCATCCCGTGTTGTCCAGCGGTGAGAAGTATGACAGCCTTCTAAGTAAAAGGGTTTGTATAGAGGCCACATAGAGTTAAAGGGGGCTGGCCACTAGCTTGATTGTGCTACTCGGTCAGTGGTTCTTCAGACTCTTCAGTTGGTATAAAAAAGCCTGCAAAAAATGGTCAAAGATGAGGTTATCACAGAGCTGGGAGGAAACTTCCTGCCTGCAGAATTCCTTCCAAACAAAGGAAGGGGGAGCGTGTTCTTTAAAACGATCACTTGTGATTTAGCAACTCAGCTGGAAATGAAAAGTGCAAGGTGCTGGCAGTAGCACACCCAGCCCTTCCTGTCTGACACGCGCACTCTCATCTTCCGACCGGCCAAGGCATTGGAAGAGCCCAGCTGGTGAAGATTCAAAGAAGTGTCTTTCTATCAGTTTTTTGTCACTTTCTAGGTTTATGAAATTGGTAGTTACTTTAACAGAACTCTGACTATATTTTATCATAAATAATATACTCCCCCCTCTCATTTCAAAAGAAGAGTCTTGAAAATTAGCTCCCTCCAAAAAAAGACTCTCACTGGCCCCTTGGCAGTAGAGTGGAGCCCATGTTTTGCTGACCACATCAACAGAGATAGTGTGTGTTATTTCACTCACATGTGCCCCTCCCCCCACACATACAATTCAGGTGCCAGGCAACGGATGGCTTGTCTCTGCCACTGCACACTCCTTAACTGTTGGTGGCCTTCATAACTCTGCCTTCGGTCCATTTCCTTCTTACCCTACGAGCTTTTCTGGGCTTCCCACCTACTCCCAGTTTCGACCACCACTAGAGGCTGCCAAGCCACAAAGCAATGTCTCCAGACCAGGCTCATCCCAGAGTTCCTGACCTCCATTGCTACAACACGGCCTCTGGCATCTCTCCCCGGCCTGACTGCTCCAGGGACTTCCTCTCACTCAGTGGGACCCACTAGTTCGCTCAACCAGAACCCTGTCTATTTTGCTATCTTAAACTCCGTGACATCTGACTGCTCTCCACGGCCTTGGCATCGTCTCTCTTCCAAACCAGTGTAGTCATCTCCTAACTGGACTGTCAAATACCTTCCTTTCTGGAACACCAAGAGGAGCTCTTCAAATTATTTGAAACAAAGTAGGTGTGGTGTTGTCAGCGTATTTTAACCAAGCACTAAGATACTGTGTAAAGAAAAATGATAGATGTAAGTATTTATTAAATAATCATGAGCTGTGATTATAATCAGGCATGATTATGTCATATCCAATCACATTAATATTTAGAGCATGATTACGGATGTTGATAGTTTATCCTCAATCATGAGATGCGTGAGAGACTGTGACCTACATAGGTCTGCGTGTCTCTGTGGCGGTCCACCTTCCCCACAAAGGCAGTGTCCAGCGCGGGCAATGAAGTGGCACTCTCGTCACTCCATGGTCAGGGGTTTTACTAAAGGGATGAGATGAGAGGCTTCTGGTGTCCCCATGGGACCCCCAAGTACTGGGGAGCACCAGAGTAGGTGCACAGGTCTGCTCAGCAAGGAGAGTTCAGGACACCCCGCTCACTCACTAAGGTCACATACATGGGGCTAATGGAAAAACGAAAATACAGAAACATCAAGTGTCCAAACGTTCCGCAAAAATGTAAATGGGCCTCAAGATGAATTTCCAGTGAAAGCATCATCAAGGAACCAAAGAGTGATGTGTCCACAGCAATAGATGGAACTGGAAATAAGGTGACTTGAAAAACTACATCAAATGACTTGGAAAGTGGCTTGGGTGATGACAAAGACCTGAGAGCATGACTGATAAAGAAGATTTTGAATAAAATCCTCTCGTAACATATGAAAGTGGGGAAAAAACAATACTTACCAATTTTACATATTACTTGATTATAATGTGTAATACACATTTTATATAGTTTAAAATGTAACTAATGTAATAATACATTTAATAGTTAAAGTAGTTACTTATCTATTTCATGGGGGTTGACCTAAACATGTTTATGTGGACTTTCTCATTAGGAAGCTGAGAGTCGTCACGTGGATTCGGTCACAAGCATGACTTATGGACGTCCCTCCACACCACCCCAATGTCGGCTTTAGCTCCTTGGCACACCTCTCCTTTTATGTCCCAGGTTCAAAAAGCCCTGTGCTTGCTTGTGACCCTTGTCCCTCTGGCCAAATGGAAAAATATGACACCTATATCAGACTAAACAACACAGTGCAATTATTAATTTGTGATTTTTAAGGCTTTTGGCTCATTAGGAAGGAACGTGATTTTCATGCGTTGGCTTCTGGTTGAAATTTTCTTAAAAGGATGCGATGCCCTCCCATACACACATGATATTAAATAATATCTATAAAGCCAGAGAAATGACCATAGCAAGAAATATTAAATCTGTTTGATGCTGTTTTTGAATAATCAAAGAAATGATGAGAATGTCAACAACTAATGACATATTTTGCCAATTCATTTATTAAAACTGTACAAGAGATTTTTATCCTGCAAAATCCTTTAGAAAAGGCTAAAACACTAACAGCAGCAATCAGTAAACCCTTTAAGCTTCCAACTCAATCTAACAAGCATGTCTCCTGAAACTTATCAGGAAATGCTGCTTCTCCTGAGGGCTGGAAGCACTATGCTGATGTGGATTTAAATAGGCTAATCCTAGAGAAATTCCATTTTGCACACAAACTCAATTGCACAAACACAGAGTCTGAAAGTCTGTTAAAATTTTCAAGTGGAAAAATTATCCTACATTTTAACTCTATCAGTCCTTCAAAAAAATTTCAACTATCTTCACTATAAAAACGTTGTTCTCTGTTGTTTTTTTAGAGTTGATATATTAGACATAGCTCACATGAAGAAGCTAAGCAAAAGCTACACACAAATCACACTTCTTGCAAAGTGACATGCTGGTGCTTAAAGCTGTTGTTTCAGAAGCAATTAGCTCAATTAAGCCTGACAGCATGATTTCAAGAGGGAGGCTGGGCAGGCCCCAATCCACAGTGAGAATCTGCACTGAAGCAAGGAACAGCTGACATGTGCACAGACGTGCAGTTCTCAAGAGCTATATATAAACCTCGTGGACAGGGACAAGTAAGATGGTAACGATGGTAAGTTTGGATTTCTGTTCAGTCGTGATCAAAATGAGGACAGTGCATCAAGAAGCAGGTCCCACTATCCATCTATGAAGAGATCAGGTATAAGACGAAAGTCTGTGACTGACGCATAAAAGGAAGAGAAAACCCACTGAAATTTCCTTTATAAGCTTCTATTCCAAAGAAAGAGCCTCATTCTACCAAATACGTAACTCTGAACAGAACTATAGCAAAATAGGTAATAAGGAGATACTGCTCTTATTTTTAAATTACTAATGAATTTAAAATTACTAAAATGAGGTTCATTATACGAAGGCCCAAATTAAGTGTAATTGTGGATTAAGTTCGCTTTATGCTTGAACCAAACAGAACAGATTATATAGAAAAATATCCATACAATGTTACAGTGAAGATATATCAACATGGTGATTGACAGATTTAACTTGGAAAAACAATATTTCACTGGAACCAAAATACGACAGATTTTTTAAAAATATTCTCACAGAAATATACTTGTTCTAAAAACTAACTAAACTGACCATGTTTTCAGCATTACCATTCATGCCTAAGTCTTAGAAGCAAAGACAGACAATATGACTGGATTCTGTGTTTCTTTATTATTATTTTCCCTGCTGTTTAACAAAAGTCAGGATGAGACACATTGCTTCTGCAAGGCAGGCCCCTTGGCTGGTGAACACGACAAACGGTGCAGGCCTGGCTGGATGGGACCTACAGCTCTGTGGGGGCAGAAGTGAAGAGCGGAACCTCAGCTCCTCAGAAAAACTGGCTTTCTTCAAGGACAAGGCAACCTGACTCATGACCGTTCTTTGACAGAATCTGCATCAGTAGGGAGTTCAGTCACCATAGCTGGGGGCAAGCATTAGACACAGAAGACTCTTTCATATCCAAAACACACGAAAAATTTCATTATGAGCCTTTCTGTAAATATACAATAAGGTCAGTTAATCCTGGCTAGAAGAGGAAATGTATATTACCAGGCTTTTACCATGGGAAAGAAGGTTCCAAATTCAGCTGCTTCAGAATCACCTGGAAGCTTATTAGAAATACAGCTGCCGGAACCCCATCCCAAGCCTGCATTTTCAAAAAACTCTCTATCCTGTGTATCCTGACGATTCTGTGTCCCACATAGCTTAAGAACTGCTGCTCTTGAGAACAGTACTGGGATATCCTATGTTACAAATCATTAATATTTCTGATGCCCATTACTCACGTGTAAACCTTAAGAACAAAATCCTTTTCTTCCTTTAATTCTGTGAGTGACTGCAGGACATCCAGGACGCTTAGGACTGCACAGCCATACGGTCTCCGGTAGTGCAGGTGAGCAGGGCCCTTCTTTGAGTCATTCAGGAGCATCCGTCCTAGGGCACAGCGGGAAACACCAGTCAGACTGAGCACACCATGCTCCTCTCCAGGGTCCCTGACTGTCACCCAAGGGACCAGAGCTACGGGCACCTTAGAGATCCTCCAAACCGGCAGACTGATTTAGGACTAGACGGAGCCATCCAAGGACGCGAGGATATTTAGGTGGAGGAAGGCCAAACAGGGCTTTGCCCAGGGTCCTCCTCCTGCACCACATTCAATTGACTATCCTTACTACCTGCGCCTCAATACCAAAGGCCCATTTATTAATCATATGACAATTAAACAGAGGTTTCATGAATTCCTGAGAAAAACCAATATGCTAATACGCTTAAATTTAAGCATATTAAGAAAATTTTATTATTTTAGCTGCCAAAGTTGCTCCTGAACCTCCACAGAAGTGAAAAGTCATTTCAAAAAGCAGGTAAAACCAATGCTTTTCCTGCTTACCAGGGCTGTGCTTATAGTGGCAAGAGGACTTGTAAATGCAAAACTGGAACCTTGACAAATGCTTTATTAAGTAAAGCAAGACAAACAAACAAAAAAAAACAAAAACAGAGCAAAATAGTTGTTTTGTTGACAAAGGATGAAAACATATTCTCTGACAAAATGTGCAGATTTGCCAGAACCCAAACCTATGAAGGAAGACTTGGTTAGTTGCAGTCCCCAAATTACATCATAAACTTGAAATAAGCTATGCAAACCAACCACAGAATAGTAGCAAAAATCACTTTTTTCATCTTGGGTGACATAGAAATGAGATGTCATCCATCTACTATAGTAAGGACAGTCACTCTAATTTTGTGGGAAATAGCACAGATATATGCTTTTTGATACAGACATCACAGGCCACTCGCACCTGTTAAGCTGGTAACCATGGCCACCTGCTGTAAGACCCCTGTGGCTGAGGGCTGACTCAGAGGAATGGCGCTCGATAAGGAGAATGCCTATAAGCAGGCCACTTGAAATAAAGAGTCTGGGTCCAAAACAAATAGGGAACAAAAGATTTTAAGTGGAAAAAAAAAGTATTCCTTTATATCAAACTCTGCTACACTATAGCAGCTGAGCTTAAGGTAAAGCTCCCACACAAGCTGGACTCTACACCTGAGGCCTGATGTTAACAGCTAAGAGGTGGGGAGCAGAGAGCACCCATACACAGCAGACACTTGTCCCAAGTTGGGCTGGTCTTAGTCACATGAATGAATAAGGTGGACAGTACCTATTCGTATCACGTGGGCAACTATATACAAATCTCTCTTCATATCTTTGCTGCTCAGATCCTAAGAGAAGAGAAAAATAAGTTAATTAAGACAATGAACTCATAGAAATAATTAAAATTTCATTTGAACCTCATGAAGTTTGCTTTTACAGCTTTTAGCCTACGTTATAAATGGGGGCAGGAGGTTCAAACACACAGCAGTTTAGTGTTTATACAATTCCTGCAGTAAGTCATTATCTTATAAGCCTTTGGAAGTTCATTTTATTGATAATACTTGTCCAGCTTATTTAGAACACCCAACAAATGTCTACAAGAGCTCTCACATTAGAAATCGTCATGATATGGCTAGTGTTACATGACAACATTTTATAACAAAAAAAATATTCAGTGCACAGAAATGAGAAAACACCAAAAAGCCCACAGATAACTGAAATGCTACAGCTTAGTCTTTACTATTTTACATTTATTCCACTGTCCACAAACGGTTGTTTCACACTACATACATTCCCTTGGAAAGAGATCACTTGGGTCTTAGTGAAACATCAATAACTTGGTTTCCATTTCTAAATTTAGATATATGAGGTCTGTCCAGAAAAAGTCCAACCACTGTTAACATAATGAGAATAGTTTGCAGAGCATCAGTGTAACCTGGCAGCCGAGGACAGTGGGCCAGAAGGCACAGGGGTGCACAATGATGACTTTGCTTTACAAGTCAGTCACCGCTGAGTGAGCACGTGTACTGTGTGGCCATCACATTCAAAATGGCTGAGCAAGCAGAGTGAGGAATCTGCATCAGATTTTGTATTAAGCTTGAACACTCCTTCACGGAAACTATTTGGATGATTCAAAACGCTGCCGCTATGGGCAACTGGTGACTGTCAGCTTCATCATGACAATGTGTCCGCTCATGGATCCAGTCTTGTGCAGGGTTTTTTGGTGAAACATCAAATCTCCCAGGGGACTCAGTCCCCCTACAGCCCAGCTTTGGTGCCCTGTGACTTCTGGTTTTCCCCCAAACTAAAAATCATCTTTGAAAGGGAAAAGATTTCAGACTGTCAATGAGATTCAGGAAAATATGGTGGGGCAGCTGATGGTAACTGGGAGAACTGTGTGAAGTCCCAGGGTGCTTACTTTGAAGGGGACTGAGGCATCATTGTCCTATGTACAATGTTTCTTGTATCTCGTATCTTCTTCAATAAATGTCTCTATGTTTCATATATATGGCCGGGTATTTTCTGGACAGACCTTGTATATCATTGGTATTTGAGTATAAAGCTGAAAATAACTTTGTCTGGAAAATTTTAAAGGCTTCCTTAAGTGAACAAATCTGATTCAGAATCAGAAACTTTTAAAACCAGGGTTGTAAAAATAATTTTATACATTGTTTATGTTTAGAACACACTTTGAAATAAAATGGTTATTTAGGGTATGTGTTTATACTTTAACACCTTGTACTTGAAGTGATGTTTCAGACTTCCCACCAGGTCTTCACCCACTGCTGCCTCCCAGCCATCACTGTGAATTAGTTACACTGATGGAGTAACCTCTGTCCTTAATGAGATGGGCTCCCATGATTTCCATTAGGCTTTCTAGGAAAAGGTTACTTAGTTCCATTTCCTTCCAATCTTTCATCTTTTGACTGGTCCCAGATGCTTATCTCTCCAGCAAAGCAGGAAAGGGATAACCAAGTGAGAGTCATGACTGTGAAGGATCTTTGAGATCCAGAGTCCCCGTTGGCTTTATTTTTAAACCCTGTTGCAGGGCACCTAAGGTTCAAAATTTAAGGAGCTCTCAGTCTCTGAATCCTTGTTCGTTGCCTCACCCTAGCCCCAGCTCTGCCTCTAGAACAGTTCTGAACATAGAGAAGGGAAGGGGACATTAAAAACTAAAGTGTAAAGGTGAAACTGAAACTTTTAGATTCTAGGTGGTTATAATGTTTTGTCAAATTCTTGATGGAATAATAAAATATGCTTATGATGATGTAGGTTACAAAACAGTTTAACAAACTGGTATCTCTGGAATCAAAGATAATTTTTATATGAAAGTTGTCTTTTGATATTAGAATGAGAGTGTCTTGCTCCATTTCACTAATTCCCTTAATTTAGAAATGGAATTTAAAATTATATCCTCAAAATAGTACTGTGTTTTGACACAAGTGGCTACTAAATAACAAACAGAAATTGAAAAACAGATTAGCATTTTTATGTGCTTTTTGGGACTGAAACATGTCTATTACTGAAAGATATAGAAATGTTTGACACATTTCCAAGTGAAACTGTTCCTTCTGTATAGCTCAGGTTGTTAATCCAAACCATCAAATGTCATTATAATTATCTAACCCAATATACCTAGAGAACTAATCAGATGAGTTGTACACAAGAGCATGGGACCTCTCCCTTGGCTCTAACTGGATAAAAGGAAGAAGGCTTAAATATAATTTATAGTATTTTCCAAGTGGGTGGGTAGGGGCTTTCTCTGACCATGTTGTGCATGGTACCCAAAACTCTTTGTGGTATTTATTTGAGGCCAAGAAATGTGTGATAATAATCAATGCAAGAAAATATATTGAGTAAAATTATTATCTGAGTCCCACATAATTTCAGTGTCAAATTTTAATGTGAAATTTAATGTAAATGTAAATGCATGGTTAAACAGTTACCACAGTTATCAAACACACATTCTTCCAAACTAAGTACCAAGTGTGGCTATCCATATTAAATTACTCATAAGACCTGAAAGATGGGAAGGGGGGTGACTAACCCACCATTTGTCGGATGAGCAGTGAGAATTTAGATTTATTCACTGGACCATACCCTCCAATCCTACCTAATTAGGAGCTGGTTCCCAGTTACACTGTGGGTAGAGAGGGCAGTGACCCAGGACTCAGCATCTTAACACTCCATTACTAATACTCCATTTGAAATACAGAAAAGTCAACTCAGTTCTCTGCGCCTAATCTGCCATTTTTCTGTACAGATAATGAGATTTACAAATATAAATCAAAGAATTTATTCATATTTATGCTGCAGAAAAAGGCAATATTTTAATGTGTAATCTTATTACACTAATAATCAAATTCATTCTTAATTCCAAGAAATGACTATCTAAAATTCTACTTTGAAATGTGGAAGAGCGTAAATAAATGTGGCAAATATAATACCAACTAATGCAGGGAAAACAAGACAAGTTCATTCTCTGAGTCAGTCACTCAACTATAATAAAAAATAAATACACTTCTTCATGCAATGAGTCATTGCTGCGGTCTCAGTACCTGTCGGCACTGTGTGTGAGGCACTTGGGTACCTAGTGGTGAGTAAGTACACAGACAGGCTCTCACACGCTCATATACACAGCCATCGCTTATCATGAAGGCCAGCAAAACCCCCACTGCAGTAGACAGCCATATAAATATGCCATACCTCCTTCTCGGATAAAATTCTTCCTGCACAAGGAGCTCTCAAATCTAACAAGGTCGGAAAAAACCAAAAACCAAAAACCAAAAGGAACCCCACAGGCTTTGCAGAGAACAGGGGTGTGCCACAGATAATGTGACTGCCTGTAGTGTGGCTCTGACCGCTGCTTAAGTGACCCTGCAAAACTGCTCAGTTTGTATGGTCCCCTTTTCCCTGATGCTAAGATAAGTGAACAGGCTGGTATCAAGTGCAGGTATGGCTGCATTTTCTTGCATTTACTCTGAAACTCTGTAGTACATATGCCAATTTGGAAAACTTTAGCCTACAGGAGGAACTGAAGTTTTTGATAATGAGAAGACAGGTTCCACCAAAATTATTATTTCATATAACCTGAAGTAAAACAGAAAACTCTTGCTTAAGATAATCTTTTTCAAAGAATCTTGTGTGCTTTGTAAAAATTCCTCAAATCGCTTTCGGGATCTTTTTAAAGAAATCCAGGGCTGTACGGCAGAGAGAACCACAGGGGCGGTATTTTTAGCAGCCTTCTGCCTCCCCACTGTGGCAGCCTCAGAGCATATCATGGGAGTCACGTGCATGTCTGATTTATAAAGCTGGAGCTACGGTGAGGCTTCTGGGCCCATACAGATCATTAAAATGCTGTGAAATGAAAATTCTGATTTACTGTAATTACATTCAGATATCGCCATAATTAAGCTCACTTTTTCAAGAGCGAGGACTGCGCTCATCACAGTCAAGGACAGCACATGCACACAGCTCTGTTCTCACAAGGCCAAAGTGCAAGGAGCCAACAATTTCTTCTGCTGCTTTAACCAGAAAAGATCAGACGACCAGGATCTAGAAGAACCTCCAGAAACTGCAGAGACATTCTAGTCCTGTGTCGGAATGGCGGTCCCAGAGCCCCAGCTCAGAGCTCGGCTCAGCGCTCTCACTTCAGAAGCTGGCCCCCAGCCCTCCAGCCTAAGGCCATTAGCTGCAGTGTGGACTCTTCCCCTTGCTCTTTTCCTGTGCGAGAGAAAGGGCTGCCATTCCCAGACTAAGATGCCTCAGCCCCCTTGACCGTCTCCATGGGCCTGCATCTCCTGCTCTTTCCTCCTGCATTCTCTCCTAAGCTTGGAATGCTCAGCTCCAAGGCGAACAAAACATCACTGCAGCGTAGCTGGATTTCTACATCTTTCTGTACACCTGGGGCACCTTCAATAATAGCTATCCTGGTGAAAGTGGTTTCTGATTCTGCAGTAACACTGTTCGAGGTTTTGAAAGATAAAGTTGTAGTAAATGAACAAAAGAGTCAGGTAAGCAAATGCAATTTTACCTCTCAGAGAAAGTCACACATCGCAAATCCCATTTGTGTTTAAAAGGTGCACTGTAAGCTGTGAGACATGTGACTGTCACCCATCAGTCATGACCACACATGGCAGTGGCACTGAGCCCCCACACATCCCTGCACCAATGGGTTCTGATGTATCTCTGTGTCACTGAAGCAGGTCAAAGAATCCATGACAGTCAAAGCTGGTTTAGAATCCTGACAGTCTTGTTTTCTTCCTCAGTGCATAAATAAACTCAAATAAAGTAGGGCAGTTAGTTTCTTAACTGGGTAAAAGAAAAAAAAATCTTAGTAAGTCGGAATCAATCTGAAAAATACACAAGGCGATTTGGCATCACCAGGCTTAGTGCTTTCCAATAAGCAAACCACCAAGCCTTCCCTGAGACAATGAGTTCGTGGTCTCAGACCACGAATAACGCACAGGTATTCAGAAAAAACCTAAAGTATAGATCATAGGAGGAAAAGATCCTCTGGTATTTGACAGGATTACCTAGTTTCTCTTTATATGCACTTACTAAAAAAAAAAGCAAAGCTGTAAATTTGATGGATGTCTTTTGAGAAACTAGACTTATATATGAGAGAAATTCCCATGGCTTTGAATAAGAGAAGAAAGCCTTTTCTCAGATTTTAAGTGTCTATTGTATTAAATAGCTTATGAAATCCACATTAGTAAAAGGCACTTGCTTATATTTCTTTAATAAAAAATTCAATTAAAAACTAATTTCAGTTTTCTTTAAATATTTCATTAAAACCTGACAGGAACATAAATCAAGTCCTATTCTCCCGAGTGTGTAGGGAAATAAGAATAAATGCTCGTTTCTAGGGTGACAATATCCACACAGCGGTCCCTCGTTAGAGTCGACAGCAGAGAAGGGAAAGAGAGTTTGCACATACTGTAAAAAGGGCACACATTCGTTCTATCTTCTCTGGGTTCCTTGGCCCACCATTCTTGTTCAGCCTCACCAGAAACCGCTCACTGAAATGCAGGAGAGAGAGACAGAGAAATGTAAGGGACCACATGCTCCAGGACAAACAAAAAGGGCATTTACAGAGAAACCCTAGACACTTTCAGAATGGCTCACAGGGACAGGCAAGGCCTAATGCACGTATCTACTAGCTGCAGGGCTCTGCTTTTCTTGCCAAGCAACATGCAAGGCACACTGCAAACTGCCAGGCAGGTGCTGCTGTTTACTTGCTGCTGGCGGCTCTTATCTCCCCAAAGGTGTGTGCTCCCCGCGGGCAGCAATAAAGATCGCCTCATGTTAACCCAAATACCCCCAAAGCTAAGCCCATAACAAGCTGATACCGTCTCTGATGGGAACACATATATATCATGCTAGACCCAAAATAATCTATATAACCCAATTTACATCTTCCATATAACTCTCAAGAATCATTTGAGGGCTAAGAGAAAAATGTTACAGGGATTTACAAAAATTTGGGTAAAAAGTCAGAGAAATAATGTATTACAGCTAAAGCAATGACCAGAATTTAATAGGGGCCATTAAAATATTTTATTCCCTAAACAATACAGGCTAATCCTGAAGGGAAATATTTGACTAAAAAACCTCAGAAGCATTATATAAACTAATATACCCCCCCCCACAAAAAAAGGCAGAAAACCACCCAGAAACAGTGTTTGCAACATCTGGAGAAATGTCTCCTGGCTCTCTCATCTCTGCACTGTTCCCATCCAGGATCTCATTCCCACCCCTTCATCCCAAGGTTTCCTACCAACTGTAACAAAAACATGGAGCCATGGCAAAAACAAGGCATGTGATTCCGAAAGCACTTATTTCTGCTGTGCCTAAAGCCATCTGTGTACTCACTACACACATGTGGTTTCAGTGAAGGGGCTAGAGTGCACATTGTGCTAGGATTGTAAGATATATCAACTGCTGGGTTTGTTCACATGTTCATTTAGTCAACAAGTAGTTACTAAGTCCTGCGTGCTAAAGATGGGAATACAAATGTAAACAAGGTATGTACAAGGTACTTTTCTTCATAGAGCTTATGGTCCTGATAAGCAGTTAAATACACAGAAATGAAGCTCAGAAAAGATCTGGGCCAGATATAAATTTGAGATTCTTCAACAGGGGATTAGATGGAAATAAGAAGGAAATGTCTATAGAACAAGAAGAAAAAAGGGCTTTCATCAGAATCCTGAGGGACACTGTTATTTAAAAAGTAAGCAAAAGAACCCCTGACCACTGTGGCTCAGTTGGTTGGGTGTCGTCCTGCAAAGTGAAAAGTTACTAGTCCGATACCCAGTCAGAGCACATGACTGGGGTGTGGGTTTGGTCCCTGGGCAGGGCATGTAGGGGAGGCAACTGACTGATGTCTCTCTCTTGCATTGATGTTTGTCTCCCTCTCTTTTTCCCTCCCTTCTCCTTTCTTTAAAAATAAATAAATTAAATCTTAAAAAAAGCAGGAAAAAGAAGAAAAACTACACACACAAAGACAAATAGAAAATCAAGAAAAATGAGGATAGTGCAATGCACTATTAGTCAAGGGAAGATAGTGTCTGAAAAAGGGAGGGGTCAATGAGGTAGAAGGCTATTGAGAATCACATGAGACCAGGACAAATGGTGTCTACTGGATGTCAAACAGAGATTACTGGTGATTCTGGAAAGAACTATTTTAGTGAAAACAGTAGAGGGAAAAATAGCCAGAGGCCAATGTGAGGAATAAGAAGTGAGGAGCATAAATAATGTCTAGACCACTCTTTAAAGAATGGCTGTGACCAGGTGGAAGTTACAAACTTTTAATTAAATGAGCATGTTGGGTTAAGGGATATCTTTGTTAGAAGACAGGTAGACACAAGACGGCAGAAGAGTAAGTGGAAGCTACACTAACCTTCTCCCAGCACCAAACTAGAATTACAACTAAATTATAGAAAAATCATCCTGAATAAACAACTGAACAGTAGCTGGAGAGATTTACCTTGTAAACCAAGAACAGACAGAAGAAACAACTTCGTAACAACGAGACTGGTAGGGAATGTAGAGAAGGCGCAAGAGGGCTGGTTGGGCTTCCACAGGTGGCAGCTGAAGCTCCAGAGAGATATTGCAGTGGCCAGGGGGTTACCCCTAAGTGTGGGGTCTAAACCCCAAGCTGAGCTCCCCAGCCTACAGCTCCAGAGCCAGAAAGGAACCCAGATAACATCTAGCTGTGAAAAGCAGCAGGGTTTCTGCAAACCGGGGAGAGATAGTTGGAGATGCAGACAGCCTCTTAAAGGGCCAACACACAAAATTCTGTTTGCAGCCACTTACCCTGCACTCCAGCAGAGGGAGGGCAGGGTGGACTAGAGATGCTTGAGGACAGTCTGGGGCTGGTGGCTCTGCGGAGAGAACTGAAGGAACAGCTGCCAGGATTCCTGTGCTGAGTCACTCCCCACACTGCAGAGGCCATCTCTCTCCAGTGGAGCACTCCCCTCCAAGTGGCATCAGCCTGAGGGGAAGCAATAACCCCACCCACAGGAATCACTCTTGCCCCCTGCCCCGTCCCATGGTGCCTATGCACTGCTGCTGAGGAATACAGGAGGAAGCAACTTCAGTGATTAAGCCTAACAGAAAGTCTGCAGGCAGAGGTAGATCTCTGGGACCTCTGAGGCCAGCTGAACCTCTTCTGGCCCAGTGCTGGTAAGAGACAGACTTGGCACCCAGCCAGGTTCTTTCTGCCCACAGCCAGGCCCAGCAGAGGGAACCACAAGTTGTGGATAGCTGATAGCTCCAAACAGGTTGCCCGGGGCCAGTCACAGGCAGTGTTTGACATAGGTCTGAACTAGAGTTTTTACAGATCTACCTAATACATTGAAACAAATACAAAGAAGCAGACCCCAAATGAAGGAACAAGAGAATTCTCCAGAAGAATGAGATGAAACGGAGGCAAGCAATTTATCAATTAGAGAGTTTGGAGTAATGACCATAAGGATGCTCAACAGCATGAAAAACTACATAGAAAGAAACTAACCATCATTAAAAAGGACAAGTCAGAAATGAAGAATGCAATATCTGAAATAAATAACACACTGGAAAGAATAAACAGCAGGTTAGACACAGAGGATCAAATCAGTGATTTGGAAGACAAGGTAAAAAATACACCCAAGAAGAACAGCAAAAAGAAAAAAGAATTTAAAAAAATAAGGAAAGCTTAAGAAACCTTTTGGACGATGCGAAGTATAACAACATCTGCATCATGGGAATACCAGAAGGAGAAGAGTGAGCAAGGGATAGGGACTCTATTTGAAGAAATAATGACCAAAAACTTCCCTAATCTGATGAAGGGAAAAGATGTATAAGCCCAGGAAGATCAGGAAGTCCCAAACAAGCTGGACCCAAAGAGGCCTACACCAAGACACATCATAATTAAAATGGCAAGACTTAAAGACAAGGAAATCATCCTAAAAACCTCAAGAGAAATGCAGGTATTTACATACAAAGGAGCACCAATTAGACTGTCATGTGATTTCTCAAAAGAAATATTTCAGGCCAGAGGGAGTGATGTGAAATATTCAAGGTGATGAAAAGCAAGGACCTATAGTCAAGTCTACTTTACCCAGCAAGGCTATCATTTAAAAATCGAAGGAGAAATAAGGAGCTTCCTGGACAAGAAACAGCTGAAGGAGACTGTTAACACCAACCCAGCACTGCAACAACTGTTAAAGGGCTTGCTTTAAGAAGAAGAAAAAGAGAAAGAAAAAAGCAGAGGAAAATAGTCTTAACATAAAATGACACTAAATATGTATCCCTCAATAATCACCTTCAATGTAAATGGCTTAAAGGTTCCAACCAAAAGAGACAGGGTAGCTGAATGGACAAGACGACAAGACCCATATTATATATCTCCAAAAGACCCCTCTCAGATCAAAAGATACACACAGACTAAAAGTAAAGGGATGGAAAAAGATCTTTCATGTAAATAGAAAGGAAAAATAAAGCTGGGGTAGCAATACTTACAGTCAACAAAACAGATTTTAAAATCAAGGCTTAGTAAGAGACAAAGAAGGACACTACATAATGATAAAGGGAACAATCCAACGACAGGATATAACCCTAGTAAACATCTATGTACCTAACATAGGAGCACCCAAATATGTAAAGTAAATCTTGATTGACAGAAATAAAGGCATAATCGGGGATCTTAATACCCCATTGACTTCAATGGATAGATGTTCCAGAAAGAAAATCAACACGGAGACAGCAGCCTTAAATGACACACTAGATTAAATGGATTTAACTGATATCTTCAAAGTATTTCACCCCAAAACAGCAGAATATACATACTTTTCATGTGCACATGGAATGTTTTCTAGGACAGACCACATGTTAGGACACAAAACAAGCCTCAATAAATTTAAGAAGACTGAAATCATATCACGCATCTTCTCCAACCACAACGGTATGAAACTAGAAATCAATCACAAGAAGATACTGAAAAACACACAAAGACATGGAAGCTAAACAATGTGTTATTAAATGATGAATCTGTCAATGAGATCAAGGAAGAAATCAAAAACACCTTGATAATAACACAATAACACAATAATCCAAATAACACAATAATCCAAAATCTGTGGGACACTGGGAAAGCAATCCTAAGAGGAAAATTTCATAGCATTACAGGCCTATCTCAAAAAACAATAAAAAGTTCAAATAAACAATCTAATTTTACACTTAAAGGAACCTAAAAAGGAATGACAAAGCCCAAAGTGAGTAGAAGGAAATAATAAAGATCAGGGCAAAAATAAATGGAATTAAATTTTTAAAAAACGATACAAAAGATCAGTGAATCCAAGAGGTGGTTCTCTGAAAAGGTAAACAAGATTGATAAACAGCTAACCAGACATATCAAGAAAAAAAGAAAGAGGATCCAAATAAACACAATCAGAAATGAAAGAGGAGAAATAACAACTGAAAACAAAGAAATATAAAGAACTGTAAAAAAAATATTATGAATAGTCTCCATTAAAATCCATTTAAAAAACTGAACCCTGGTCCTTGCCTACAAAAAATTAACTTGAATGGATCACAGACCTAAATATAAAAGCTAAAAGTATAAGAAAACACAGGAGAAAAATGAAGACAAGTACCTTTGTACCTTGTTCCCAACTTATTTCCATATTTAGCACAACAATAAAAAAAAATATTTGTGATCTTGGATTATTAAGGAAATATCATACATCACAACAAAATCACAAACTGGGCTTTAACAAAATTAAATCCACTGCTGAGAAACAGTGCTGAAAAAATGAAAGATAAGTATGGAGTGAAAGAAAATACTTACATTCATCTAAGAAAGGACTGAATTTAGATTAAAATACAAAATATCGCAGAACTCAATAATAAGTTTCAAAAGACAAAAGATCTAAACAAAACTTTCACCAAGAAATATACAGAGATGGCAAATAAGCTCAAGAAAACATCATCGGTCATTAGAGAAATGGAAATTAAACGTACAGTGAGATACCACTACACACCTACTAGACTGGCTAAAATTAAAGATGAAATACACCAAGGGATGGTGAAAATGAGATCAACTAGCACTCTCATAAATTGTTAAAGGGAATGCAAAATAACATATCCATTCTGGAAAACAGCCTGACAGTTTCTTACAAAGGTACACAAACATACACTGACTATATGACCCAACAATTCTACTCCTAGGTATTTACTCAGGAGAGATAAAAAAACACACACAAACACCAGTATGTGAATGCTTATAGCAGTTTTTTCATAAAGGCCAGAAATTTCAACAAAGATGTAAATACATGAGTGAAAAATATAGAACTCTTAGAAGAAAATATAAGTATAAATCTTCATAACCTTGGATTATGTAATGGTTTCTTAGGAGGACATTTATAACATCAGCAATCAAAGAAAAAAAGAGATAACCTGGATTTCATCAAAATTTAAAACTTTTGTGCTTCAAAGGACACCATCAAGAAAGGGAAGGACAAGCTACAGACTGAGAGAATATATTTGCAAATAATGTATCTGATAAGAAACTTGTATCTGGACTACATAAAGAACTCTTACAACTCAATTATAAAGGAACAGACATTCCTTAAACAGACATTTCTCCAAAGAAGATAAATGAATGGCCAATAAGGACCTGAAAAGATGTCCAACATTATTAGTCATTAAGAAAATGCAAATCAAAACCACAATAAAGGTACTACTTCACTTCCACTGGATTGACTTTAATCAAAAAGACAAATTGTGATGTGTTGACAAGGAGATGGAGAAATTGGAACCATGATAGTACTGCTGGCGGAAATGTAAAATGTACAGCCACTTCAGAGACCAGTCTGGCGGCTCCTCAAAAGACCAGACATAGCTTAACATATGATCCAGCAATTCTCTTAAGCATATATACAAGAGATGAAAATATATGTCTACACAAAAACTACATGAATGTCCATAGCAGTATTATTAATAATAGCCGAAAAGTAACAACTGAAACATCCACCAAGAAATGAATGGATAAATAAAACATGGTAGGTATGCCCATACAATGGACTATGACCAAGCATAAAAGGCACGTTTGCACTGATACAGGCTACGGTGTAGATGAACCTCAAAAACATCATGCTGAGTGACGGCAACCAGTCACAAAAGACCACATTTTGTAAAATCCCATCTCTATGAAATGTCCAGAATAGGCAAATCTAAAGAGACAGAAAACAGATTTAGTAGTTGCCTAGGGCTGGGTGTTTGGGAGAAAATGAGGCGACTTCTAAAAGGTATGAAATTTCTTTGTGATGAAAATGTTCTAAAATTGACTGTGACAATCAGTATGCAACACCCATATACTAAAAGCCACTGGATTGGGCCTTCTGAATAAAGAATTCTAGAGTATGTGAGTTAGGCCTCATAAAGCTGTGGCAAAAAACAAACTACAACCAACCTTTTCAGGGATTAATCTTGCTCTCTGAGAAAACAATGGTCAGCTCTTGTAGGTCTGCAAGGCCTTGTGCAGAACATTCGATGCATCTCGCGCAAGCCTTTCTTGCTCACTACCCTCCACTGGTCTCCTTAATACAAGGTCCTTGAACAAGCCAAGCCCCTGCTGCCTTAGGACCTTTGCGTGTGCTGTTATTTTTGCCTGAAATGCTGTTCTTTCAGCCCCAGTGGTTTAGCTCACATGCTGGTTTCCCAGAGAAGCCAACTTTGAGATGTCAGCAAAAGCAACACTTCTCTCCCCATCTCCCTCTCTCTTCTTCACAGCACTTGGCACAAAGTCATTATTTTCTTTATTTTTTTATTATCTTTCTCTTATATGAGAGAACAAACTCCCTAAATACAAGGGGACCCCTGTTCACTGTTACATTTCTAGTATGTTCAAGAGCCTAGGTGCTCAGTAACTGTTGAACGAATGACAGCGGCAATTCTCTGAAGAACTGCTGAATGGACATTCGCTGAGGAAAGTTGCCAGCGCCAATGGGTGGCATCACCACTGTGCGACCAGAAACACTGATAAGGCAACAGGGAGCAAACGAGACGGTCAGCACAAGTCAGCCTCCTAACCCAGCAGCCAAGGACCAAGAAGCATCAAGTGTGTTGTGGCAGAGAGAGCTTCCCAGCTGCTCATTGAAGTCCATGTTCTCCATTTCTTCTTGAGCCACCAGACAGAG
Organism: Mormoops blainvillei; assembly: GCA_004026545.1. NCBI lineage: Eukaryota > Metazoa > Chordata > Mammalia > Chiroptera > Mormoopidae > Mormoops > Mormoops blainvillei. Next base: position 226,834 of record PVJD01000432.1, read on the forward strand.
TATACTTCTCAGCACCCCCTGAAGATGAGTGTGACCTTGTGACTGCTCTAGACATTGAAGCGTCAGTGGGAGTGAGGCGGGCCACTTCCAGGCTTGGCCCTCAACGCCTCTTACATGCGTGCCTTGGTGCTCTTTCCCCTCTCCACTGCCTAGAGTGGAGGTGATCCCCACGGCCACTGCAGGGCCACACACTGGTGATGGCAGAACATCCAGGGGCCTGAGTCCCTGTTTGGTGCTGTTAGATAACCACAGAGAGAGGTGCTATTTGGAGGGGCTGCACCAAGCTCTGGTCCAAAGACAAAAGAAATGGATAAAGCGGATTTTGGGTGGACAGAGCTGCTGACCCTATCAGAACCCAAGAACTTCTCCTCCTCAACAGTGAAAGGAGGCCCCTAAGGCAGTTCTCACAGTGCCCACCTGAGCTTCATCTTTCCTAGAGTCCTTCGTGCTTCTGATTTCACTGACCTTGACTATTCATGAAACATTCAAAATAACTGTTTTTTTTGTTTTTTTAATTTCAAAGGGCATTAAATACACATATAATCATTTCCTATTTTGCTAGCTTCTCCAATGTGTATGATAAATAAACAATGCTTTCTGTTAACATTCAAACTACTTGAAGGCCAATATTTATCGGATGTTTCCTGATTTGGCAACAGTTATTCTGGAAAAAAAAAAGTGGTTAAATATTGCTAGGAAATATTTTATTAAACACAGGCAGGTTTCTATCCTCTAGGGCTGCTCAGAAGCTTAAAATGTTATTATGTCTTTTAAGTACCGACGGGACAGGTGATATCTGACCCCACAATCCACTTTTGTGTAAGGCAACGGAGACTGTATGAACAGTTTGACAGCAGTTGATTGACTCTATCTGCCAACTAGAACTATAGCAACGACTCCTATTTCCCAACGGTGTGAAAAAACTGTGACCAAGAAAGCAAAATTCATTCATGAGGTTTCATAAACATCCGCACCTCTATACGAGGACAACAGGTCAGTTATTCTCTTAATCTGGATGAGAAAATGCTACCTATTTCAGACGAAAAAAAGAGATGATGTTAAATTCTTAAGTCTTCAGTAAGCAATGTTATAAGAGAACTGTTCTACACTTAGTTGTCCTTATGACAACTATGCATGAACAGTACGTGAAATGACATTAATATTATTGAGCAAGTTTTGACAACTGAATTCCATTAATTCAAATTAGCAACAAGTCTAACAGTGCCTTAATTTTATTATTTTTTAAGATTTTACTTATTTATTTTTAGAGAGAGGGGGAGGGAGGGAAGCATCAGTGTGTGGTTGCCTCTTGTGTGCCCCTTACTGGGGACCTGGCCTACAACCCAGGTATGTGCTCTGACTGGGAATTGAACCAGTGACCCTTTTGTTCGCAGGTCAGCACTCAATCCACTGAGCCACACCAGCCAGGGCAGTGTCTTAATTTTAAAGCCACTTGTTCTTCTGAGAGTTCTAATTCATACACTCTGCACATTTCTCCACTGATGCTAATGTTTGGTGACCTCCAGTGTGGTGCCAGCCTATGCCAGGCACTGAGGCAGAGATGGAGTCTCTGATCCTCAGAGAGGGTATTTCCTGAAGACTCTGTTTTGGAAATATAAGCACACTCCTCAATACATTCAGAGGAATTCTCTCAACTTTTTCAATTTAATTTCGTGTTTCTCATTTGGTCCTCTGTGGAGATAGATGCCAACAATTTAGCATCTCTCTCATGATAACCTTCCAGGTGCTTAAAATAGGCAAGTAGCCCCAAGGCCATACTACATGGTACAACTCAACAGATTAGGAAATCTCTTATATTTCCTCATAGATTCATTTTCCAATTGAGATTGCTTGGCTTTATTTCTCAAGTTCTTCAAGTTTTCCCACTTCATTCTAAAGCAGGAAGTACAGAAATGCATAAAGGGGTTTCATAAAGGTAAATTAGTGCCATGATTTTCAGTTTCATTTTTAGTATCAGCTTTCCTCTTCTTTCAACAAAACCTTGCACTGTTCACCAACATATGAAAAACTTTCAACCAGAGCTACTTTGGTTGAATCAGAAGTGGGGGAGGAAGGCAGGGGTAGGAATCCTCCCTCTTAGGTCTCTCTAACCACCAGCCCTGGGACACTTCAGGTTCCAAAGAACACTTTTATAACTACTAGTACAATTCAGAGGTTCTGACCAGCCTTCCTCCTTCCTTTTCATTTGTTCAACAGGCATTCATGAGCTCCTACCATGAACTCCAGAAACTGAGCTCGATGCCGGGAATACAGAAATGAAATGGTCCCAAGCCTCGAGGTTGAGTCTATTGGGAGAGGGATACACAGAACCCACAAACTGCAGCACAATGTAAAAATTCTCTAATTCCATAAAAAGGGGTTGACAAGCTCTACTGGGATTAGGGCAGACTGCCTAAAGGGGATACTGGAACAAATTCTGGCAATACTGCCAGGTTTACGGTATTTGGTAAAGGGCAGGTCAAGATGGAGAGAAGGGGGTTCCAGGAGGAGGGTACACCAAGGGCAGACTCTGACAGAAGAGGCAGTTTTACGGTGGGAGAGCTGAGAGCCTGAGTTAAGAGGGCACTGAAGTGCTGGGCAGTGGTCAAAGGTGCTCTTATCGGGTGGACCTGGCAACTTATTAAAATGCTGATTCCTGGCCCCATTCCAGATCTTCTGGATCAGAACCACTAGAGGAGAGAATCTTGGAGGGAGACCAAAAATTTGTATTTTAGAAAAGGTTTCAGTTGGTTATTAGGATTAACAAATTTGGAAAACTCCATTGTGGCTCTCAGAGAGGACCCGAACAACTATGAGAAGCAGTGTTAACTCCTAAGTCTTTAGAGTCATCACGTGGGTTGCAGCGTGAAAGGCAGGTTGGTGACATAGAAAATACTCTGAAGACAACTGGGGTAGCCCCGGGAAGTTATGATGCAGATCGCAGGCTGAAGAGAGGCAAACGGATGTGAGATACACTTAGGAGACAGAGCTGACCAGATTCAGAAGCTGATCAGATGTAGTAGCATCAGCCAGAGAAGACACAAAGGAAGGAGGTAGTTCAGACGTGCATGCTGACTTCAAGGTCTCTGTGGGGTATGTGGGGAAATAAAGAACAGGCAGCTGAAAGCTCACATCACAGCAGAAGCCCAGGGAAAGAAAGGCCTGGGTGGGAGACCCAGCTCCACCCTCATCAGGACGCCAGGGCAGCAGCAACGGCAGCTGCTGAATGGGCATCTTCTGCGCACCGGGCATTGTTAAAAAAGTGTTTCTTTTCTTGTCTAATTGCATTTCATCCTCATAATAGGTACTCCACCTCTGAAAAAAAAATAGAATCAGAGGGGCCAAGTTCCTGGCTTGAGATCAGAAAGCAGACAAAATGGTAAAATAGGACTTCTAATCTAAATCTGTTTGACTTCCCAGTCCATGCTTCATCTGTTTCATCTTATGAAATGAGACTGAAAGAAAGGCATGTGGTGGGCGAAGCGGACAGAGGGTTCCCCTGGGCAAACATATATGGGAAGTGCTGCAAACGCACAACTTGCCCTAATGACACGCAGGCTCGGGGGTGCTGCATAAAGGGATCCTGGCTGGCCCCAGGGTCTCCAGTGCCCACCTGGGGCACCCGGCCCTTCTGACCACAGAGTGTGTGCCAAGCCCCCATTCCAGCTCTGTCAGCAGCACCTAGTCTCTTCAAAGTTCATGGCATTCCCACCCAGGAGGCACGGGATGACGAAGCAATGCTTTGCCTGATTTGTAACAAGTATGTCACTCTTGAATGACAAACAATCCCAAAAAACAAATTATTTTCATTTTCTCTAAAGCAAAAGAGACACAGAAGTAAAACTGTTATTACGTATGCTCAAATATAGTTATAATAACATTTTTATAATTACACAGCCCCTGTAGGGTCTTTAAAAATCATGCACTTCTCACAAAAACGAACTAAATGGTAGTTTAACGATCAGTTACTGGGGACTTATGCTCTCACCCAGGATCAGGTTCCCAATTCCAACAATAAAAAGCACATGGATGAATAAATGGGGTGAAGCGAGGGTGAGGCTCTGCTGACAGGGCCGCGTAATGCCGAGTCCGTTCACCTGTGCCGTGCCCGGCCGTCAGGTGGTAATGCTTCTAAGGAAGGTGTACATCCACGCGAAGAAGTCGGGGGGTGGGGGTGTTAACCCTGCCTTCTGTGTTTTGCTAATCACACCTATGGGGACTAAAGAAATTCCAGTTTTATACTTCTCGGTTCAAGATCAAGCAGTCTGAAAAGTACTATAGAAAGTGATCATGAAGCCCCTGAAGGTAAAAAGAAAAACCCAACAAAAACCAGAAGGTCAGAACTGCGAACTGCTTCTCTGTATGCAGGGACAGCTCTTTAGTCTGGTGTGGACATGTGCGCCCTTCATAGGTGGGTCCCTTGCAACTTCCCAAGGGCAACCTAAGCCTAGTAGTTCTGAAAGAAATGAACAAATCAATAAATGAATGAAGGTTGGAAAAAGCCTATTTAGCTAGAAACACTTTCATCAAATGTATAGAATGCTACTTCTTAATTTATTTAACTGTACTTAGATAAATGTATGGTCAAGCACTACTGCAGAAAAATAAAGCATTTAAGAGCAAGTCACTGACAGCCTGATCTAGCGTTTTCCGATCTATCTGCTGTGTGAGGAGGATCCACGTGAACGCCGAAGTGCGCCTGCTCTCCAAGGTCTCATGTGAAACGCCGCCTCTGCAAGAGCAACACCAAGAGGTGGCGTCTTTGATGAAAGCTCATGCCCAACATAATCCGGCAGTGGCACTTCTAATGGATATTCTACTCACTGAAAAAGACCTTAAAAATTCACACTTTCACTAGCAGGATCTGACTGCATGTAAAGCAAACTCTGAATGAGCAAACATTACTCTCTCCAGGAGTTCAATGCGTAAGACATCCCATAGTCTTCACAGTTAGGCTTTGGGACTTCTACATGGCAGGATGGAAGCGAAACAAAAACCAAGGTTTTGAACAGGACAACGGCAACTGCCAACACGTGCGCTGCCAGCCAGAGCTTATCAGAGCTTTCTTGCGCAGCAGCACCTCCTGTGGGGAGCGGGGAGCCTCTTCCTAGTTTTCAGTGTGAAGGGGGCCTTCCAGGACTTGCTCCCTCCCTCACCACACAGTCATGTCCAATAACCTGTTGTTCTGTTCTTCCCAGTTCTTTGTCGTGAATTGCCGTGGCAACATAGTGAAATGGAAATACAGCAGAAGGTGGATCCGGACTTGAATCCTGGACTGTACACTAGCTAACTGTGAACATTTTTGGCCTTTTTAATTTCATTCCTCTACTCACTACACACATTTTCTCTTAGGCATGATGGAAGGTGAGAGGAACATTTATTCACAGATGGAAGAAAAATCATAGTTATTTGTCAAAGGTTTTTCCTGGACTGTCATACAACACACACACGCAAACACTCCTACAGATATGGCCTGCTGTAACTAGGTAAGTCCTCTAAGGGTACCAGAATACACATTATTTATACTTATTAACTTGCTCCTGTTACTATTTCTACTGCTGTTTTGGTGCCTCAATGAGGCAGTCTTCCTGTGTAATGTTGTATGTCATGAGGGATTCCTAACGGGAATAACAAAGCTTATAGAAACTGATATAAATATACAGAGGAAAAACAGAAAGATCTTAATTGTTTCCTGAATGGAAGCTAGAAAACTCAGTCAACTTGAAAGCCAAGTAAATATTTAAATATACCTGACATTTTACTAGATATTTTCTAGGCTTTTAAACTATAAGACTGAGAAACTCAGGAATAATCTCAAGCAATAAAAGCAATTAAAGCCGTGACCAGTGTTGCTCAGGTGGTTGAGCTTTGTCCTGCAAAGTGAAAGGTTGCCAGTTCAATTCCTGGTCAGGGCACATGCCTGGTTACGGGTCCAATTCCCGGTTAGGGAGTGTGCAAGAGGCAACTGATCGATGTTTCTCTCCCTCTCCTTATCCCTCCTTACCCCTCTCTCTAAGAATAAACAAATAAAACATTTTTTGAAAAAGCAAATAAAGATTTCCTAAGTACTAAAACTTTGAAAGTATGTAAGAACTCTAATTTTTTTTTAAGTTCAAAATACAGGAATGATGTTCACTGCACTGTGTCAAATTCTTTTTTACTCTCATTTAATATGGAACATTGGTGATATTTTAAAAACAATACTACTGTAACATAGCTAGTAAGGTACAGAGACAAAATTTCAACTCAAGTCTGCATTCTCTAAAGCCTGTACTCATTCCAATTGTCTTTCATGATGTATATTTAAATGATGAAAGATACAACATTGATCAAAAAGAAATAAACCAATTTGAAAATAACTACATGTCTCTACATATTATATACCTATACATGTGCACAAATGGATACAACTGAGACTACCAAGGACTCTCCTATTCTTAGTTCCTCTCTTCATGTCTTTCCCTTCTCTGGACTGATGTCCTGTGCCCATGGACTCAGTCTACTACCCCTTATGCCACGGCTCTGCACAACCCGTTCACCACATCACTCAGGCCACCAGGGTCTATGCTGTGCTATACGATACGGTAGCCACTAGCTATATGCAGCTATTTATAATTAAATTTAAATTAAATAAAATTAGAAACTCATGTGAAGGCGAGGGCACGAGGAAGCCTGCACACAGATTCTTCCAGATGGTCTGTGTCCTTCTCTTGCATGACCTGGCTGTATATCCTCACTGTGTCGCTATAATAAATCTCAGCTATGAGTGCAATTATACGTATATGCTGAGACCCATGAGTCTTTGTAGTGAGTGACCGCTAGGGGTGTCCCTGGCTCTTCAACACATCCTTTAATTCAAGTCCTTATCTGTGAAGCAGAGGGACTGTACCGCCTGCATTTCTGCAGCTCTCAAGGACTCAAGCTCAGAGACTTACAGTTTATAGGGGCATACCAAATAAAAGTAAACCCTACTTAATAAAGTCTTCTTGATTTCTAATGATTTCATGTTTATGAGGACAATGCAATTAAAATACCAAGGCGGTTGAGGGCAAACGAGAAGCGCTAAAGGAGCGGTTTTCCCCAAGAAGGTTCCTGTCAGTATGCATGCAGCTTTGTCCTGCTTTAAAGGCTCTCAAGGGCTTCACAGTAATAAACGAACATTCTGAATGTGCCTGCTCAGGCCACAAGGCTCTGATGGCATCTTAGCTTCATGGAATCCCTCTTCTGTCCTGCCACCTAGGCAAAACTGACAGAAATCCTGTACCTGAGGTCCCAGAAAAGCGCCCAGCAAAAGCAGGGCCGCTGCAGTGAGAAGACTCTTTGCAGGAGCACCCGACCTTTATTTGCCCTTCCTGTCTTTTAGAAGCCCAACAAAAGCATACAAATCATTGATGTTTGGACTCGTGGGCAAAGCTCCAACACATTTAATAACGATGATACTTGCAATTGTGACTATTTACTGAGATTCACTACCTGCCAGGGCCTATTCTAGGGCCTTCACGTGCATTCTCGCCTCGATGAGGCAGACACTACTATGTTATAGCGGAGGAAATGGAAACACAAAGGGCTTAAGCGGTCTAGCTTATCTGGCAGCACTGACCATGGTAAGGCAGGTAGGATCTAGCAGAAATGTGAGTTCAGAGAGTTCAGGACAAGGACAAGGGGAGACCTCGGAGGTCAAAGCCTAGGAATCCTGATGAATCCAGACTTCTAGGGCTGAGGCTGGAGAATCTCAGGCAGGGCTGCTACGGGGAATAGGACATGGTGGGGTTCAATTATCCCCAGGGGCAGTGCAGTGAAGCCACAGCCTGGTCAGGAGCAGAGTGTGGAGCCAGGGCAGGCAGACGGGATGAGGCAGATGCCAAGGCATGGGTCCTAAGACACCACAGAGACTGTCCCCAGAATGGGTTGTTTAGTCCTTACAGGAGAGTTCTCAGCCCGGGGTCAGACAGGCTCCGGAAGCTCCGTGTACCCTCAGAAGCTAGATGTGTGTCTGTGAGCACCTGCAATCTTCTGAAGACTATCACAGGGTCCTAGGCTACTTCTTCCTGGTTGACTTCTGTGCCTTCACACATCCGTGAATCCTGCAGGCCCAGGTCAAGTGCCAGGACGCTCTTCCAGGCGGTGGGAAACTAACCACAAGCTGAGTCCTCCATTTCCTCTGCAGCCACACTTCTTGGCTAGTGACCCTATGCAAATGCCACTAACCAATTACTATTAACTCAGTTAACTGTTCCTCTAAAGCCATCTATCTATAGGGTGCTCAGCCTTATCAGTGTAAGCCTTAATATATCCTACAAATTTCTTAATGGAAAAAAAAAGAGATGTTTCAGTGCAAAAATTCAGACAAACTATGTAGGAAGTAAAACAACTTGTGTTTCAGGGTTTCTGAAGCAGATAAATATTTAATTTGATTTCACTAAGCTACTTCCTCAGCTTTTCTCTTAAATCTGGGCTCCTGATGTGCTTCTAGGGATACAGCATCCTGGCACAAAGAATCTGCACCTCAAGGGACTGCCGAAAGGAAAACCTGCCTGTTGTCTTTTGGAAGGGACAGCTAGTAGTCACTAAGTCACCCTGGGCTGCTGGGGCTGTTGGTATCCATGATTCTGAGCATTAGGTCCCTCCCCATAAAAGTTTCTGATTTCTATGTCCTGCTGATCCTGCGCTACACGTGCCTGTCCTCTCATGAATCGCCGTGGCAACATAGTGAAATGGAAATACAGCAGAAGGTGGATCAGGACTTGAATCCTGTACTGTACACTAGCAAACTGTCCAAACTCAGAGTTGATGCAGGGACTGCATTAACTGACAGGTAAAGCTCCTGGCATGGGGCTTGGCACATCACGTGCACTCAAGGAGTGTTCACTCCTGTCCCTTTCTATCCCTCATTCCCCGCAGTCATCACATTTCTAATTAAGCCTCACAGGAAAAGAAAAATCATTAAACAGAGACTTCTGGCCAAGATGGAGGTGTAGGTAGATACACTTTGTCTCCTCGCACAACCAAAAGATGGAAAACAAATTTAAACCAAAAATAACCAGAACTTCCAAATAATCAAACTGTATGGAAGTCCGACAATCAAGGAGTTAAAGAAGAAACATTCATTCAGACCAGTAGGAGGGGCGGAGACAGGGAGCCGGGCGGAAGGCGGAGATGGCCAGGAAGGGAGGAGAGGACGCAGCAAGGCAGTGGCTGGTGACTAGCAGACTGGGCTGTCCCACATCTGCAAGCGGATAAACCAGGAGGAACAGCTGGGGAGCGAGAGAGACCGTGCAACCCAGGATTCCAGCCCAGGAAAAGAAAGCCTCAAAACCTCTATTGGTAAAAACCTGTAAGGGCTGCGGCAGCGGGAGAAACAGCCAGTCTCACAGGCAAGCTTGTCTGAGAGACCCACAGGGTCCCAGGACATACACAAAACCACCCACCTGGGAATCAGCACCAGAAGGGCCCAATTTGCTTGTAGGTAGTGGGGGAAGTGACTGAAAGCGGGGCAAGAGCCAAGCAAGGGGCATTGTTCCCTCTCTGACCCCTCCCCGCCACACACAGCTCCACAAGGCAGTGATGTGGTTGCCCTGCCCTGGTGAACACCTAAGGCTCCACCCTTCACAATGTAACAGAGCACCAAGACAAAAGAAATATGGCCCAAAGGAAAGAACAGATCAAAGCTCCAAAAATAGAACTAAGCGGTGAAGAAATAGCCAACCTAACAGATGCAGAGTTCAAAACACTGGTAATCTGGATGCTCACAGAATTGGTGGAGTATGGTCGCAGTATTAAAGAAAAAGAGAAGGCTGTGAAAAATGAAACAAAGAAAAATATACAAGGAACCAACAATGAAAGGCAGGAAGCCAGGACTCAAATCAACGATTTGGAGCAGAATGTAGAAATAAACATTCAACCAGAAGAGAATGAAGAAACAATTCAAAAAATTCAAAAAAATGAGGAGAAGCTGAGGAACCTCCGGGACAACTTTCAACGTTCCAACATCCAAATCATAGGGGTGCCAGAAGGAGAAGAGGAAGAGCAAGAAATTGAAAACTTATTTGAAAAAATAATGGAGAACTTCCCCAATCTGGCAAAGGAAATAGACTTCCAGGAAGTCCAGGAAGCTCAGAGAGTCCCAAAGAAGTTGGACCCAAGGAAGCACACACCAAGGGACATCATAATTACATTACCCAAGATTAAAGAAGGTAAGGAGAGAATCTGAAAAGCAGCAAGAGGAAAGGAGAGAGTTACCTACAAAGGAGTTCCCTTAAGACTATCAGCTGACTCCTCAAAAGAAACCTTTACAGGCAAGAAGGGGCTGGAAAGAAGTGTTCAAAGTCATGAAAGCCAGGGACCTACAACCAAGAATACTCTACCTGGCAAAGCTATCATTTAGAATGGAGGGCAGATAAAGTGCTTCCCAGACAAAGTAAAGTTAAAGGAATTCATCATCACCAAGCCCTTATTAAATGAAATATTAAGGGAACTAACCTAAGAAAAAGAAGATGATAAAAAATATGAACAGTAAAATGACAATAAACTCACAACTGTCAACTGAACCTAAAAAAACAAAAACAAAAACAAACTAAAGCAAACTGCTAGAACAGGAACAGAATCACAGAAACGGAGATCACATGGTGGGTTATCAGCAGGGAGGGGGAGGGTGGAGAATGGGGTTAAAGGTACAGGGAATAAGAAGCATAAGTGGTAGGTCCAAAATAGACAAGGGGAGGTTAAGAACAGTATAGGAAAGGGAGAAGCCAAAGAACTTGTACGTATGACCCACAGACATGAACTAAGTGGGGAATGCTGGTGGGATGCGGGGGAACAGGGTGAAGGGGAATAAAGAGGAGAAAAAAATGGGGCAACTGCAATAGCATAATCAATAAAATATATTTTTAAAAATCATTAAACATTAATGTCTTTCAATTTTCTTCCAAATTTATCAGTCTAATCCATCTTGCTGATGATACCCCCCCAACCTGATCCCTTGGGACCAGGCCCTACCGCACAATCCCAGCTGCCTTCATGCTCCCCTCTGAGAGCCTTCCCTGAGCCTGCCCCCTTCTCCACCTAACTCTTCAGAGTGACCCTCACTCTGACTCTGGACTCCTACACTGCCCACTCACTTCCCTGGCTAAGTTTCTTCTCATCCTGTGGTCTAAAACACTGTTTAAACTAAAGTCTCCCCTAATGGCCTCCAAATCTAGTATCATCATCTCGTCTCCCTGCTCTGCAGCTTCTGGCATCAGTGCCCACCCAGGACAGGTCCTCCTACCCCCTCTCTGCTCTTCAAATGTTTCCTTTGTTGCTTCCTGCTGATTCTTCGGTCTGACTACTCCTTTGCAGTCTCCTTGGGGGATCTTTCTCTCCTCTCCTTGTTCTTTCCTTAACTCATTCTCTCTCGAAATACTCCCCCTTTGGGGTCTGAACCCCTTTCCTGGCTTCAACAATAACTGAATACTGACACCCTAAACCTCTGGCCTGGCCTTCTCTCTCCAGGTCAACCTTTCCAATCTTTGGGCAGTTTTAAACCACTTTTTTTTTAAACCTCTACAGTACAAATCCCATTCAATCCCCAGGATCATGTGGCATTTCTAGCACACTGGCTATAATACCACCCCTTCCTTTTGGAATGCAGCTGAGTGAGATTCAGGGATTCTTGAGCAAAGAGGTCTGTGTGGAAATTAGTAACTGAGTGATCAGTTGGTGAGGGGTCATGGGAATTCTGTGGTGAGGGACCCAGCGGTAGTCAGTTACTGGGAAGCTACTGGGGAGAAAGTGTTATAGAGCTGCGCATCTCCAACTTCAACGTGCAACTGAGCCTGATGAAACTGAACGTGCAGATCTGGGGATCTTATTAGAAATGCACATTCTGATTCAGCACTTGGGAGGAAAGGGATGATTCTCAACTTCTAACAAGCTCCCAAGTTTTGCTGATGCCATTTGTTCTTGGATCAAACTTGGAGTAGCAAATTTTGATAGGATTATCATTATAAGTGTTTACTGAGCCAGTGACTGCTCCAAACTAGGAAGCAAAGCTAAGTATCAGTGTGGGCCGTGAGGGATTAACAGGTATATTACATCAGTAACACACAGTGGTGTCTATGTGGGACCCGTGGTTTATCTGGGGTCCTGTGCTGTTTGAACGTCCCATTACTGGGAGTCTGTCTGATCTGCCATTGAAGGGATGTTGTGAGCAACTCTAGAGTCCAGGGGAGTTGGTGCTTGGCATATGTGGATACATGTTTGAGAAGCTTAAGTGTTTCGGTGATTGTAAAGTTTCTAGCACCAGTATGTGCGAGCCAATACAAGTGTGCTATGGGGTATTTTAAAAGTCAATGGTTGAGAAAAGCTCCTGAGTTCAGAAATTAAGAGAATTTGTTGGGGGTCAATGATTTCATAACCTGTGGAGACCTCTTTAGAGAGGTCTCCCCTAAGCACCTTTAAAAAGAAAAGTGCCATAACCTAAGTCAGTGTTTGTGCTGCCGGTTGCTACCAGAACCAATAAGTAGAAACAAGGATTGAATCTTTATGGGCACTTTGTTCAGATGCTGGCAATCTGAGGAGACAGTAAGTTATGTACCCTTAAAAACCATCTTAACATCTCATCTTAAGCTGACCTTTTAATAAGGAGAAAAAGGGTAAGTAAGGGGTTTGGAATAAAGGTTAATTAGGTAAGAGTTAGACTCTGGCAGAGATTTTCCTAGTATTTCTTTATCTGCTGATCAACAATTCTTCATCTGCATCAAGGAAGTCCCCTCCCTGGAACACAATGGCTCAGTTACCATCTCCACAGATACCATCTCCGTTGCTTGCAGAACCCCTGGGGCACCAAGGGTTGAATTGCTTGTCACCTCCTGGAGTCACTTAAGTCGTGCATTCTAGTTCCTGGAATAAGAGCTTTCCCTACATGCAGTAATAATAAACTCTTGAGTTTCCCTATCATTATTTCTGCAATTCTTTTTTTTTTAAAGATTTTATTTATTTATTTTTAGAGAGAAAGGGGAAGGGAGGGAGAAAGAGAGGGATAGAAACATCAATGTGCAGTTGCCTCTTGCATGCCCCCTACTGGGGACCTGGTCCCAACCCAGGCATGTGCCCTGACTGGGAATCGAACTGGTGACCCTTTTGTTCGCAGGCCGGCACTCAATCTACTGAGCCACACCAGCCAGGGCTCTGTAATTTTTAATTGCTTCATTTTCTCCAAAGTACCTATGCCTTCCAGGATTTATAGTATATATTTATTTACTGTCTGTTTCCTCTGCAGGAAACACACATTCTTGTAGAATGTAAACTACAAGAGGGGACGGATTTTCTGTCTTGTTTTATGTTGGACCCTGGTACCTAAAATGTCTCTCACGTGTTAGGTGTACAAAGGGTGTTGAATAAACCAACACCAGAAACACTGTAACTGCAAATCCACTCCATTTTATAAAAAGTAAATAATTTTCAAATCAGTACTGTAACTGTATTATGAACAAATTATCTCTAATACCCTTTTACTGCCTTTTGAATGTAGTAGTGATGGGGGCTCAAATGTTGGAAAGATTTTAGTTTCAGGTCAAAGCTGATAAATTTAGTAGTCCATGCATGTATAAAGCTATTGTTCCAGGAGCTGAAGGTGTGACCCACCATGACTCCAGGAGACCATAAGCAGTTCCGCCTTTGGGCCCAGGGAGGACAGCGAGTCATCAAGATGGTATCTGAGCCATTGTACTCCAGGTGAGAAGCCCACCGCCCAGGGCACAGATGAAGGGATGCTGCAGCTTTTTATCTGATTAACTTTTTCCCTGAATTCCAATCCCCTTACCTACACCTTTTTTTCTCCTTATAAAAAGGGTTTAAAATGGAATTTAGGACGGTCTGTTAGGGCACAAACCTGCCATCTTCCCAGATCTCCAAGCATCTGAACAAAGCGCCCATAAAGATTCAATTCCTGTCTCTGCTTACTGGGCCTGGGAGGTGATAGGCAGCACAAATGCCAGCTTTTTGTTTCAGTAGCTGTACCCAAAATCCAACAGATTCTGAATTCCTAAAGAGGTGAAGGGATTAAGAAATACAAATGGGCAGTTATAAAAATAGTCATGGGGATGTAAAGTACAGCATAGGAAATACAGTTCATAATATTCTAATAACTATGTATAGTGTCAGATTAGTATTAGACTTATCAGTGTGATCATTTCATAGATTACATAAAATGTCTAACCACTGTGTTGTACACCCAAAACTAATATAATATGTCAACTGTAATTAAAAAATAAATTTAAGAAAAATCCAACTGATTCCTTAAACTCAACTGTCCCAGGTAGCAGTTTTTAACCTACTCTACACATTGGAATCACTTGATAGCTCTGGATTTGATTAATCCTGGGAGTGGCCTGGCCATTGGGAGCTTTAATTCTAATGTGCAGCCATGGTTAAAAATTACTGGCTGACCCCTGGGTGGGCGGCTCAGTTGGTTGAAACATCGTCCAGGACGCCAGAAGGTTATGGGATCGATTCCCGGTCAGGGCACACGCCTAGGCTGCCGGTTTGATCTCTGGTTGGGGCACATACAGCAGGCAGCAGATGGATGTTTCTCTCTCTCCCTCTCCCTCTCTCTCTCTCTCTCTCTCAAAACAATAAGCATATCCTCAGGTGAGGATTAAAAAAAAATCACTGGTCTAAAACCAGTTCTCTTAAACGTGCCTACTCCTATATTCCCTCCTGTGGTTAATGGTCTCAACATACACTCAACAGTCACTCCACAAACACTCAGAGCTAAGTCTAATAAAGGTAATCATCGGTGAAGATACTATAATTTTTGTCCAATAAACAAGGGATGGTTATAAGACTTGTTTTCCTGTGCAGCCTATAAGCTATAACTGTGCTTTCAATTTCCCAGACACTGGAATGCCTCGGCTCTGACCGCTTCCCCTCTCCAGCTGCACGCCCACCCGGGCTCCAGCTCCCCGGCTTCCACTCTCGTTGGCTTAAGTGCATCTCTCTATTCCGTCTTCCTACTGAAATATTTCTGTTTTCCCTTAAAAGCCCTTGAAAGAAAAGACTATCTTTTTATGTGTTTAGGTTCAAAACTTAAGGGCAACAATCAGGTCAATATTTAATAGAGAATTTTAAAACTTTTGTTTGAAAAGTCCGTGTAAAGTATACGTGGACAAAAAAGGGGTTCTGTGATAAAACTGACACATCCAGTGATGGAATAATCTCACAGGGTGATCTGATCATAAATTCCTAACTAGGCAGATCATGGTGGGTTGTCATGCCTGAGGCACATAGCTTTTTCAGTAAAGTTTATCTTTGTTTTAGGGGCTCTGCCTATTGTTTCTGTGCGTCTAGGTTAACAAACCTTTGAAATAAGCCTTGACCTCCCTCAAGAAAGCTCACAGTCTTGTTAACTATCCTGGACTAATCCCTGCCTTGCCTTCTCCCACCTCCATGTGATTTTCCTTCCGTTCCTGCCCTAATTTCAAATGCATGAAAGAAACCGCAAAGCTGTTATTCTCTGGATCGTTTGAGATGCTGCTTCTCTGCAATTGTCAGTTTTGGCTCCAATAAATTCTTATAAAAATTCTCTACAGGGTTAAACATTCTTTAGTCAACATGCATTATGGCTTCCTGGCAAGAAGGGGTGGCAGGATAGGAGTTTCTATAGTAATTGACTGAGTTCAAGGTAAAAAAAAATAGCCAAATCTATTTCCATATGAGTCTCTCTTCTAAATAAGCTCAAAAGGAAAGCTACTTAGTTTTCCCTCAGAAAGCAGCAGCCACATCTCTAGGTTCCACATTAAGTCAAACTAAGTTTATACAGTCACGTTGCAACAAAATATTCCCCACTTCTACCAGAGAACTGATTTTTTAAAACTCATAACTGTATATATTTTGTATTTGAAATTCGAAACTTCCATTTCTCTCATACACTGTACCTCTAACAAGGGACAGCTGTGGACACTCCTGGTCCCCAGGCACTGCAAAGGACCAGTCTAGTCTCAGAGCTTCCTCTGATTTGTGCTATTTCTTTCCGTCCTGTGACTGATTTCTAGCTGCCCTAACGGCTGCCTCACAGCGGGCTCCACGGGTTCCGAGCCCACACATCCAATGTTCAGTTCTCCACTCTCTTTGATGAGTCTCCATTCTTTACTTTCAAGCAGCACCTGGCACATCCTTTCAAACAAAAAATCCTGATGCACTGATTGTATCACTGACAGAATGCAGCACCTAGTGTTTTTCCACTTCCACATGAGATTGCAAAGATTCCGCTTTAAAATTCTTGCTCTGTCTTGAGATGATCTCTAATAACTCCAGACCTAAAGCTAGGTAGGTGTTATGCACTGCTTTGTGAAGGCAGAGGAATAATCCCTAGTTTGTGAGGAAATACAAGCTTCATGAGGGCAGGAATCTTGGTGTGTTATATTCACTAGAGATCTCTAGAGCCTATTAACTGTGGAAGCACATCTGATTCGTAAATAAATGATTATACCAATCTACTGTAACTTCAACCTCTGATAACCCTTAATTCTCCACATTCCTCTACAGGCAGAGGATTTTTCTGAACTTACATCAGAAGCATTACTCATTCTATTCTGCTTTGCACTGTATGTTGTGGTCTACACAGAGCAGAAGGCAAATTTCTTGTAAACGAAGAACTCAACCTGATCATTTCTTTTACCCTTTTTATGCAGGCTTTATAGGAAATTGTATTAAAAATTTTCTTCAGCCTGACATCTAGAGTCAGCACATAATGAGAGATGGTGTACACAGGAAAGCAATTTCTGACCTTATTCTCAGACCAAAAAAACACGGGTTAAACCACAGGCCAAAGTACCTATCTAAAGTGAAAGTTTCACTTTGCCTATCTCTTAGCAGATTTTCCCTCTAATGTTTCTGAGCATGATTTGATGCCTTAGGCATATATGTAGAAGCATGCTGAGTTGGTTTGGTCACTGGAATGAGATACAGTTGGCTCTTAAACAAAGTGGGGATTAAGGGAACTGACACCCCTGCCCCCACCCTGCCAATCAAAAATCCTCCTGTAACTTTTGACTCCCCCAAAACTTAACTATAGTCATACCTCGGTATCCATGGGGGAGTGGTTCTAGGACCCTCCTCCACCATGGATACCCAAATCTGCAGATGCCCAAGTACTTTATATGAAATGGCATAGAACAATGTATACAGTCAAGCCCTCTACATCTGCAGATTCCCAACCGTTAATCAAAAATAGTGTTTTTGATCTGTGATTGGTTGAGTCCACGAATGGGAAACCCAAGGATCTGGAGGGTCAACTGTATACTTGCTGAAAAAAATAAATATACAGGAGGACCCGTACAGTTTACACCCGTGTTGTTCAACAGTCAACGGTCACCAGAGCCAGGGTTCTAGCTCCTCCTATTGCTGCTGGGTCTCAGAAAACCCTTGGGGACTGTTGGGGAGCAGGCTGGAGTCTATGTCCCAGCCCAGGTTAAGAGAGGCTAGACCATGCCATGGGCCCTGAGCGGAAGGAAGGGACTGCAGGACCATCACCGGCTTCCTGAGCTCTTGCAGATGAGCTCCGGTTGCATTGTAAGACATGACCTCTTTTGCAGAGGAAGCAAAACTGTTTGACTTAATAAACAATGTTCTCACTCATCATTTTGGAAGAAAATTTCTCTCCAGGGACACTGGAGATTTTCAGGGATGGACTCTGTCACTTGGGGAGAATGCCTGACTCTTAGGCAGAGTCCTCTACTTCAGTTACGGAAGGAACTGATTTTCAAGGAAAAGTTTATTCTACACAAGGGGATTTTGAATGCTGGGTAAACTCCAGGAGAATAAGCAATGAAGCTTTTTAGCTTATTTTGCACAGCATCTGTGAAAAGATGGCTAACCTAAGTGTTCCTGTGTGATAATCAAGAGTGGTGAAATTTCTGAGGGCAACTTAACATTCCCAAGGCCTACCAGAAAAACCCGGCATAGACAGCACTCCTTGGGGAAAGCCAGTTAAGTGATGAAATCAATCACTAGCGCCCTGAGTCTTTAGAGCACTCTGCTAAATTTATACGGGCCAGTGAGAGAACCAGGCATATTAGCAGGCACACCAGTGCTATCGGGGAAATAAGTTAGGTACGCAGTAATACGCCCCCTGTGAACAGGAAAGCCACATAATAGAAAAGGTAAGTGTATCCGTCCAGAACCAAATACAGATAACAGAAACTCTATTCTAGGAGAAGGCTGTTTGTGCTGTTTTGAGGAGGTAATTACGTGGTAAGTATTAAATATATTAAGATAATGGTTAACAATCATAATAGATGTATGTACAGAAAAATATTTTAAACAAAGGTAATGACTCTTCATAGAAGGGGAATCCATAACATCAGGGAAAAACAAAAGCCATTTTAAATTCTGGCCATGTACAGGCTTCGCTCTTCCCATCCCGCACTATCACTGAGGAGCAAAGCTGGCGTCTGTCGCGCACTGCCAGCTGCCCATTTGAAGAAGGGGAGGAGAAGAAATTAAAATTTTTAGCTTTTTTTTTTCATATAACAAAACCAGTATTTGTTCTAATTTGCTATAACTGTCTTTCCCTTAAGAATGCTGGCAGCTACTTTAAGAAAGAATTACTACCAAAACTTCAAACATCTGCAAGTTCAAAGATTCTTTTAAAAAATCTTAAAAAATTACTAAAGATTATAATACATATATATTATATGCATATAGATGTATATAGTTTTTCCCCAGGAATATAAGTCATATTATGTATAGAGTTGTAAAAGCTGAAAATATTTCATTAACTTTTATATATATATATATAGAATGTGCTTATATAGAAGAAGTCCCTGTCCTAGGCAGTATTCTGAGAAGGTCCCTCAAACTTCTCCCCCAATTCCAGGGTTACATAATCCCCAGGACTGTAAATATGGTGGCTTTTGTTCCCATGATTAGTTTACGTTATAGGACACAACTGACTAAAATGAGATTATCTGGGTAAGCCTGACCTAATCCCATGAGTCCTTTAAAAGTGCAGAATTTCCTCCTGCTAGTTGCAGAAAAGGAAGTCAGGGATTCAAAGTGCGGGAAGGACCCACCGCACTGTTGTTAACCTAAAGATGGAAGGGGATATGCAAGCGGGGAAAGCAGGTAGTCTTCTGGGCTGAGAGCAGCTCCCTACTGACAGCCAGCATGGAGGTGGATGCCTCGGTCCTAGGACTCTAAGAACTGAATCACGCCAACAACCAGTGAGGCTGGAAGCAAATTTTCCCCTAGAGCTTTCAGACTAGAATACAGCCCAGGTGACACTTTGACTTCAGCTTTGTGATACCCTGGGCAGACTTCTAACCTACAGGACTGTGAACTTCAAAGTCAGTAATTTTTAATTGACTACATTTGCTGCGATTTGTTATGTAACAACAGACAACGAATTTAATCCCTCTCTCATTTCTTTTTTCCTCAGTATTTTCAAAGGTTACACTTTTATTTAGTCATCTCTCTACTTATAGACATTTAGACTGCCTTAAGATATTTGTTATTAGAAAATAACATTCTTACATGTACGAGTACAAGTTTATTAGTATCAAATTGTTCATGGTATATGTACGCGATTTAAAAAATGTGCCCATGATACCAAAAACAATGACAGAAATAGCTGGAAACACTAGACTTCACCAAAATTAAAAACTGTTGTGCATCAAAGGACATTAGTAAGAAAGTGAATAAAACCTACAGAATGAGAATATTTGTAAATCGTATATCTGCTAAGGGTCTAGTATACAGAAAATATAAAGAACTTTTATAATTCAACAAAAAGATAAACAAATAATCCTATTAAAAATGGGCAAAGGCTTATACAACTACACACCCCCATTCCAGTGGGGAAACCTACATGCATGTGTGCTATTACAGTATCTAGTAATGGGACAAAGCTAGGCACAGGGTATCTTCATGGGCAACAGTGAAGTCCCAGGGTGGGATTTCACCCATAAATATTGAGGAAGGTTTCATAAAGTTGAGTTTCAAAGAATGGACAGGAGTTTATCAAGCCAACAAGGGTAGGGAAGCATGAAAGAGCAAGGTATGTTTAGGGAAAGCCAAGTAATTCATCAGGAATAAAACCAGATGCATGAAATAAGGTTAGAGAAAGAGGTAAAATTATATCACGTCGCGTGCCTCTTATGCCACGCCAAATAACAAAGGCTTCAGGTTAAGTGGGGGCTGACACAACAGTTTGCATTTTTCAAAGAAAAATACAGTAGAAGTGTGGAGAAAAACTCAGGGTAGGAAGATGGTGGATGAAGGGAGTCTACTTTTGGGGAAAAATGTGAAGGACTTGGTGTGACAGGGAGGACGGAGTGGGGTTAGTGATTTTGACTGGTATTTAGGAGACAGAAGTTGACAGAATACAGTGATTAACTGTGAAGGAAGGAGACAGGGATGGAGGAGCCTAGGAGGCTTTCTGAGGTGCTGACATGGATCTCTGAGCAACCGATAAGGCCTTTCACTGCCTGTGATTTGAGGAGCACAGGAGGAAGTACATCTGTGCAGAGAAAATAAGTTCGGTTTTAATACGCTGAGGCAGAAATGTTTGGGGGACATCCAACGGTAGAGATCTGGTAGGAAAAGGGAAATAAGGACCCAAAACTCAGAGAAGAGGTCTTAATCAGAGATGGGGATTTCAAGGCTAAATAGTGATGATTCTGTTTGGAATAATAAAAAATCACACACGTACATACACACACACAAATAGAGCTGCCAAAGCCCTGCTGCTGCAGCCCCTCCCTCTGCAGGTCATCTTAACACTCAGCAGTCAAGACATATCACGATGCACCATGTGTCTGTGTTCTGCAATTTGTCATTTGCTTCAGCCCTTCTACTTCTAGGCATGCCTGTGGAATCAGCAAAGTGACGAGGCAGAGGAATGCCTGGTCTTTTTAGCCCCCTCCTCTGCTCACACATGTTCTCTGGCCCAGAGGTAAAAGCGTCCTGGCAATGCTGAACACTGGCCGAGCCCCATTTGACTGGAGGCTTGACTAGAAATACTTGATTAACACGAGTTTTCAGGAGAAAAAAACAACTAAACTGATTGCGCTGTGTCAACATTGTGATGTAATACATCCCCAGCCTTTTGTGACTTCTGACAACTGCTTTGAGAAAGTAATATATGCTCAATATAATACCTTATAATAATGAAAGCATCGTTTTCTAGCAATACCAGTTCCCTGGTCAAAAATTTTTGAAGGCTTATACAACTACACAAATCCTAATGCAAAGAAAATTTATCGATTAAAACTAGATCTAAAATTCTGCTCTTTAGTTCACTCTTAATACTAAATAAGATAGACGGTATTGCCAACTAATGACCTAATAGTTTTATTATGCAAATGGAAAGGTAGTACAGTTTTCCAATATGTAAGGATTTTCAAATTACCTAAACATTTTCAGCAGCTCTATACAAGTTCCTTCTTTACATTTCTTCTTTTAAAGTGTCTTACTGTTTCTTGAGGCTAAATCATAAACAATAAATTCAATTTAAGACAACTGGCACACTGATGATTCTGTGTGGACTGCAAACCAGAGCAGTGGGTGTTTCTTCTCTGTGCAGTTGGCCTGACAGCACACGCACTGGCACTGACGCTGCGTGGGGTGCTCGGGTCACAGAGAGAGAAGACAGTCCCTGGTACGCAGGACGACAGTGTGGTCTGCTCTGGTTCTCAAACAGCAGCCCATGGACCCTCAGTGGTTCCACAGGGTACTGGGTGGGGGCAGGGGCACAGAGAGGTTTCTGTTATTTCCCCTTTCCCTTCAATAGTGGAGTAGTTCTACTTTCTGTTTCATATATCAAACTTTCTCATAAAATTTAGCTTAAAGAAAGAATTCTTCCACACACAAAAATAAATACTAATAAAGTTTACAAACCTCTGGTCTAGCAGCAGACACACAAAAATGGCCGGCATCCATGCCCGTGTAGCCTTGGCCTGCAGCCTTGCCTGTGCGCGGCAGTGGCGGCTGTCCTCACCGCCACCGCCACCACCATCTCCAGCCCAGCTTTCCTAGGAGCACACACTGAAAGCCACCGCTGCCAAGACACAGCCGTGTGCCCTCTTTAACGAGTGCGTCCTTTATCGCTATGCCCGAGGGAAGCACGCTGCCGTACTTTGCGTGGGGGACAGGATGGGAGGCACTGTGTAGTATGCAATACTGACTTTTCTTTGTACTGTGTCAGAACTTCCATTTTAAAATTTCCCACATGCAACATTCAGTTGGAAAAGAAACAACTGTTTTCAAATTTTAAGAAAAAAACAAACATAAAATACTCCTAACACAGGGAGTTACCAAGCAATACAAAAGCATTCCAAGATTTTTTTTCTTTGCCCCACAAGATGACTATGGAGAAACGAGAAACGTTTGGGCTCCCTAAAACTCCCAGTTGGCTACAAAGGCCACCCCACCCCATCGGAGCCACACCGGCCTCTTAAGGAAGGGAAGCCCAGCATGTCTCCTTGACTCCTCCCTCCCTTTCAAGGGGAAAAGCACTGCTGCAGTTGGTCCTTCTTAAGAGCCTCACTGCTCTACCAAAATTCAGGTCAGTCCCTCTCTGCGCCTCTCCTCCAATCCAAGCAAAGAGGAATGCTGGAGTCAGGTCCACCCTCCCTTCTGCCCGGCAGATGCTCTCCCCTTCACAGGGCCCGAATGGCACTGAGGGCTGGGGCTGCCCTCCCATAGGACACATCAGCCTGTTTCCCGGGGAACTCTCTCCCCCACATGTAGTAAGGCAGCGCCTTGGGCTTCCTGCATTCTGGAGCTTGGCCTCTCTGCTGAATTTGCTTTGTTCTTTATCTCTTCTACTCATTTTCTCTGGCACTGAATAGATGTACCCCTTTCTCTCCCTGTAGTGGTGACAGCCAAGACTGGGATCTGAGTTTCCATGTGCAAATAGAAACAGGATAAAAAAACAGGCCAGCACACATGCGCCTTCAGAATACACTGGGATTTGAGGCAAAACTCCCAGCTCAATGAGAGGTTACTTTGTCTTGCTTTGCCTCCTCTGTGTATCTATCCTCTCTGAAGGCCAAAGGGTGCCTATGACACCAGCTACATCATCCTAACCCAGAGTCTCAGCCTCATCAGAACTTCTAGTGACTTTTACCTGATCTGCTTGCCTTCTCTCATGTCATACAAGGAAAAGAAGACATCTGTGTCTTCCCCAATGGTGTTGTAGGTGAAACTCTTCAGGCTGAGGAAGAAGTGATGTGGCACTGGCATCCGACAGGTTTCCCCATGACGTGGGCGCATAGTATCTACCTAACGAGGAAGGCAAAAACAGTGATTTCTATTTTAGTTATTCACTATATTAATCATAAATAAAATGAAAGCTAAATGACTAACTTTCCTGGCACTACCGAGAGAGGCTGGAGGTTTTTTTCTCTAACAGTAGGGTGCTGTGTAAATATGCTTGGTTCGAGGTGGGCAAATACGCAGCTGGGAGAAGTAAAGAGAGTGACAGAGACAGAGTGACAAAATTTCAACTTGCAAGAGAACTCAAAATTTCCACCAGGTCACAAACATCTCAATTCTACAGGGAACCACCTTCAAAGTCATTTCTTGGAGATCCTGTCATGGCCCTAATGAACTTGATTTACACTGTTAAATGACATTCTTATCTTTTTCCAGACTAATTCATTTTAGTCTCTCAGTCTCCTTTCTTTCAGCTGTGATTATGTAAATTTGCACAGAGGAGTGGAGACTGAACAAATTTGTCCAGAGGTCAGGGCTCCTTACATGAAAGGAGCCACACGATCAAAGTCACTGGTGCGTGTCATTTCCAGGCGCACCCCCGAGCTGCGATCTCCTGGAAGAAAGAGTCGAGGGGAAAATCTGGGGAGCCTGCTTAAGCTGCTTACCTGGGACGTGCTTTGCTGTACGCTCTGCCGGCTCGACAAATGCTATGGAAAGAGAAAGGAAAATCCACTCAGTTGGGGAGGAAACTTTTATTAAGCATCTTCTGTATGCTAGGCATTCTGATATGTCTTTTATATATGTGATCTTATTCAATTCTGATAGCCCTGTTAGATAAATGTTTTTTGTAGTTGATGGAGACAACTAAGGCTTAGTACAAGGAAGCTCTTTGCTGAAGATCACACAGCAAGAAGGCGGCCATGTCTGGACTCAAACCCAGGCGTCTCCAGCTCAGAGTACCAGCCAAGTCACAGATAGTTCTTGCCACTGGATTTTGGTTCTGGCACTGTCCTCCCTACATACTGTCCGCACCATGCCCGGAGCCGAGTGACCCAGCTTTCCAAGGCCCTCCACACTGGAGGAGGTACAGCTTCTAGCCAAAAGGGGCTCCCTCCCAGACACCTCTCCATGCTGTTCCTTTGCTGCTGGCTGAAGTTAGAAGCAGGTTCCAATTCCAGCCACACCAAGTAGGTTGTGAAACTCAGAGGAATTACTTAATCTCTCCAAGAGGTATTTTTCCTCAACCATAGAATTAAGATAAAAGCTTTTATTGTCTTCCTCACAGCGTTATTATGAGGCTCAAATTTCAAAATGCGAAGCAGCATGACACAGGAATTAGAGACCTATGTCAGGACACCTGGTTTCATATCTTGACTCATTTGTGAACGGAGGATAACATTTTGTGCTGAACTCAACCTTAACTGGATTTTGTGTAGATTAAGTCAGCATAGTACCTATATTTGTAAGTGGCTGATCACTGGCATCTATAATTAGTATTCTTTTTTTAATGTATTGATTTTAGAGGGAGAGGAAAGGGAGGGGAGAGACAGGGAGAGGCATCAACTTGTTGTCCCACTTACTTATGCATTCAGTGCAGTTGATGCTTCTGTGCTCCGACCAGGGGGTATCAGGATGAAGCTCTTACTAACTGAGCTACCTGGCCAGGGCCAGTATTCTTCTTATTGATATCCTTCTTCATAATTAGTTATTATAGGAAAGTCAGTCAGATTTAGAAGTAACCCTTGCCAGAAAAAATTATGGGTCCACAAATATTAGGCCCTGGTCTTGGTGAACTGAAAAGTGAGAGTTTCTATCCTGCTCCCTTCCGGGCCCTCAGCGTGAGGCTGCGCCGATCTGGGGGGCTGCTCTGCTCTATGCAGGTGCAAGGAATAGTGGCTGAGCAGAATGATTTCATTTCTTTTCCAAATACACATATTTAACCTTAAATAAACTGAGGTATAATTAAATATTAATTTAAGTGCAATTAAATTAAGATGAATTTAAATTAAATTGATATTAATGTTTATAAAATATTAACATTAATAAATATTAATCAAATAATAAAATATTGATTAAACAAACATTAAATATTCATACGCACAACCACTAGATTAGCAAATTATTATTGACTTAATATTCATTCATGGGACTACATGTTCCCATGATACATATTAAATACAACTGGCCCTCCAGTATCCGTGGGTTTTACATTCATGGATTCAACTAACCATGGATTCAGATATTTGGGGGGGTGGGAGGGGAATCCCAGAAAGTTCCAAAAAGCAAAAATTGAATTTGCTACAAGCTAAGCACTATACTGAATCCACGTGAATGAAGGGATGTGTAGGCACATCCTGCTGTAGCCTATATGCAAATATGGGTTCTATGCAAATACGCTGCCATTTTATATAAGGGGCATGAGCATCCGCATATTCTGGTATTTGCGTAGGATCCTGGAACCAATTTCCTGCGGATACCAAGGGACAACTGTATAATGAAAACAGGCCTCTACCAGCTGGGAAAGTCATCAGATAGAATGTCTACGTACGAAAAAATTCACATATAAAAGAGGCTACAAAAAAGCTTTTTAAAAATAAAGCTTTCAAAAAAAAAAAACACACAAGTTTTCTGTGGTTTACTGGCCTATGTCCACTGGGAGGTTTACTGGCCTATGTCCACTGGGAGGTTTACTGACCTAAAGTGCTTTCCTTTGCTTTATTTTGCATTCGGGGCTGCACTAAGTCGAATAATTGTCTGAAGTGGATTTACTGACTAATTCTTAAAACTACCAATCTTAGGTATAAATGTTCAATTATAATTATATACGGAAGTTTACAGCTAATTTCAGTGTAAAACATCCGTGCTGACAAAAGCAAATATTATTCTAGAGTTCAGAGGCAGCAAAACTGGGGAGGAGTTTTCAGCCTCGTCTCAGAGCGCAGCACATGGCGGTCGGAGGAAGGCACAGAAACTGGCATTTCAGAGCATCTTTCACAACGCTGTTAAGGAAAATCACTGACCTGCTGCTGGGCAGCCTTCAGCTGGCCAGCTGACACCTGTGTGCACAGAGCCATCCTCACCTGTGTCACAGCTATAATTATTATGTTTCCATGTTTGCTAATCAACTGTAGGTTTGTCCTCTCTGGGAGCAAAATACCTGTCTTAACCATCCTTATATCCTAAGTGCCTGCAAGGTATATCAAAAATAAAAATTAACTTTAAAATGCATGGACTACTTTACTGTTTCTGCCAAATTTTTCCCCCGCAGAAAAGTCATTGTCAGCCCTTGGAAGTCTCTGGTCTATTTGGTCCGCAAAAGTCTACCAATACAGGGGAAAAAACTGTAGCTATTCAACTGAGTAACACAATTAATTCCTTCTATATATGTTGAGAATTGTGTCAGGTAACATATCTATATATGTTAGGGATTACATGGGTGTTACAAGGAAATATAAGACACCTCATCAGGATTACCAGGGATGCTTGATTGTGAGTAAATAATGTAATCGACTGATTTAAATCCAGAATTGGAAGTATAAACATTGATCTACTGAAAAATATAAATTAGCACTAGAAGATAACAGACTAACACAATTCCCAACACATGTTAATGTGGAAGGATAACAATGTAGCAGGAGGTTATAATGTGAATATTCTCCTAGCTCTTCCACAATTTAGAAGCTCTCATATTACATAATCTTCAAGTTCTCACTTTTCCCAAAGAGTCATGGTTAATTAAGATGAACACAAATACTTCATCGTTGCCCTCTGAAATGCTTTCTGGTTTAGGCAGCACCAACTGCTGACAGTGGAGTTAGACTTGCCATCACATGGGAGCAAGAACTAAGGAGTGTTAGGGTTTTCTTTGGTTCTTGTCATATAGAAAATCCATCTGTATACTTAAAGAGATTTTTATCAATCATTATGATTCAACACTGTGTAGGGGCTTGAATTTTTTATGAAACACAAAATGTACTAAATGCAAACAAAGTATAATCCTATTTATAAAGGTTTTCTTGTAAAACATGTGGCATGGAATATTATTATAATCAGAAAATTTCATATTGAGTCTTTGTAATCTCCAGTAATAAATTTAAATGTTAACACAAAAAAGTTCTGAAAGATTATTCCTTTGAAACTTGATAAATTCAAGACTTAACCAACACATTTACTATGCATTTACTGTAAGCAATTTAACATAAAAACAAGTGGTTTTCAATGAATTTATGGAATGGACTTTTAGAATCAGTTTTTTTTTATCATATCTAATTCCATCAAAAGCAAATACATAGGATAAAAAGGCAGAAAAATCAGCACAAAATGAAAAAATAAAAAGGAACTTGTACCCTGGCCTTGCTTTGCTTTTTCTTTTCTTTTCTTTTTTCTTTTCTTTTCTTTTCTTTCCTTTTCTTTTTTTTTTAATCCTCACCTGAGGACATGCTTATTGATTTTAGAGAGAGGGGAAGGGAGGGGGAGTAAGAGGGAGGCAAACATGGATTGGTTGTCTCCAGCACACACCCCCACCCAGGGACCTGTCTCGCACGCACCCGGCACCCAGACTGCGGAACCGAACAGAAACCCAGGTAGTGCCCTGACTGGGAATCAACTGGCTTACAGGATGAAGCTCTAACCAAGTGAGCCACACTGGCCATGGCCCTTAGGTCTTTTTGAGAAACCTTTTTTTTTTTTTTAAAGATTTTATTTATTTTATTTTTAGACAGAGGGGAAGGGAGAGAGAAAGAGAGGGAGAGACACATCAATGTTTGGTTGCCTCTCATGCGCCTCCCACTGGGGACCTGGCCCGCATTCCAGGCATGTGCCCTGACTGGGGAATCGAACTGGTGAACCTTTGGTTTGCAGGCTCACGCTCAAGCCACCGGGATACGCCAGCCGGGGTGAGAAACCAACATTTTAAATTAACATGGAGGCTATTATGCTAAGTGAAATAAGCCCATTGGTTTAAGATAAATACATATGATCTCACTTATAAGAGGAATCTAATGGATAAAAAAACCTAATGAGCAAAATAGAACCAGAGGCATAGAATCATGGAATGGACTGACAGCTGTAAGGGCAGAGGACTGTTTGAAAGAAGGTGAAGGGATCAGTCAAAGGACACATGTGATGGACCCATGGACATAAACAACAATGTGGGGAACGACTATGGAGGTAGAGAACGGGAGGGGTAGAGGGGGCAAAGGGGAGGAAAACTGGGACAACTATAATAGCATAAACAATAAAAATAAATTAACACTTATATTTATTAAAAATATAAGCACATAGTTTTCAAAATTAGATAGCCTTAAAAGCTTGCAATAAATTGTCAGTCCTCCGTTCACCCTGACCTGTGCTTTCAACTCATTACTGTGTTTTTTTCTAAAATTTACCAAATATTTCTAAATGTCTTACTTATGGTGTTTTCTCTTTATCTGATTTTAGATTTCTCTACTGGCCTTTTCGTATGGAAGCTGAAGATTATTGCATTTGTTATATCATTTCACTTCAACTATGTTCTTAGTATCTCACAAGAAACTTGTTTATATATTGTTCACTACTGAGCCAAGTAGTGTACTTCAATCACACTTTCTTCTATTGCTCTCTGCTTTTGTATTTGAAATAACTCAGCTTTATTTAAGCTACAGGGCCTTTTCCAATGCCTTCCAACAGCTCTACAAAATAGCTTTCAACAGCATTCTCCACATGGTAGAACTACCAGACGCTCTACAAAGCGTTTTTTCACCTGCAGATGCCCCTCCTGGCTGCCTTCTGCTTCCCCCAGGACCAGTTCTCTCTGGGCCTGTTGATGCCCAACTGTCATCCTAGGGCTCCCTCGGACATTAACCTGAGAATTCTGTGTCTCTCAATTGGGTCTGAATTCCTTTCTTGGATGGCACATAATAGCATCTTTTGGTTTCATCCTTCATTTTAAAGAAGTAATTTAGTCTTCAGTGGTGTCCTGAAAAGGGTTTTCAAAGAGATTTTTTTTTAGACTTTAAATGACCAAAATTTTCTTCAGGGTATTTTCCCACTTGATTGATAATTTGGCTCTCAGTAAATACAAAATTCTAGGTTGAGCACCCTCAGAATTTTAAAGGCAATTCTTCATTATTGCTAGTTTCAGTGTTGCTTTTAGGAAGACAAATGCCATTCTTACAACAAATCCTCAGTAGGTGACCTATTTTTCTCTCAGAAGGCTTTCAGCTTCGTAAGCTGAAATTTCACAATTAAGTGTTAAATACTTGTTTGACCCTTTCAATCTAAAGACTCATATCTGTGTTCTGGGAAATTTTTTCCCCAGTTTTATGAGATATAATTGACATATGACACTGTATAATCTCAAGATGTACAGTGTGATATCGTGTGTGTGTGTGTGTGCGTGCGCACGCACTGTGGAATGAGTAACCACAAACACATAGCCTTCATTTAACAGTTATTTTGTATTGTTGTGAGACGATTAAAGACATACCCTTTTAGGAAATTTCAAGTACATAGCACACTACTGTGAACTACCATCACCGTGTTGTACATTATTAGATCCTCACAATTCATTAAAACTGTCAAACTCTGTGCCCACTGACCAACATCTCTTCACTGCCCCTGTCCACAGCCGCTGGCAATCACCATCTTACTCTGTTTCTATGAATTCAACATTTTTAGATTCCACATATTAGATCATAAAGTATCTGTCATTCTCTGATTCATTTCACTTAGCATAGTACTCTTAAGATTCACTCAGGTTGTCGCAAATGACAGGATATCCTTCCCTATCTCTGAATAGCGTTCCATTGTGTATACGTATACCACACTTTCTTTAGTCGTTCATCCATCAGTGGACACTTAACACTGTTTCCACGTCTTGCTACTGTGAATAATGCTGCCATGAGCATGGGCGTGCAGCTATCTCATTCAGATCCTGATTTCTATTCTTTCGGACACTTATCCAGAAGTGGGACTGCTGAATCACATGGTAATGTTTCTGATTTTCTGAGTTATCTCCACGGTTTTCCACAGAGGCTGTACGAACTTACATTCCCACCACCAGTGCAGAGAGCTCTCTTTTCTCCACATCCCTGCCACCACTTACGCCTTGTCTTTTTGATGACAGGCATTCTAGGAGTGAGGTAATATTTCACTGTGGTTTTGATTTCCCTGATCAGTGATACTGAACACCTTTTCATTCATTTTCTTAAAAAGAAACATGTAATTTTTTCTAAAACTTGTAATTCTCACCTGACAAACATTCCTTAAATATGTAAATACTTCTCCGAGTGAGTTTTACACAGTCCCTGAGTCTAAGCTTAATAGTCACCTGAGGTTTCTGATGTTTGTTCTATTTTAAAATTTTGTGCCTTTCTTTCAGATACTTCTTCTCTGTCAGCCTGTAAAATGTAAACTTGGTCATTAGTCAACTCTGTACCTTTGTACAATAGCCAACAGACAGCTCAGGATTTAACAGGTTATGTCTCTCTTAGAAACATCGATACACTATTTTCAGGTTTAAACACTGCATGAGCCAATAACTGGTTCTTTTCAGCTTCAACTAGAGAAAACATTTAATTTTTTAAAAGATTTTATTTATTTATTTTTAAAGAGACAAAGGAATGGAGAGAGAAGGGGTGGGAGAGAAACATCGATGTGTGAGGGAAGCAAAGATGGGTTGCCTCTTGCACGCCCCCAACCAGGGAAGGTCTGCAACCCAGGCATGTGCCCTGACTGGGAATTGAACTGGTGACCTTTCAGTTTGGGAGACGATGCTCAACCAACTGAGCTACACTGGTCAGGGAAGAGACAAAAATTTTAGTAACTGGTGCAGACTGAACGACCTCTGTTCACCAGCAAAACCAACAGAGGAATATCCCAAAGACATTACAGTAAGCCCAGCACTCTACACCATAATTCCATTTAGAAAAGCAAGTGTGCCAAAGGGGCCAAAAAAAGGAAGGCCCCTTAATTATACTGGGAAAAAGACAAAGAAACAATTTTAGCAACATTATTTCATAATGTAATTAGAAAAACATAAAGGGGAAAAATGAGGTATGCAGGAACAAGCTACCCTGTGTTAGATTTCTTACCATTTTATAGAGATCTGAGACACTAATCTGGTCCAAGTCCACTACTTCAAAGTCCTTTCGAGGCACCAGGTCCAGGCCCAAATGCCTAGTAAAGAGAAAGACACAATCAGCACGCCATGTTCCCAGGTCACTCATCTTTCTTTATGTGCATGAAAGCCCACACTGGCCATGACGCTGTGGAATGAGGCTCAGACACTGCCCCAGGTGGGACATGCCCTTATCCAGTAACACTCACTTGTGCTCAACTTTAGGTAAATAAATAAGACTAAGGATTTTAAGTCTGACATACTTCTAGTCATCGAGCAGTTCCCCTTGTGTTGGTAAGAAGGATGCATTGGATATCACATTGCTAACAGATCAAATGAGTTTATAAGAATGGGTTTTCCATAGATCACTAGTAAGTGATACTTATTTTTTTGTTTCTCCCCACTCTGTAAGTATGCTTAAGGCTCAGTCATGCACTACTACCGTTAGAAGTTACCCAGGATCCAAGGAGATCAAAATCCAACCCATAACAAATTACCTGCTGAAAATACTAAATTTAAAGAAATACATGTTTTGGTTGAGTTTTATTTCATTTCCAATTTAATTAATACGGACATTGGGTTATAGTAAAGACATCACCATGTATTAGCCAATATCTTAAGAAACTTTAGATAGACATTTAACCACGGAGTACAACTACTAAAGAGCAGAATATTTAGAAGACCTGGTATAACTTGGGCAGAAAGGAGAACTGACAGTGATCGATGATTGACTGGGAGGCAGTATGAGGCAGCGAGTAACTGTAGACACAAAACTCTCGGGTTCAAACATGGTACATAATTATAGTCAATAAATGTTCATTCCTTTCTTCCTCTCTAGAAAAACAGCTTTAAATCTGGAGCCCAGTGGACCAGTGGAACCCTGAAACTGCTTACAACAGCATGCACACATGTTCACTAATGAATTTTTTTCTCAGAAGAGGGTCTCTAACTCTCATCAGAGTTTGAGATGCTCTGTGACCACCCTACTCCAAAACAAGGGTTATTAATTACTGCATCTGGTAAAAGTACTCCACGGACAATGGAAGGAGGGTATGTATTTTTTTTTCTTCAACCAGACTATGAACTACTCTCATTTTTTAAAATTTTATTGCAATTTCTTCCATTACCATTTAGTCCCCTTATACACTTTTGCCCCCGCCCCCACAGCCACCGCACTGTTGTCCCTGTCCTTGAATCCTTCCTTTTCCCTCAGTTCCTTCATCCCCCACCTTCCCCACCCTTGACTGTCATCCTGCTCTCCCTCTGTGAATGTCTCTATTTTGCTTGTTAGTTCAGTTTGTTCATTAGATTCCACATGAGTGAAATTATACGGTATTTGTCTTTCTCTGACTAGCTTACTTCGCTTAGCACGATGTTCTCCAGGTCCATCCGTGCTGTTGCAAAGGGTAGAACTTTCTTGTTTTTTTCCACGGCCGAGTAGTATTCCACTGTATAAATGTCCCATCATTGTTTTATGCACTCACCCACTGATGGACACTTGTGCTGCTTCCATATCGTGGCAATTGTAAATAACTCTGCAATGAACACAGGGGTGCTGATGTTCTTTCGAATCAGTGTTTTGGGTTCTCTCAGATATATTCCCTTTTGATCGCTGGGTCAAAAGGCAGATCCATTTTTAATTTTCTGAGGTACCTGTATACTGCTTTCCACAGTGGCTGCACCAATCTATCTGCATTCCCACCTACAGTGCAAAAGGGCTCCCCTTTCTCCACATCCTTGCCAGCACCTGTTTGTTGATTTATTGGTAATAGCCATTCTGACAGGTGTGAGATGGTATTTCATTGTGGTTTTAATTTGCATTTCTCTGATGATTAGTACCAAACTATGCTATAAGGCCATTGTATAGTTTACAATAGCCAAGTGCTGGAAGCAACCTAAGTGCCCATCAATAAATGAGCAGATAAAAAACAACTATGACACATTTACACAATGGAATACTATGCAGCAGAAAGAAAGAAGGAGCTCCTACCCTTCACAACAGCATGGATGGAACTGGAGAGCACTGTGTTAAGTGAAATGAGCCAGGTGGTGACAGATAGATACCATATGATCTCACCTATAAGTGGAACCTAATCAACAAAACAAACAAGCGAGCAAAATATAACTAGCAACACTGAAATGTCTCAACGTCCCAGAGAACAAACTGACAGCATCCAGAGGGTAGGGAGGAGAGAGATAATGGGGGGAAATAAGGGAAGGGATGTCAAGGAACATGTATAAAGGACACGTGGACAAAGCCAAAGGGGGTAGGGTCGAGGGTGGCAGGTGGGGATCGGTGGGGCAGGGAGGGAATAGTGGGGGGTAAATGGAGACAATTGTACTTGAACAACAATTAAAAAAAACAAAAACAACCTAGCATGGTATTGGCATAAAAACAGACACACGGATCAATGCAACAGAACAGAGACCAGGAATAAACCCACACCTTTACAGTCAATTAATATTCACCAGAGGAGGCAAGCACAGAACAATAAGCTAAAGACAAGTTATTCAATAAATGGTGTTGAGAAAATTGAGCAGATATGTGCAGAAAGATTAAGCTAGACCGCCTTCTTACACCACACATAAGAATAAATTCAAAATGGATTAAATAATTAAATGTTAGACCTGAAACCATAAAAATCCTAGAAGAAAACATGGGTAGCAAAATCTCAGACTTAGCATGTAGCAATATTTTATCAGATATATCTCCCCAGGCAAGGGAAACAAAAGAAAAAATAAACAAGAAAGACCATATCAAACTAAAAATTTTTTGCACAGCAAAGGAAAACATCAACAAAATAAAAGGACGACCCAAGAATGAGAGAACATATTCACCAAAACATCCGATATGGGGTTAATATCCAAAATTTATAAAGAACTTACAAAACTCAACACCAAAAAAACAAACAATCCAATTTAAAAATGGGCAGAGAACCTGAATAGACACTTCTTAAAGAGGCCATATAGATGGCCAACAGACATATGAAAAGATGAACTACTTTTGGAACATGCTAGCAAAACGAACTCTGTAGGCTCTTTCTGTACATAAAACTTCCACTCATTTAAAATAAAGCCATGTGAACATCTAAAATGCAAATTTATTTTTATTTATAATTTACACCCCATTTGCAGGAAAATACATGAAAAGGCTAATGAAATTACAAGATTATTAAAATAAAAATGGAAAAATTAAACCTATATGAAGAAGGCAGAAGCAAACATACTAACTGCATAGGCTAACATGATTACTATTATTAAGAATTAAAATGTAGATGTGCACTTTGTAGCAGGCAAGAAAACGAGAAATGTATTTTTCCATTAAAGGATAAAAACTCCGGTGGGTTTTTTTTTTGTATATTTTATTGATTATGCTATTACAGTTGTCTCATTTTTTTTCTCCCCTTTATCCTCTCCACCCTGCAGCCCATTCCATCATCCCCACGTAAACATTTTCCCACCACCACTTTCCCCAGCCCCACCCTTCCCCACCTCCGACCCTCAATCCTTCCCCACTTTGGCTTTGTGGATGGGTCCTTTATGTACCCTCCCCCCTCCCCTCTGGTTACTGTTTTTTACTTCAATGTTGCTGGTTATATTTTGCTTGCTTGTTTATTTTGTTTATTAGGTTCCACTTATAGGCGAGATCATATGGTATTTGTCTTTCACCACCTGGTTTATTTCACTTAGCAAAACACTCTGGTTCCAACCATGTTGTTGCGAAAGGTAGTAGTTCGCCCATCCTTTCTGCTAC
Source organism: Mormoops blainvillei (assembly GCA_004026545.1). Classification (NCBI taxonomy): domain Eukaryota; kingdom Metazoa; phylum Chordata; class Mammalia; order Chiroptera; family Mormoopidae; genus Mormoops; species Mormoops blainvillei. The sequence goes on from PVJD01000432.1 coordinate 261,882, forward strand.
ACAGTATTCCATTGTGTAAATGTAACACAGTTTTCTGATCCACTCATTTACTGTTGGGCACTTAGGTTGCTTCCAATTCTTGGCTATTGTAAATTGTGCAGCTATGAACACTGCGGTGCACAGGCTCTTTTGAATTGGTGTTTCAGGATTTTTAGGGTATAATCCCAGCAGTGGAACTGCCGGGTCAAAAGGCAGTTCTGTTTTTAGTTTTTTGAGGAAATTCCATACTGTTTTCCACAGTGGCTGCACCAGTTTGCATTCCCATCAACAGAGCACTAAGGTTCCCTTTTCTCCACAAACTCTCCAGCACTTGTTGTTTGTTGATCTGTTTATGATGGCCATTCTGGCTAGTGTGAAATGGTACCTCATTGTGGTTTTAATTTGCATCCCTGTGATGGCTAGTGATGCTGAGTGTCCTTTCATGTGTCTCTGGGCCCTGTGTATGTCCTCCCTGGAGAAGTAGCTGTTCAGGTTCTTTGCCCATTTTTTAATTGGGTTGTCTGTCTTCCTGGAGTGGAGCCATGTGAGTTCTTTATATATTTTGGAGACCAAACCCTTGTCCGAGGTATCATGGGCAAATATATTTTCCCATATGGTTGGTTCCCTTTTCATTTTGCTGATGCTTTCTTTAGCCACACAGAAACTTCTTATTTTGATGAAGTTCCACTCGTTTATTCTTTCCTTTATGTCCCTTGCTCTAGGGGACATATCAGTGAAAATATTGCTGCGTGGGATATCTGAGATTTTCCTGCTTATGTTCTCCTCTAGGACTTTATGGTATTGTGACTTATATTTAAGTCATTTATCCCTCTTGACTTTATTTTTGTGTGTGGTGTAAGTTGGTGGTCGAACTTCATTTTTTTGCATGTAGTTATCCATACCTCCTAACACCATTTGTTGAAGAGGCTATTTTTTACTCCATTTTATGCTTCTGCCCCCTTTGTCAAATATTAATTGACCAAAGAGACATGGGTTTATTTTGGGGGCTCTCTATTCTGTTCCACTTATCTATGTAAAACTCAGGTTTTTCTATTAACTATTATAACTTGCATTATCCTGTAACAGAAGAACATGAGTTTTTAAAGAGGAAATAACTTTTTGGTACTATATCCTAAAAAAAGAAATCTCACAGTCCTGCATTATAAGATCAGTAATACACTGTTGGCCTTAACTATGACAGTCTACAGCTTAATGATAAAATTATGCCATGAATCTGATTATTGATGTTAATGTATTTAAATCTGTAAGAAATTTTATCTTTCTACCACTGGAATCCTGTCTTCTTATATCAAAGAAATATGCCATTCGATCACTTCTTATTACCTACTCTTAATTTTTCTGAAGTCATCTCAGGTCTCTGGCCCCTAGGGCGAGCAGCACGTGCAAGCAGCGTGGGGCCACGGGGGGCCGGCGAGCCGCACATCCATTCTAGCTCTCGTCAGAAAAAGCAACTTACATTATAAGGACAGCTTTTCAGATATGATCTTGAATATTTAAAATACTTTTGTATGCATGTAAAAAACAGCAAAAAGACCACAAAACGATATTACTATTAGTACTAGGAAAGTGGGATTATACAAGTAATCATTTAAAACATTTTCTAAATTTTCTGTAGTCATGCTATTGAAATCTTTTTAAATACAAAAAGAGACAAGATTTTTTAACCACCAGAGGTCACAAAATATATGATGCTCTAAATATTAAAATTAAGTAACAAAAAGACTATGCAAATGACCCAATCAAACTAGGTGTTTTCAATGTAATGGCTGAAGAAAAAAATCCAGACGGGTCTGAGTCCACGGGGCTGGGACTGAGTGCACCTGCTCTGTGTTAGCACACCGCACACAGCGACGGGCCTGTCCGGAGACTGATGCCCGTGCAAACTCGCACTCAGCGCCGTGACACTCCTACCTTGCTAGTCCATTCAACTGCCCACCCATATACCATCCACTTTCTTCACAGTCCTTTTAGGCACCAGACCAATGGTGCTGAATACAAGAAACAGCAGTTTTCGGTCAAGTGAATGTTGGTGTCCATCAGGCTAACTGTCCCCTGGGAGCAGAGTGGTTTCCCTCTCCTCAAGGCACTGGAGCACAGAACCTTTTAATTTCTTGATTTCATTAGGGAATAAGAAAATGATTAACGGGTATCTGATAAATGAGAAGGCAAGTTCCTTCTACTACGATTATGCTTAATGGAGGAAGAGTAGTTTTCAAAAGCTAAACTGGAGGACTGTCCTCACTGGAAGAGGACAGAGATGCCGCACAGTAAGAAGATATGTTCACTACAAATTTCCGAGAAAGAGGTTCCTGGTTGTTTCTTTCTATAGTTTAAGAATAATAAACAATAAGGGCAGGGAACCTAGTCTTTTCTCTATCTTCACAGCAAAGGGAGGCAGTGTAGCAAAGCAGTTAGGAGCAGGGGCTCTGAGGTTAGGTTGCCCAATTTTCATCTTGGTTCTTCCATCAAGCCACATGGTCTCATCTGTTATCATAGGCTGTTGTAAGTATTAATCCATGTAAAGCACTCAGCACACTGCCTGGCACTGTTATTTGCTATTGTTGTTGTAACTTTATGCATTTCATCATTACACAATACATGAATTAAAGTATAAGGACTGGGATCAGAGAGACATAGTGTCTGAATAAGACTCAGAGAGATGGATACAAGCAGGAGATGTACACATTTCTGTGTACATGTACACAGAAATGTAGTATAGAACTGAGTTTTCAAAAATTGTCCTATTAATTGCTTAAGTTGAACAGTCTTCAAAAAAATATTTAGTCTTCTCTCACCACCTATCATTGATCACTCACTCATTCATTCATTCCAGTAACTCAATAAATATTTATTAGTACCTAATCTATGTCAGGCTCCTGCTGAACTTGGGGACACAGTAACAAATAAGAGACGTAGTCCTGGTTCTATATTCTTTCAGGTGTCCTCTCTCTCTCTAAGGGCCCTGGACCTCTATAGCAAGTTCTTTGAATTTTACATTTGTTTTGAATGTTCTATATTCAATTCTGTCTCCTGTTGTATCTTTTTCTTCTGGGGTTCCTCATATCTGAACCACAGAACACAGAAAACAATTTGAAGTTAATTAATTTCATACAATAAATGTTTTAAGGCATTAGGACTCAGTTCTTCTCAGAACTCTTTGCAAAAAGACTGGAGATGTTAGGATTTCTTGTGGGCTATGCCTTTTTCTAATACTTATAGTACAGACAGTATACAGACAGTAATTATACTAATGAAAACATGGTATATTTATAGGATAATAAAATATAATAAGATATAACTAATTATAGCTACCCTTTCCTGAATATTTACTTGGGATAGGCATGTTATGTACATCATCTGAAAGAACTAAGGGAAGTAGACAGTATTAGATGCATTTTATAATTGAGGAAATTGAAGTGGAGAGAGGTTAACTCAGTGGCTCATTGAGGGAACAGAGTCGTGCTTGTCTCGAGCTAGGTCTGTCTTACTCTGAACTATGGTATTTCCACCATACCTGCTGCCTTTCTACTAATGACCATGACCAGTAAGTACTAATGGCTATAAGTGATTGTAATTAGTTCAGTCATAATAGTTTTAGGGGTGATTTTTGTGTCAATACATCAATCCAGAAAGTAACAAATACCGACTGGTAAATGAGTGATCACCAGGCAAAAAAACAAACCCATTTTATTACTTAGATTCATTCATGTAATGCTTACCAAGTGCAGGTGCTGTGCTGTGCTAAGTGTAGGGTATGGTGAGAGCAAAGAATGTGCTTGTGTATGTGTGTGTGTTAGTCATCAAAACATGACAACCTGATAGAAGGATTTTGACACAAATCCACTTTAAACACAGTTATCCAGGAGCAGAGCAAGACCCTGATTATTGGATACAACCTCCTGTATCAGAAGAATTTTAAGAAGTCACTGGAAAACTCCACTAGTTTCAGGTGTCCTGAAGCTGGAAAATATCATGATGTCCTTAAAGGTAAAGTACTGAGTCACAAACCTTTCTGATTCTTAGCTAAAACCTACTCAGAGGAAACCTGTTGGGGAGGCGGGTGGGTGGCAGTAATTTCTGCAAACTACGACTCACACTGCTGCTTGTGTTGCTTCCTCCAAGGGCAAGTCCCTTGGAGAAGAAAATAAACTAAGCAGGAAGACGGGGAGATGGGTGGATTCGGATATATGAAAATCTGCGAGAGAAGGCAGAAAAGAAAGGTGGAAGAGGTAGAGAATATAAAAAAGGGTGAGAAAATAAAAGAAAAACTAGAAATTATATGTTTACTGGTGATTGGTCTTAAACATTAAAACTTCACAATAAAAAGATACCAGTGATTTCATTTGATAGTTATAATCCCTAGAAACAGCATTCTAATTCAACAAAAACTTATAAAATGTTTACATTTTATTCAAATCTGAACTTTCTACCTGCAGAATAAACACAAAAACTCTATAAACCATTCTAAGAATAAAATATTTCTGATGTTGGTATTTTTCTAAGACAAAAATCAGTTAGGTTGGGTCAACCCTGAGTGACTATGATTTTAACTTGGCTGTGCTGTATGTACTGTAGTGATGAAATTAAGAGACTGAGAAGAAACTTTCATAAACATTTTAGGGAGATGTTAAAAATACTATTAATACATTAAAATTACATTGCTAGACAAATTATTTTAAAATTCCCTTGGAAAGGATGTAATTAACAGACTTATTCTTTGTATAGGAGACTTGAACAGAGATATATAATGGGTAGTTAATTTGAACACAATTTTGTTTTATTGTGTTCAAATTAACTACCCATTCCTATATTTTTGTTCCTAAAAATATAAGAACATAATTTTATAAGTGCTGATTCCTACCTAATACGATTTTAATAATTTTTACTTATGGAATGAGTCTATACACTGACTAGGTCAACAAATGTACAACACATAAATTTAATGCCCAAATATTCAAATTTTTACCAAATAAATAATTATTAAACTCAGGAAACAAAATAAAAATTGTTATTATGTAGATGAGGAAATCTCAGCATTTGAATTCTAAATAAAAGTGTAAAGTGCCATTTAGTTTCTATCCTTGAAAGTTCTAACTCAATTTTAAATCATATATATATTATGGGACATATAGTATTCACAGTAGGAGTATGGAAGAAAGATCAAACAACTAAGCTAGACTAGTTATTTACTAGTCTATTGCCAGAATTTCTAGAAATATTGCCTGTATTTCTAGAATGGACTAGAAATACTGGTAGTATTTGCCTGGGTTTACGGCTCACACTTAAAAATAATCAGAGAGATAGTAAGGTCCTGCATAAAGTGTATGGGCTTTGTGGTCACTCCTGGTTACAAACACCAGCTCTACCATTCACTATGTAACACTGGACAAAGTTCTTCTGAACCTCGGGTTCCTCATGAGATAAAACAGAGCTCTCCTCTTGAAAGAGCGAAACAGCATTTCACTGTAACAATGCATGTAAGTTTGACCATGCACTTAGCCACAGTGAGGCAGGCAGATGCACTCAATAAACTATTAACAGCTGTCATCAACAGCTTCTGAAAATAGGTTCTGAAAAGGCAGAGCTATAAAGTTTATGTAAGAGTTTTTGGATAATTAATATTTAATTACATCAATTAAAAAATAAAAATACATTCAGTAAACATTTATTATGCATCCAACACATGCCAACATGTGCTAGGCATCAATATTTTGTGGCATTTGTAAAAGTGTGATGGGACAAGAAGGGTGGAACTATCAAGGCATAAATAAAACCAATGGATACGGTTATCAGTGCTCAGCTTCTGTGTGGAACAGTCTCCTTTACATAACCTAATAGTGTGGAATGACTTTATTTTTGCAGTCTTCTTTCCAAGTAAAAAGGAAATTTTTAAAAAGAATTAGTTCAAATGAGAACCAGAGAGAAGAGCCCAATCAGTCTGGGGAGCAATGTCTTTTTCCTTTAACAATGACAGGCCTACAAAGTTCTCATTTAAGTTTTTATGTGACTAATTTTTCCATTGCAGGGAGGGGGAAACAGAAAGGAGTCAAAGGGGGTAAAAAGAAGTGGGAGGGAGAAAGGTGGGAAGAAGATGCAGAGAAGCAGGGAGAGGAAGAATTGGGAGAGGAGGGGGAGGAGAAGAAAAAGTGGAGAAAGGGCATGGAACTATGTTCCTGGTTTTATTTTTTTGTTGTTCATTAGAGTGGACATGTAAATACTCCACCCTCACCCTCCCCAAGACACACACACACACACACTCACACTCTCTTTGTTGAGAAAAAGATATTCACGAAGGTGGAATTACTCTGTAATTTACTGACAGGTATTTATAGTTGGCTTAGCCTTTTTCAAATAATTTAAACTTGTTTCCAAACTATCATCTTTAAGTTTTTAGATTTGATGGCAAAATCTAGTATTTTTCTAAGTTTTATTATAAAGAGGTATTGATATATCTAAATAATTCTCTTCTTCATTTTCTGGTATGTATAGTTACAGTTAAACTGTAACAGTGATTTATAAAACTGTTAATGTTATCAGTTCAAGTCTAACAATTTGCTTGGCTCATGGTAATGATATGTTTGTAATTATTACTATTATTTATTTTTAAAATAAATGCAATTTAGATACCATTTTATAACATAGTACTGTTTGGGGCTGAGGAGACAATTAACTATGCTATCAGTTCGCATGCTGTATTTGCTAAGATATGTGTAGTCCACAGTCAGATTTAGAGAACGCTGTATGATCTACGGTACACCTGAATCCATGTTGTATCATACGAGCGATCTGTGGTGTGTGCCAAGCAACCCTATTTAACAGTCAAGAAACGATGTAATTTAAACAAACAAGGATAGGACAGTGTCACTTCCAAAGGTCACAAATAACCAATTTAGGGTTGTACCTTTTTCTTTTCTACTGATGAACAAACAGTGTGGCTCTGAGCGGGGCCCACTGCTTATTACATTCTGTGTTTCCTCTTCCCTGATTTATTCTTCCACTTCAAGAACACATTCTCAAGTCCCTTATTAAGAAAGGGGCCACAAAAGATAACTTCTGCATCCCTGAACACTTCACACTTAACCAGATAATTTGGTTTATAAAATTCTGTCTGGCAAATCATCTCCCAATCATTATGTTCCAGCATCCAGTGTTACTGATAAAACTTTTGAGGCCAATGTGATTCTTATTCCTAAAACCTGTCTTGCTGTCTGAAAACCCCTTAGGATATTCTCATCATCCCTGAGATACTGAGATACTCTCAGGTGCCTTGTTGTGGCTTTTGGGTTTTTCCCCATTCGTATTGTGTATTTGGTGGGACCTTTCAACCCTAAGATTCTCAGTTATTTGGCTCTGAGAAATTTTCTTCTATCATTTTTTTAGAATCTCTTCTTCTTTTTTTTATCCTTACTCGAGGGCATGCTGACTGATCTTAGAGAGAAGGGAAGAGAGGGAGAAACATCAGCGTGAGACAGAAACATCAACTGGCTGCCTCCCCCACATGCCCCAACTGGGGACTGAATCTCAACCCAGGCATGTGCCCTGACCAGGAATTGAACCTGTGACCTTTCAGTTTATGGGACAATGCTGCAACCAACTGAGCCACACCAGCCAGAGCTAGAATTTCTTCTTTATTCACTATTTTTCCCCTTGGAAATTATAATGCCTAATGTGGGACCCACAGGCTTGAACATCAGTATTGTTCTTCTTTCTTCAATCATTTCCCATCTTTTTATTTTATTTTCCTAGTAACAATGTAAAATTATCTTCCTATTCTTTTCCTAAATGTTTCCTTTTGGAAATCACATTCTCTGTTCCGTTTTCACAGTATTTTATTCTATGTAATGGATCTTCTTGATTCTCTTGGAGGGTACTCAAAGATTTTAAAAAAGTTCTTTACTAATCTCTAATTCTCTCTGGGGTCAGATTATTTCATCTGGGGCAAAGTATTTTATTTATCCAGTTTCTGTCTCTTCCCTATGGAAGGGTTTCTTCAAATATTCAATAATACTCAATTGTCCATTCAGATTTAAAAGGCATGAAAAGCAGCATGGGGAGGGTTCTGTACATGGGTAGGTAACTAGTAAGTTTCTAGTTCTGGTAAGTGGACGGCATCTGGTCCTTAAACTTGGAAACCCTTAAATGCCACAACATGGAAGGCTCTGTAATAAGGTCCCAGTTCATGCTCTTCTCCAGTTTCCCCTTAGGCAGCTGGTCTCTGTATTTGTTAGTCTGAAGGGGAAGCACCTGGCTGCCAGGCATTCTCTCATGGTGGCGGATTACTCCTTTTACATATTTTTAAACCATCCCCCTGTTTTAAGCTCAAAGGCACCCACCCACCCTCCATGATTCTGGGAGCTACAAGGGAGCAACTCTTTCATTAGCTAAAAGTCCTCCCCCTCCTCCCCATACTGGGCTTCCTCTGTCACTACTCCTCCAACTAATTTCCAATTTCTAGAAATGGGTTCATATATCTCATTGATTGCTGGTTCCCTTCCCATCATTCTTTTTATTTTCTATCATTTCGATGATGTCTTGAGAGGGAAAGGAGCTAAAGACTTGTACTAATATACTTAATGTATATGTATATTTTAAATAGGACGCAACCTGGTCACTTCAAAGTTCAATTCACCTGATTTTAAGGGAATGAGACAAAAGTACCAGAAAATTTATATCAATTACTAAGTCTAGAAAGAAATAAAATCTGAGTACTATTTACTCTAACTTCCTATACCAAAGACTTAGGATTGTACTTTATGCAATAGCAAATAATCATATCCATAAATACAGGACTATATTTGAATGAAAATTAGTTAAAATATTCTGAAGCACAGGTGTAATATCCCCATCTGTGGTACATGCTTATTTAGATTCACTGCATGACTATAAAACATAAAGGGCACCAAATTCACATTCTTTTAAAAAGGCACTGAAAGATGAAACAAAAGCATGTTCTAATCAAGGAATTTGAGCTGAAAGAGGCCTCAATAGATAATGTTGTCCAATCTGAGTTCCCAGAAGTGAAAATGGAGGCTGAGAGAGTGTCAATGAGAGGAAGCAGTGAGTGTCCTTTGCTAAACTAAAAGAAACAACTACAGTACTGACAGTAAAAACAATCAAAGCTTGGTGGAAAATATAATAATGACTTTTAATCACTAAAGAGAAGCTTTGCTCAAGTACAAACTCCACGAGGAGTTACCATAAATGAAACTGAGAGATGCCCAAACGACGGCCATACTTACTCATTCCCCCAGTCCAGGCGCACGGTGATGTGCCGCTTAACCTCTCGCACCTGATCCTGAGTCAGGTGCCCAGACAGTAGCTGCCTTCGAAGGTCAATAAGTTCATTCATCACATGGCGTAGTTTGTAGAAAAGATCTACTTTGTGTTTCTAAAAGGGCATTTTTGGTGTTGGGTGAAATAAAAAAGGGATATGGAAAGGGAATGAAAAAAGAAAGAGAAACAGTTAAACTATGAAAAGTGCTCATTTCCCTAAATCTCTAAAAAAGGCAACGTAAAGAGAAGCTTATTTAAGAATCTTGAAAGTCCTTAGTTTGTACCGCCTAAAAACCTCAACACAGTGACATCTGACAACCAGTACAACTGACCTGGGTCAGGCACAGAACTGTTTCTCTTTGCTGCATCCTGCACTAACTCCCCAGTCAATCAAAGTTACTAAACTTCATCAGAATAGCAAGTTACACAGGAGGCTGGATCTGTTTTCTCTGACAGAAGCTGCTATGTCTTTAACAACAAAAGTTCCAACCATCCAGCAACATCTCCGGTTTTTCCAGGAGAGCACTCAAGTTGGGGGAGGAGGAGCAAGGACCACTTGCCCTACTTTGAAGGTACTAAGGTTTCAAAGCCCGAGTCTCTAGAGTGACATTCACCCCAGTTTTCCAGGCCTCATCTAGCTTTAATTAGCTTTTGTAAACAGTATGTGTCCCTAGTGCCATAGATTTCTACTCTTTTTAGTTTAATAAAAAGTATGACCTTTACAAGAGTTAAGTGGGAACCTTTTAATGAACCTAATGATGTCAGAGTGGTTGGTTATACTTACAAGTAAAAAATTTAAGTGCCATGACATGCTTGAGCAAAATGACATACTTAAGAATATAGACGTTAAAACTAAATTCCTATTTGCTCACAAGTGAAATTTTGATTTTGGAATTTTTAGGTTTCTGTTTGTATTATGGAGAAGCATAACTTCATGTAATTAAAATTCCTGGGATGTAACTTACCTAAAAAGAATGTTTTTAAAGACGGATCAACCTATACCAGCAATTTGCAACCAATGTGCCCCTAGCATTTTTTAAAACATGTACTACCTGACTAGTCAGAGGCCCTGACATCTTTTTCCTTAGATTTTCAAGTAAAAAGTGACAACAACCAATACAATAGCCATCTAGTGTGAATGAATTTAAAAATATTTTTTTTTGGTGCACCACAGAATTTTAGTAATTAGCTTGTATGTGCCATCAGATGAAAAAGGTTGAAAATTGCTGACCTGTACTATAGTGTTGGTAAAGTCTCTGTCTCAGATTTCCCCCAAAAGGAGGCTTGCCAAAATAAGCTTGATTTAAGTGGCTATAAATAAAATTAATTATAAAGCAAATTAAAAACCAGTAGAATCAGCTAATGTTTTTAGGTGGCAGTGATCTTCTGACTGAAGTGTTCAAATCATACTACTGAGAAGTCATCTAGTGGGGCATTAGTCTTTTAAAGGCCCATCTTAAAGAGAAATTATTTTTAACCAGAAGACCCTATGAATAACGTACTCTCTCTATTTCGAATGGCATTCCGTTCCTTCTTTAATCAATGAACATATGAAGAAAAGCCAAGCACCCTGATGGGACGCAACGCTGGCAGAACAGCAGAACTTACAAAGTCTCGCCAGCTCCAAAAACAAGAGGGCCTATGCAAGCTGCATGGTCTGGTAAATTCAGGCCTTGAAGATAAGCAGTGAAGGCAATGCGGTTGGGATAAAACAAGGCTACCTGTCTAAATTTAAAATAGAAAGTTAGAATTATTATTTTCCCCATCAAACTACACACAATAGTATGCTGCATATATACCTGAGCACTTACTCATTCACTCAATTAACAAATGCTCACGGAGCACCAGCTAAATGCTGCCGTTATACTGTGATAAAGGGTCCCTACTCCTGTGATGTTTTCATTCTACAGAGTGGAGACAAACAAAAGGAAGATAAGTAAATGATGGTAGTGATAAGTTCTAAGTAAAAAAATTAAAGCCTAATAGAGACAGTGGGTAGCCAAGGGTGGGTCGCTGGGGCATGGCAGAAGGTACTGCTTCGGGTAGGGTGGTCAAGGAAAGGCATCTTTGGGAGCTAAACTTTGAGTAGATATATGAGTGAAATAAGGTGAAAGCATCTGAGAAAACTGGAGAAGTCTAGAGGCATAAAAAAATAGCAAGAGCAAAGGCCAAGATGTGAAAGTGGACTTGGCATGTTTGTGGAGAACAGAGAGATCAGAGCCCTGGGAGCAAAGTGAACAAATGGCAAGGGAGAGAGCGGGGATGGACAGAAAGAAAAGCAACAAGGACTGGGTTGGGTAGGCCTCTGTATGCTATCTTTGGCTTTTACTCTAAGCAAGATGGGAAACCACTAGGAATTTGCAGCAGAAGAGTGATGTGATAAGACTTAAGTCTTGAAAACAACACTGAGTGCTCTGTTGAGAGTAAGCCATGAAAAAGCAGAGGAAAGCAGGGATTCCAGTCAGAAGGCTATTTATTGCACTGATAACAGAATGCTGGTTGACTACATGAAGATAAGAATGGATAAAAATTTTAGGGCTTAGAAGGCATGGTAGAACTGTCAGAATAATCTGCTGACAGATTAGAAATAAAATATGAAGTCAAAGATCACTCTTTTGGACTTCTGGTCAAGATGGTGGCATAGGTAAACATGGCTCACCTCCTCACACAATCACATCAAAATGACAACTATAGAACAACCATCACTCAGAACCATCAAAAACCAAGTTGAATGAAATTCTGACAAATATGGAATTAAAGAAACCACACCCATCCAGGCTGGTAGGAGGGGTGGAGAAGTGGAATGGGCTGGTCCTACATCCACATATGGAGATTAAAAATTTGAGAGGGATATCTCAAGAGCAAGGAGTCCCGGCCCAGGCTTCCAGTGCCAGGAAGATAAGTCCCCATAATTTCTGGCTGCAAAAAACTACCAGCGGTTGAGTTGGTGGAAGAAACTTCTGGAGTCCCAAGCAGTTCCCCTTAAAGAACCCACACACGGATTTACTCCAGCTCCCTCACTCTGAGCTTCAGCACCAGGGTAGCAGCTTGAAAGTCACCAGTGGCATACGGGTGGGGCTAGAGTGTTTGGCATCAAGGCAAGAGCTAGGGGACAGCTTTCTCCCAGACAGAAGGGCAGGTAGAGGCCACTGTCCCTTTCATGACCCCTCCCCACACAGAAACACAGGGCTGGCAGGTTGGTGCCATATCTGATACTCCATCAACCTGGCTAACATGGTTTGCCACACCCTGGAGATCCCCTGATACTCCATCCCACCCAACTTACACTGGCCCACCCAAGCTGCAATCAGTGACTTTTCCATGTGAATGGTTAGTCTTGGCTTATCCTTCACAACTTTCTAAATACTCTCAAACAAGTAACAACTCACCTCAGTGAGCCCGCAGCTAAGTGGCCCCAGGCATGGCAGTAGCAGCAGATAGCCTGGATTCACAATTTAGCTTCACCTGGGAACCTCAAAGCCAAGCACAAGCAACACTCATCTCAGATTGTTTTACAGCTCAGGCAGGGTGGCCCCAAGCAAACCACAGGTGGGTGCTGACCTTGGTGTGCACCACCCAGGAAACCCCAGAGCCTGTGCACCCAGTAGACAGCTACAGATCTCATCAGAACACCACCACCCAGTCCCTGCACAGCTGATCCTCCGTGGAGGGAGAGGCTGATGGTCAGTGGACACAGTCAACCCTTGCAGTTGACTGGTCTGCAGAAATCCCTACCACTGACCTACCAACAGCAACCAACACTCAACTAAAAGAGGAGGGTGTATTCAGTCCACACAAAGGGTGCACCTCGAGTACCCAGCTTGGGTGATAGGGGAGGCTGTGCCTCTGGACCCTACCAGTCACCTACTACATTAGGCCATGCTAACAAGACCGGGAGTCAGTCACAGCAGTTCTACCTAATACATAGAAACAAACACAGGGAGGCTGTGAAAGTGAGCAGACAAAAAAATATGGTGCAAGTGAAAGAATAGATCAAAACCCCAGAAAAAGAACTAAACAAAATGGAGACAAGCAATCTATCAGATGCAGAGTTCAAAGCACTGGCCCTAAGGATGCTCAAGGAACTTAAGCAGGACCTCAACAGCATAAAAAAGATCCAGTCAGAAATGAAGGATACATTAATTCAAATAAAGAACAATTTACAGGTGCCCTGCCTAGTGTAGCACAGAGGACTGAGCCAGTCCAAAGGGTCACTGGTTTGATTCCCAGTCTATGGCACATGCCTTAGATTGTGGGCCAGGTCTCCAAGAGGGGCACGTGAGAGGCAATCACACATTGATGTTTCCCTCTCTTTCTCCCTCCTGTCCCCTCTCTAAAAATAAATAAATTAAAAATCTCTAAAGGATAATTTACAGGCTAACAACAGTAGAATGGATGAAGCTGAGAATCAAACCCATGATTTGAAACATAAGGAGGCACAAAACATCCAATCAGAACAAGAAGAAGAAAAAGGAATCCAAAAACACAAGGACAGTATAAGCAGCCTCTGTGACAACTTCAAGCGCTTGCTTCAACGTTCACATCAAAGAGGTGCCAGAAGAAGAAGGGAAAGAGCTAGAAACTGGAAATCTATTTGGAAAAAATGGAAGAAAACTTCCCTAATTTGGTGAGGGAAATAGACATGCAATTCCAGGAAGCACAGAGAGTCCCAAACAAGATGGATGCAAAGAGGCCCACTCCAAGACACACTATAATTAAAATGTCAAGGGTTAAAGACAGAGAGAATCTTAAAAACAGCAAGAAAAAAGCAGTTAGTTACCTACAGTGTAGCTCCCATAAGACTCGCAGCTGATTTCTCAAAAGAAACTTTGCAGGATAGAAGGGATTGACAAGAAATATACAAAGCCATGAAAAGCAGGGACCTACAGCCAAGATTGCTCTACCCAGCAAAGATATCACTTAGAATTGAAGGGTAGATACAGAGCATCCCAGACAAAAAAAAACAAAAAACAAACAAACAAAAAAAACTAAAGGAGTTCATCATCACCAAACATTTATATGAAGTGTTAAAGGGACTTATTTAAGAAAAAGGAGATCAAAACTATGAACAATAAAATGGCAATAAATTTCTATCAGCAACTGGCTCTAAAAAACAAACTACTCAAACAAGAAGAACAGAGACAGAATCATGGATAGGGAGAGCATTTGGATGGCTGGTAGATGGGGTGGGGAGAGGGAGAATGGGTGAAGAGGTGAGGGGATTAAGAGGTACAAATAGGTAGTTACAGAATAGCCATAGAGATGAAAAGTACAGTATGGGAAATGATGTAGCCAAAGAACTTATACATGAGCCATGGGCATGAACAACGGTGTGGGGATTCCCTGAGGGAATGGGGGAGGGGGTTGCTGGGTGGAGAGGGGTAAAGGGAGAAAAACTGAGACAACTGTAATAGTATCACAATAAAATATAATTTAAAAAAATAAAAATAGTGACAAAAACAAAGAAAAACGATCGCTCTTTTTTTCTGGCCTGGAAACACATTAGAAAGAGGGAAACAAGATTTAATTTGGATTTGCTCATTTGATATTTGACATTTAGAAGTCAGGAAAGTGAGATGTATTTAGCAGAGAAAACTATGAGGGAGTAAACAGGGAGATGAAAGGAAAAGCAGTATTGAAACAGAGTTTTAAGGAAGACTTTGTCAAATTCACTGAGAGGTTAAATAACATACAGACTGAGAACTGGCCACTGGATTTGGCATTGAAATGGCCACCACTGACCTCTGTAAGGGCAGCTCTGATGGAATGGAGTGAGTTCACAAGAGACCAGAACATGGATGAACCTAGAGGGTATTATGCTAAGTGAAATAAATCAGACAGAGAAAGACAAACACATGATATCACTTGTATGTGGAATTTAAAAAGAAAACAAATGAAGGAAGAAACAAAACAAAAACAGACTCATAGAAAACAGAGATCAAATTGATGGTTGCCATAGAGGGGGTGTGTGTCAGAGGATGGCTGAAAAAAAGGGGAATGTAGTTAAAAACATTGTGATAACTGCACAGTGGCAGATGGTTACTGGACTTGGTGTGATGATCACATCGTACGGTCTATCAATGTCAAATCACTATATTGTATATCTGAAACTAATAATGTATACCAACCTTATTTAAATTAAAAAACAGAAAACGAAAGAGAAGAAATGGAGACAGAGCACAGACAATTCTTTTGTAGAATTTTCAGTAACTGGAAGCAAAGAATAAGGTAGGAGAAAAGGTCTGTGTGATCGAGGGACAGAATTTCAGGCTGTCTGTACACTGAAGGGAATAATCTAGTAGAGAGAGAAAATCTGATGATGCAGGTGTTAAATCCTTGAGCAGCGGAAAACAGGTTGGGTCCCAAGTCAAAAGGAAAGGTTTTGCTTAGGGTGGGTACTCTAATGCCATGAGTAGTAGGGAGACTTGGCGGAGAATTATATTTTTCCTCTGCTTGCTTTAGTCAAGGAAATAAAAAGCAAGGCCATGAGTGGGATAGGAGCAGGTGGTAGAGTTTTGAGAATAGAAAAAATGTAAAAAAGTTTCACAGAGAGTGTGGTAACACAAATCAGCAGAGGAAAGGCAGTTGAACTGCCAGATGGTTTTGAAATTTGTGACTATTAATTAAAAGGTTAGGTTTTTTATTTAAGCCAAGTACATCTGACCCTTGAACAACATGGGTTTGAACTAGGTAAGTCCACTTACACATTAACTTGTTTCAATAAATATCTATACTGTTTTCAATCCATAGCTGGTCGTCTATGGATGCAGAGGGCCAACTGTAGGCACTGATCTACTTAAGCATCTGCAGATTTTGAGCATCCATGAGAAGTTCTGAAACCAACCACTGAGGATACTGAGGAACAACTAAATTTCGGAGTGGGGGGTGGAGTCAAAAGTTGTACACAGATTTTTCAACTGGGCTGGGCATGTTCAAGAGCCAACTGTATAATGTATATTGATACTGAAATACCACATACATATTATATATATATGTACATATGATACACATAAACAATGTATATGTACATGCACACAGACATAATATTTATGCAACACACATGCACATACACATATATACAATATATATGAAAAAATACACTAAGATAGTATGAGGCATTATATGGCTATCTTTTTTAATCCTCACCTAAGGTTACACGAGGTCTGTTCAGAAAGTATCCAACCATGTAATATGAAAAAGAGACATTTATTGAAGAAGATACAAGATACAAGAAACATTGTACATAGGACAATGACACCTCAGTCCCCGTTAAAGTACGTATCTTGGGACCTCACACAGTTCTCCCAATTGCCATCAGCTGCCCCGTCATATTTTCCTGAATCTCCTCGACGGTCTAAAGTATTTTCCCTTTCAAAGGTGATTTTAGTTTTGGGAAAAGCCAGAAGTTGCAGGGTGCCAAGTCTGGGTTGTAGGGGATGCTGAGTCCCCTGGGAGATTTGATGTTTCACCAAAAAACTCTGCACGAGACGTGATGCATGAGTGGGTGCACTGTCATGATGAAGCTGCCAATCACCAGTTGCCCATATCTATGGCTTTCTGAATCATCTGAATAGTTTCCATGGAGAAATGTTCAAGCTTAATGCAAAACGTGATGCAGATTCATTGCTCTACTCTCTCAGTCATTTTGAATTCAATGGCCATACAGTACACGTGCTCACTCAACAGTGTCTACTGCCCCCACTGACTAGTACAGTGAAGTCATCATTGTTCACTCGTGTGCATTCCAGTCCACTCTCCTTGGCTGCCAGGTTACATCGATGTCAAACAAACTGCTCTCATTATATTAAGAACGGCT
This sequence comes from Mormoops blainvillei, assembly GCA_004026545.1. Taxonomy (NCBI): domain Eukaryota; kingdom Metazoa; phylum Chordata; class Mammalia; order Chiroptera; family Mormoopidae; genus Mormoops; species Mormoops blainvillei. Next base: position 278,971 of record PVJD01000432.1, read on the forward strand.
AAACATTTTCTAGACAGACCTCATATATTAATAATGGCTGGGCATTTTCTGGACAGACCTCGTATATTAATAATCGCTGGATATTTTCTGGACAGACCTCATATTTATTGATTTTTGAGAGAGAGGAAAAGAGAGGATGAGAGAAACATCTATGTGAGAGAGAAACATCGATCGGTTGCCTCCCATACATGTCCTGACCACAGACTGAACCCACAAACTTTTGATACACAGGGTGATGCTTCAACTAGCCAAGCCACCTGGCCAAGGGTACAGATACTTTTTTAAATGAATAGTTTCTAACAGATGGTATTTTCCAAAGGTGACTATGGTATCTCTCATCCCAAGCGCTCTTCTGCAAAAATGTGACCTTGACACTCCTCTGGTATAAGGTGAGTCTACTTCTCATACCCTTGAATCCAGGCAGGCCTGAGGCTGCTCTGACCAATCAAACACAACAGCAGTGAGAGACTGGGTTCTACCACAGCCCTCAACTAGTCTGACAGCTTCTGCTTCTTGCCTCTTGGAATACATGTTCTTGGGAGGTTTCCTCTCAGAATCCAGCTACCATTCTGTGAAAACCCCAAACTACAAGGAGAGACCATAAGGCGACCCTGCCATAAGCCGCACCTGGCTGTGGGAGTGAGCCACCTTCCATGCCACTGCCCAGCCCAATCAAGCCTTCAGAGGACCACAGCTCCGACCAATACCTGACTGCAGCAGAACAATGGAGCCCCATGTGAAAACCACCCAATCTGGAGGACAATAAAATATGTTCAATAGTTGTTTTAAGTCATAAGTTTTAGGTAATTTATATAGATAACTAATTTTTCTAATAGAAAAATCAGTTATTGCCTCTAATTATATAGAGCTGGGAATACTAACCCTGTACCAGGAATGAAACAGGTCATATAATCAGAAAGCAGCATTACTAACATGTAATAATAATCGATGTGGTGCTAATTTCTTTTTCCAAGCCAACCTAATGACCTCTTTAACCAGAGACCTCAATACCAGAGGTTCCATTAGCACTGCCGCCACACCACACTGCGCTCTTGGGTTTGTCAGCAGAAGAGAACACACGCATTCCAGGTGAGCGACTTGGGTGACTAGTCCCAGAGCGCACAGTTTACTTGGGATCACTTGACACCACAGCACAACTGAATATTCCACTCTGGCTGAACCATCCTTTTCTACTAAGAGCTCTGCTCCTCAACAGGTTAAAATAACAGTATGATTAGGCAGGTGGTATTATTCTGCTTTCCTACATAATCATCCCCGGTTCCTGTCACAGCTAAAAAAGCAGGAAAAAAACTTTTAGAAGTATAAGAAAAAGAAATCTGTAGCCCATCTTAGCAATGCATTCAGCCTCTCCAAAAGCCTTACAGTGTGGTATTTGTCAAGAACAGTCACAGAAATTTTGGAGAGTACACTGAAGAGTCAGCAGAAACTATAAATTTAACTACTTTGCAACCACATGCCAAGTAGAATCTGCCTCATCATTGTGAAAGAATCCCTAGAACTCTGCAGAAAAAAACCAAGGTTTAATACTCCTGACTGAAAATTTATTTTTACTAAGCTGCATGTAACCCAATGTGGGAAGAAAGTCTGTACGGCAGTAACGCCTCTGAATTAGTAGATGAGCAGCGCGGGAGAGGGCTCTTCATGAAGTATGCTGCCTTGATTTTATTTCAATAGATTTTATTTTCTCATTTAATCTTTATTATTTTTTTCTCCATTACCATTTAGTCCCCTTAGACCCTCCTCCCCCCAGCAATCACCACTCTACTGTCCATGTCCATGAGTTCTCTCTCCATTTTGCTCAGTCCCTCCACTGCCAATCTCCCCCCGCCCACGGCTGTCTTCCTGCTCTCCATCTATGAGTCTGTCCCCGTTATTTTATTTATTTATTTTAGTCCTCACCCAAGGATATATTCACTGATTCCAGTGAAAGAGAAAGGAAAGGAGGGAGGGAGAGAGGCAGACAGGGTGGGGGTGGGGAGCGAGAAAGAAACATTGACGTGAGAAACACCAATCGGTTGCCTCCAGTACAAACCCTGACCAGGGACTGAACCCCCAACGCAGGTATGTGCCCTGACTGGAAATGGAGCCCTAACCCTTTTGGTGTACAGACAAGGTGCACAGGCGTCACCTGACTGAGTCACCTGGCCAGGGCGTTACCTTTATTTTAAAAATACGTATACATAAAGATGTGCTAATATGATTATAAAAATCTAATTAAAAGAAAATTACATTTGAGGAAAGTACTGCTTTCCTCAAACAGAACAAATGTCCCACCATAATAACTCAAATCTTTATGTGAAAATCAAGTTAGTGGAAATTAATCATTACAGCTAAAGTTCAAGTTGCTAAGTGAAGATTCCCTGATCTCTCTCCATTTTTATCTCTTACTTTCCAACATTTACTTTATATGTAGGTAGACTGTTTATTTTCTCATTTTATATCTTATTAAAAATAATCATTACGAACTTGAGTTTATTCAAACTTCTCCAATATTCCTTTTTAACACTGCTATCAATAATCAAATCTCTTACCATAAGCTAACTTCTAATCCTATTCAAAATGTTTATGTTATACCCCAAAGTGTTAGGACTCATTCCAGCATAATATAAAAATATCTAAACTGCAGTGCTTGCAACCCTAATGACCTTTCTGCTAAAAATATCCTTAAGTCCATGAACTTACACTTTCATTTAGGTTGTTGAAATGACATAGTTGGCAAGGGCTTGAAGATGAGTTCCAAAAAGAAAATTCTGTGAAACTAAACAATATCTAAGTCCAAGCCATTTCACACTTATCTTCAAGTACCTATTTGAAGAAATAAAAATGCAAAGAAGCAATGTAAACATTCCTTTTAAACTGTGCACTAATATGGGGGCCTTTGCCTATACAATCTATTTGCTTGGCATAAATATTTACTCCTCCATCCCTGAGAGGCCAGGATGTCTTCCTCACTCCACCCCCAACCCCAAAACATCCTCTCTCATAGATTTGCTGATAACCAAAATTAATACCCTTTACAGCTTTGACCCTCTTTTACAACACACATATCTGCAAGAGACCTAAGACTTTTAAAATTCTTTCTATCCTCCCTAACTGGTGTGCCTCGGTTGGTTGGGTGTCATCCCACAAAGCGAAAGGTCACTGGTTCGATTCCCAGTCAGGGCACATGCATGGGTTGTGGGTTTAGTTTAGGACGGGGGACATGCAAGAGTCAACCAATCGATGAGTCTCTCCCTCTGTTTCTCCTTCCCTTCTCCTCTCTCTAAAAATAAATTTTAAAAATCTTTTTAAAAATTCTATCTTAGTGTAAGTAAGTTGATCATCTTCTTTCTCTATAGCAGGTAAGAATCTTAAGATGGGAACAAAGACAACTGAAAAGCAGGGAAAATATTAGTGATATAAAAAACGGAGGCTGTGACTGCTGATGTTAAGGGCTCCCAGTCACCATTCTGAACTGGGAGGACTTACCTAACTGTAAGCTGTGGGATGGCTGAGGTGTTCTCAGGTTCACAGTCAGCCCTCCCACATGAGACAGAACAAACCTCGACTTAAAGACAGCACTTAGTCTGTCTCCCCTAGCTACCTCCTCTTAGATACAAAGGCCAATAAGAAACCAGCTCTGATCCTCCCCACATACATTTACCTCCTCCTCCAAATGTTAAAGATGAAACCTGGAAAGTAGATAACTTGGCAGAAAATAAAGATTAAAAATTAAGCCCTGGACCGGGGGCAGGGGTAGGGGGGCGGTGGCAAACAAGTAGGGAGGATTGGAAGGAAATCAGTAAGAATCAAGCCCCTTCTCTGTGCAGAAAGGCTCAGGGACTGGAGGTACCAGGAACCTCTGATGGTCTACATTGCCAAGAATGTACGGGTGTGGGTGTGTAGAGGGCCTAGAGGGTGTGCTTGGGTAATGGAAAGAGGCGACCTGGTTAAAAAGTCTTCCAAAGGGCTGTGGGACCCTCAGATCATCACCCCCACTCTAGCTGCCAGGCTTCTGCCACTGATGGCTTTCTCCACATGATCGTTTCCTCTCTGCAGAGGTTAAAACACGGTCACTACACTGGAGGGCACCAAAGAAAGTTGATGGTGTTAAAACAGAAAACTGAAGTTAAAGACTACATAGTAATGATGGTTTCCTGATACCTTTGCCACACCCAGCTCCCTAATATTGATACCCAGGCTTTTACATTCTAGGAAGAACGGAGAATTCCTCACTGGAAGTCTCAGCCCAGAAACACAATTGCTCTCCTTCCCCCAAGAAAAGCTAGGCCCTCTTCTGATCACTCTATAGTAATGTCCAGTGGTTAGTAAATACTAGTCCCATTCACAGAACTTCCCATCAATATTTTAATGCTTCATTTTTAAATATGAATGGAAAATACCACCATTAACAAAGAGAACTTCTAACATGAAGGAAAAGTACCAAAACAATCAGAAAAATGAAAATTAAAGGAAACAGAAACAATGTTAGGAGTAAAAGAAAATTTCAAAGAAACAAAATTACTTTCAGACAGCATGAAGATTATATCATACATCCATGAAATACGAATAGGAGATAATAGAAAGGGAGAAAAAGATTCACAGTCCAGGGGGCTTTCAGAAGTTAAAAATAAGATAACTATAGTTAAAAACACATTTAGTAAAAATGATAGGATAGAAAGTTGAAGAATTCTGCCAGAAAGTAGAACAAGAAAAGTGATACAATGAATAAATAGGGGATAATATAGGAAAATTAATGAATCATTCTAGGATGTCCAATTCCAGTAAAACAGTAAGAAGCAGACAGAACTGTGAAAACAGAGGGGAAGAAGATGTCAAAGAAGTAATACCATAAAATGTCTCAGAACTGAATGAAATGAGTTTCTACATTGACAGAACCATTTCTATGAGCATCCTGATTACCAGAGTTTTGAACTCTGCATCTGATAGGTTGGCTATCTCCTCCTTGCTTAGTTCTATTTGTGGAGTTTTGACCTGTTCTTTCATTTGGGCCATATTTCTTTTGTCTCGGCACTCCTGTTATGTTTTAAGGGACAGAGCTTTAGGTGTTCACCAGGGCGGGGCAACCCCCATCACTGCCTTGTGGCACTGTATGTGGGGGGAGGGGTCCAAGAGGGAACAATGCCACTTGCTCAGCTCATGGTTGGCTTTTAGTCACATCCCCTGCTATCCACAAGCAAACTGAGTCCTTCTGGTGCTGATCCCTGGGTGGATAGGTCTGTGTACGTTCTAGGACCCCATGGGTCTCTCCAAGGAACACTCCTGTGCGGCTGGGAGTTTCTCCCGCTGCGCCAACACCCACAGGATTTTACAGCCAGAAGTTCTGAGGCTTTCTTTTCCCACGCTGGAACCCTGGATTGCGGGGTCTGTCTTGCTCCCCAGTTGCTCCTCCCAATTTATCCACACGCAAATGTGGGAGCGCCAGCCGTTGTCTCACTGGTCCTCTAGCCACAGCCTTGCCGCGCATCCTCTCCACCCTGGCTGCCCATCTCCACACCCCCTACCTGTCTGGTATGTTTCTTCTTTAACTCCTTGGTTGTTGGACTTCCATACTGTTTGGGTTTCTGGCAGTTCTGGCTGTTTTTTGTTTTTAAATTTGTTGTTGTCCTTCTTTTGATTGTGTGAGGAGGCAAAGTGTATCTACCTACACCTCCATCTTGGCCATATGTCTCAGAAATACACTTTTAACATAGACAATGAAGATATTGTAATTGTTACAGATTTTGCTTGAGTACATCATCAATTAAATGGAGACAGCTGCCAAGAAATCAAGAGAAGGCTGAGACTCGGAAGGGGCAGTGGAAGAATTAGGATCATTAAGAGCAAAGATGTATCACTGAGACCAAGACTAAGATCATCCGCACGCCCATATTTCCGATTACTATGTGTGGACATGAAACCTGGACAGTGAAAAAGGCGGACAGAAAAAAATGGATTCATTTGAAATACGGTGTTAGAGCAGAGCTCTGTGGATACCAGGGGCTGTCAGAAGGACAAAGTGCATTAGGCCTAAAACACTGCTGGAGGCAAAACTTTGGGCACATCCTAAAAATGCAGGATTCTTTGGGAAAAAAAAATGCTGGGAAAAATAGAAGGCAGCGGGAAGAGATAAAGACTGAGTATGAGATGGATTGACTCCATAAAAGTAGCCACAGGCACGGCCTGACAGGAGCTGAGCCGGGCTACTGAAGACAGAACACTGTGGACATCACTCATACGAGTCGCCAGGAGTCAGAGCCAACTTGACACATAACATACACATAGCAGAAGATTATTAAATGAGCCCTAAAATTTTGAAAATCAAGATATACATTACAAGATATTTAGAAATGTGTAGTATCAGAATAACTAAAAGAGCTGAATAAAATGGGTGTGCAGTAGAAACCAGAAATAGGGACAGATAGGGCAAAGAGCTACTATTTTTCATTAAAGGCCTGTCTTTAATGTATGTCTTTAACATACCTAGGCTGTGGGTTCAACCTCTAATAGGGCATGTATGGGAGGCAACAGATGATGTTTCTCTCTCACATCCATGTTTCTCTTTCTCTCTCTCCCTCTCTTTCTTTCCCTCTCTCTCTCACCCCCTCCCTCCCCCCCCTCTCTAAAATCAATAAACATATGCTTGGATGAGGATATTTTTAAAAGATGAAATTTAAAAAACCTCTAGCACAGAATGCTCTCCTCTATCCCCCACCTCAAGCGGGCTGCTCTGGGTCACAAAGTTAAGCCAAGTCTCAATCCAGCCTTCACTGCCGTTTATTACTTTAAATATTAACAAATAAAACCAGCTAGACATGCACTTGTGCAAAAATACCCTGCCAGAATCAACACAAAAGCTAGGCCATTCATGCAGCTCATTCCCACAGTGAATGAGAAATGAGACGCATTCCACAGCAGCGGAATGCCACAGAGAAAGCTTTGTCTCTTGACTACAGCCTAACAGCTGTCCCTTCAGAGTTTCCACACTCTGGTGACAGTGTATACAGGGCGGAAATGATAGCAGCTACCCTGCCACCCAAGCCCCTTCAGGATGAGTCACCGAGCTGCAGCAAAGAAAGGGCAACAGCAGACGGGACATAGGCAAGTCACCTAGAGATGCATCATGAGTGGTGCTTCACGCAAGGGTAGGCCTCCCTCCCTCCACATTCCATGGACTGTGTTGTACTAAATTCCACCCTTGTCTGCTCTAGCCCTTTTAAATGACTGCCTCTTACCTACTAAACAATCAAACAAAACAGCGGGGAACTTTAAGCAAAGGCACAAACTACTTCACCCCGGCACCCTGCCCTTTATTATTTACCTCTTGAGTTCATTGCCATTACAAACACTCAATCTGTGGAATCAGTCCAGACCCTCTCCTGTTTTTCTACTAACGATCCTTGCTCTGGAGTTTCCTTTTTTTGCTTGTTTGTTTTGGTTTGGTTTCAAATAAAAGGATAAATAACCTTGTTTATTGAAACTATACATACAACGACTGTCCAGAAAAAGTCCCACCACTGTTAGCATAACCAGAATGGTTAGCACAGCATCGACGTAAACTGGCAGCCACGGAGAGTGGATTGGAATGCGCATGTGTGAACAACGATGACTTCACTGTACTAGTCAGCGGGGGCAGTAGACACTGTTGAGTGAGCCTGTGTGCTGTGTGGCTGTCACATTCAAAATGACTGGGTAGAGCAACAAGTCTATATCGTATTTTATGTTAAGCTTGAACATCCCTCTGAGAAACTATCTGGATGATTCAGAAGGCTGCGGCTATGGGCAACTGCTGATTGACAGCTTCATCAGGACAACGCACCCACTTTTGCATCATGTCTCGTGCAGTTTTTTGGTGAAACATCAGATCACCCAGGTGACTCAGCCCTCCTACAGCCCAGATTTGGTGCTCTGCAACTTCTGGCTTTTCACCAAAATAAAATTGCCTTTGAAAGGGAAGAGATTTCAGACCATCAGCGAGATTCAGGAAAACAGAACGGGGCAGCTGATGGCGACCAGGAGAACTGTGTGAGGTCCCAAGGTGCCTACTTTGAAGGGGACTGAGGCATCACTGTCCTATGTACAATGTTTCTTGTATCTTGTATCTTCTTCAATAAATGTCTCTATTTTGTATTACATGGTTGGATACCTTCTGGACAGACTTCATACAACTAATCTTTTATTTTTAGTTGAGATATAACTGACATATAACATTATATTAGTGGTAGGTATACAACACAATTACTTTTTCCCTTTATTTTTATTGTTGACACTAATGAGTGTCCCCATTCCCCCCTCCCTTTGCCTGCCTCCACGCATCGCCTGCTCCCCCTTCCCTCTGGTCATCACCACACCGTTGTCTGTATCTGAATTTCGCATATATGTTCTTTAGCTAATCCCTTCACCTTCTTTAATCCAGTCTCTCCCTCTTCCCCTCTGACAGTTGGAGTCTCCTACTTCTTTAATGCAGAGACACTAAAGCATAGTGGGCAATATAGCAACCTGGCTATGGAGTCAGAATACTTGGTTTCTTATATCAACTTCGCCAACTGTGGAACCTTGGGAAAACTTACTATTCTGTGTGAACTCGGATGCCTCATCATTTTAACAATAACAACAACAAAAGCAAAAGAGAATATGTCTAGAGTTATTACAGGGGTTACTATGCCTGGAACCTAGTAAGTACTCATAAGTGTAGTTATTGCCATACCATATTCTTTGCCCTCCCTCCAACAGACATGCACTGCTCTGGACCTAGTTCCCAAACATCATCAGTCTTCTAGATGTGCTTCCAAACTATCACTGTGGCACCCTTGCCAGTGTACTACATTTGGTCCTCACCTCTGAGTCTTACTGTTAGCGTAGGTAGCTAGATATTAATAAAGAAAGGGGGCAGAGGGAATCAGACATCAAGCCTAATAAACTAGGGAGCTGCATCAGGACAATAAGCCTGCTTCACTAGGAAGTTGCAGCATTCATAGTCACCCCAAGGGATCACAGCACTGCCTGGCCAAGGGGATGAACACCCCTTCCTCCCCCATGCAGTGAGAAAGAGCCAGCTTTCCAATCTCTCCAGAGTACAAATGGTCCACTCACCTGGACTATGGGGGGTGGGAAGAAGGAGGAATAAACAATAAAGGGAAAATTCCTCTGCTGGATGCATGCCCAGTAGAAACCAAGATGGTGCAGGGAGGGGTAATCTCATGCCCGACAGAAGCCAAGATGGTACAGGGGGAAGTCCTTCTACTTGAGGAATGTGCAGTAGGAACTAAGACGGTAACCATAAGGGGTGGGGTCTAGCCTGGAAAAAGGATCATACTAGATAACAAACACAGAATCCCAGAAAATCTAAGAAATGCAATGGTTAGGAGGAGGACCCAACAGCAGCCCAAGTCAGACTGGGAAACTGACTGGTTAGTTTAAAGAGCATGGGAACAGAGATTAAGCTAGCCAGGTGGGGACAGGGACTGAAACTGGACTAAGCTTTGGCATGGCACAGAATTTCTGGACACTGGCCTTTCTTCTGGCCTAATAAAGACAAGGTTAGACTTTTTCCATCGTGAGACTCACGGAGATGAGACACCACAGACCTGGGGTTAGCCATCTATTTCTATTCCAATACATATTATCATACCTCAACCTCCCATGCGTGGACCCCCAGAAATGCTTTTTTTTTTTTTGCAAGTCCGTGAAAAGACTTCATTTCCACTAGCAACATTACCACATGCACATCCCTAATAATAATCTTTTCAACCTTCTACTGGTAGCCATGGTCTTGATTTGGATCCTTTAGTTCCTTCACATTTTAAATACCTATATATCCTACATCAAATTCAAAAGCTTCTGCAGAGCTAAAGAAAACACCAGCAAAATGAAAAGGGAACCAACCGTATGGGAAAATATATTTGCCCATGATACCTCGGACAAGGGTTTGGTCTCCAAAATATATAAAGAACTTACATGACTCCACACCAGGAAGACAAACAACCCAATTAAAAAATGGGCAAAGAACCTGAACAGCTACTTCTCCAGGGAGGACATACACAGGGCCCAGAGACACATGAAAGGACGCTCAGCATCACTGGCCATCCGAAAGATGCACAATGAGATACCACTTCACACCAGACAGAATAGCCAACATAAACAGGTCAACAACAAGTGCTGGCGAGGTTGTGAAGAAAAGGAAACCCTAGTGCACTGCTGGTGGGAATGCAGACTGGTGCAGCCACTGTGAAAAACAGTATGGAATTTCCTCAAAAAACTAAACATGGAACTGCTTTTTGACCCGGCAGTTCCAGTGCTAGGATTATATCCTAAGAATCCTGAAACACCAATTCAAAAGAGCCTATGCACCCCAGTGTTCATAGCTGCACAATTTACAATAGCCAAGTGCTGGAAACAGCCTAAGTTTAGAAAGAAAGAAGGAGCTCCTACCCTTCGCAACAGCATGGATGGAACTGGAGAGCATTATGCTAAGTGAAATGAGCCAGGTGGTGAAAGACAAATACCATATGATCTCACCTATAAGTGGAAACCAATCAACAAAACAAACAAGCGAGCAAGAGACACAGAGACACGGAAATAAAGAACAAAGTGACGGTGGTCAGAGGGGAGGGAGGAAGGGAATAGCAGGGGAAAGAAGGGGAAGGGGTAAGTCAAGGAACATGTATAAAGGACCCATGGACAAAGACAACGGGGCAGGGGGTGAGGGGTGGAGTGAATGTGTGTGGTGGGGGGTGCGTAGGGAGGGCAGGGGAGAGTAATGGGGGGGGGGAGTGGAGATAACTGTATCTGAACAATGAAAGAAATTTTTTTTAATATTTAGCCTTGCCTGTTTTGAAAACTTTATATGAAAAAATTCTTTATCTTCCTGATGATATGAATAAACCTTTACTTTGAAGAATGTGCTACTCTGAAGAGGTACACAGGAGCTATTTATATTTAATTTTTTCTTGAAAAATATGAGAAACCAATTAAGCCTTACTAATACGAAGTCCTAGGCCCGACCACAATGGTCTGACCCCTAACCTCTGGGCCTGACTGCCATCACATTGCTGCATCACAAAACATTAAACCAAGAATTTAATTAAAAAAAGAGCATTTTAATTGCGTTCTCATTAAAACTATATATGGTTATACATAACCTTCTAAATATCATAATTCTCTAATTCTCATAAATCAATAATGAAACTATTAATGATATTTACTGAATAGAATATTGGTTTTAAGCCACATAAAAATTAGTATTTTTATTTAATATTTCTGATGTTTACAATTTAGTTGTATATGTTCTATAATGTTTAAAATAACAACATATATCATACACTGTATAAGTATATAGATGTGTGTGTTAAAAAAAACTTTTAATGATTAAGATGTACAATGAAAAAAGAGTTTGGAAACCACTACTCTAAATCGCCTCTAACACAAACAGGCACAGCCAGCCCTACACACTCTTCAGTGCGGCCACCCTGAACTCCTCCCATTTTTTTCTCAATTACAGACTGGGAGAGAGGGCAGAAGAGGTGTCTCCAATTCCTTCCATTAGCACAGCTCCTTCTCTTTAATGAGGATCCACAGGATAAGGCTCACATACAGTAATGCAAAGGTGTGCTGCCTGGGCAGGGCTATCCTGTTCACCAAAAAGATCCCTCCAAGAGGATGATTATGTGGCAAACTCATAACTATCCATGGTCTGGTACTTAGCCCTGAATATGATTTTGACCATATCCCAGAAGTTGAAGGGACTTCAGAATAATGGTGAACCATAACAAAACTTCTCTATGAACTTTTTTATAAAAGCAGAATCCAAAGTAAATTATCCAAACCAATATGCTTTGAAAACTATGCTGAGAGTAAATTTGAAAATCTAAACAAAATGAATAAATTTCTGGAAAAATATATAAAATGCCTAAACTATCACAAAAAGAAATAGGAAACCTAAATAAAAAATAGATGCTAAAGAAATTAAAAGAGAGATACTCCTCAGGTACAAAGATCCAAGCCTAGGCCTCTACCAAATATTTTTACTATATGTTTTCGCAGAAAACAAGGGGAAAAAAGATGTCAAACTCATTTTGTAATTAGTATAACCTTAATTAAAAAATTAAACTGACAGTTTAAAAACAGAAATTATATACTCATCATAAACAGGGATTCAAAAACTGTAAACGTCAGCATTATGGGCAGTATGATGTGTCCCCACCCAAATTCATATACTGAAACTCTAACTTCCAACCTGACCGTATTTAGAAATAAGACCTTTAGGAAATAATTAAGATGAAATGAGGTTGTAAGGGTAGGACCCTAACCCAAGGGTTGGTGGCTTTATGAGAAGGGGAAGAAGGAGGCCCCTCTCTCCATGCACACCAAGAAGATGGCCTATGAACACATGGCGAGAGGGCAGCCGCCAACAAGCCAGAAAGCAAGCTCTTACCAGAAACTGACCATACTAGCGCCTTGATCTTAGACATCCAGCCTCCAGAATGGGGAGGGAATAAATTTCTGTTGTTTAAGCCACCTAGTCTATGGTATTCTGTTACAGTAAACCAAGCTAATGCAACTGGCTTACAAAAGATTAAATTAATACAATATATGTATATCCATGCACACAAGTGCATGTGTGTCTGCATATATAGGCTTTGTGTGTATGTGCAGGTACACACACACATGCATACACATAGGTTCAGTTTATCACTGGAATGTAAGAATGGTTTAAGATTTTTAAAAACTGCTGAATTTACCACATAAGTAATCAAAAAAGAAAAATAAATATCTCAGCAGATAAAAAACATGATACACTTCAGTACTTATTTATGAGGTAAAAGGAAAACTTTCTGAACCCTCCCCCTCTCCCGCCTGAGAAAACACAAAGAGAGGGCAAGAGAGGGAGGGAAGGAGGGAGGGGAAGGGAGTGAGTGGGGTAAGGATAGATAAATGGGGACAGAAACAGATATGACCTGGGGTGGTGCACACACAGTACAATGTACAGATGATGTGTTATAGAAATGTACACCTTAAACCTATATAACTTTATTAACCAATGTAACCCCAATAAATTCAATTAAAAAATAAGAATTAGAAGGAAAGGGACCAAACTGTCAGTTTCAAAGAAAACCAAACAAGAGATTTCAGAGGTGACAAATGTAAAATAAAAAAATCAACATACTAATATTAATAAACTAAAAAATATAATTGAATATATGGCCCCATTCACAATACCAACAAAAATCTATAAAGTATCAAGGAAGGAATTTAACAAATTATGCACAAGACTTATTATGGAAAAACAACATAAAACTCCACTGAATATTTTTAAAGGCTATGAGGCAAAAGACATGAATAGACACTTCACTGAAGAAAACAACATATATATATATAATATATATATGGCAAACAAACATGTAAAAGATATTCAACTTTATTAGCCACCAGAGCAATGCAAATTAAAACAATAAGACATCATGACATTCTTACCGGAATGGCTACAAACAAAAAATACTGACAACAAATGCTGATTAGGACACAGAGAAACCAGGTCCCTCATATATTACTGGTGGGAGTGTAAAATGGTACAGTCACTCCAGAAAAACAGTGTGGCAGTTTCTTATAAAACTGAACATGCAATTACCATACAACCTAGCAACTGCACTCGGGGATTTTACCCAAGAAATGGACATTTCTGTTCACATAAAAACTGTAAACAAATGTTCACGGAAGTTTTATTTGTAATGGCCCCACGCCAGGAACAATGCCAACGCCTTCAGCAAGCGAAGGGGTAAGAAACCACGGGGCCTCCCCATGTGGGACACTGCTCTTCCATGAAAGGGGGCAGGCTCTTGATACACACAGCGACCTGGACAAACCTCCAGAGAATCAGTCTCAGTGAAAAAAACTAACCCCAAAAAGCATTGTATTGAATAATATGTTATCCCATTCATTTAACATTCTTGAAATGACACATTTTTAGAAATGGAGAACATATTAATGGTTGCCAGGGGTAAGGACAAGGTGGAGGGGAGCAGCTGTAGGAGGGGTGTGGGTGTAGTTATGAAAGGGCAACACGAAAGGTTTTTGTGGTTTTGAAACTTGCTATATGAAGTTACATGCCTAACTACCACTATGGTCAAATTTAAATTGTATGGAACTATACACACACACACACACACACACACCCAAAGTCGAAGTAAAACTGGGAAATCTGAACAAAATCGGTATATTGTACCAACATCAATATCCTGGTTATGACATTGTAGCATAGTTTTGGAAGATGTTACCATTGAGGGAAACTGGGTAAAGGTTACATGAAATCTCTCTGCACTGTTTCTTAACACTGTGAATCTATAAGTACCTCAAAATAAAAATTTAATTAAAATAAGGAAGACCATAAAATAAGGGCTTGTTGTTACATGATTTGACAATGTTAATAAATTAAAAATCCCCCAAATAAGTGCCTAAATTCAGGGCTATTCCACTATAAGTTCCAGATAGATATATAGATATACCTATCAATATCTATAGATAGATCTCTCTCTCTCCCTCTCTCTCTCTCTCTCTCTCTATATATATATATATATATTTTTTTTTTTTTACAAAGAAACTTTGTAAACTCAAAGATAGTACTTATATGGATGAATTAAAGCCATGAGTAGATACATCAACTTTGGGAAAGAGGAGAAATAAGAAAAGATAGGTCCTACTGAATATTAAGACTTACTTTACCATATATTAAGACATTCCACAAAGACATTTTGATAAAAATTGGCACATTACAGACAACAAAAAGGAGAGCCCAGAAACAAACTGGTATGAGCAGCTGGTATATAGTAGAGATGACATTACATATCAATGGAGAACAAACAGCTTGGTTAGTAGGTGGAACGGGGAAAACCAGCTTATAATATTGAGAAAAGTAAAACTGCAATTCCAGATTTCCATCTGGAGAGTGAATTCCAGATGGTAAAGACATAAATGTGAAAGGTAAAACTACGGAGCTAATAAAATAAAAAGTAGTGGGAGTATCTTTGTGACTGTGAGATGGGACAAGATCTGCCGAACAAGGTCTCAAGCCACAAACATAGGGAAACCTTAGGGTGATTACACTACTATTTAGGATTTCTGTACAACGAGAGCAACACAGAGACGACAGATAAATGACAGACTGGGGGTGGAGAACAGATATATATAACAGCCAAAACTGGCAATAAGAGATATAAAAATTATAAGGAATGGCTACAAATCAACAAGAAAAAGACAAAGCCCAACAGAAAAATAGACACAGATATGAATAATAACAGAAGGGGAAATGAGAGAAACAAATTCATAAAGCACTGGTCAGCAATGTTCCTAATCAGGAAAAAAGAAAAAAAAAAGAAAAAAAGGAAAGAAAGGCAGGCAGTGAGATGCCACTTTCTACCCACCAGAACCGGAAAAAAGAAAATCATGAGTAGTGCAGCCTAGTCAGCAATGTGGGGAAGCAGGTCAAACAGGCGTGTGCTCCACAATGCAGCAGCCCACTGCCAGCAGAGTCCGCGAGGAAACATTTACAGGCGTTTATTACAGCACTAGTTAGAGCAGCAGGCATATGAAGGCAACCAGGAACGACAACAAGAAATAAAAAACCAGATGTACATATATTATATATTTTTTAAATATAAATTTCAATAATGTTCACATAAATTAAAACGCATATATAAAATCTTTGGGAATAATAATAATATATACAAGAACATAGGTTAAATATAAGAGAGTAAGTGTCCACAGTAATGGCAGTGAGAGAACAGGGGTGGGAACAGGGAACAAAGGGACAGGGGAGAAGCCGTAACTGGAGTGATAAGTGTGCCATGAACCAGGGAATATGGATAACTCAATCCTCACTTGCGGTCCAAACCAAATACAATAAGCAAAGCAACATGCCACGTTACCACTCCTCAATGAGAATAGAGAGCCTGACATTGGCACTGGCTTTACCCACGCTGTACACCGTCAAATCAGCAGAAGCCTGCACACTTGGAATGGACTCTGACAGGGGAAATGAGTGTGTCATGTGGCCATTCAAAGGATAGTCTGATGGTCTGATGTATCCAACTCCACTAAGTAATGAAGCTCGATCTCTCTCCTCTGTGTAAATGCCTCTCTTCTTCCATGAACTGGGCCTCGTGGAATCTCCCCTAGTTCTGATTGTTCTGAACAGTTGATTTCTAATGCAGAACCTGGCTTTTACCTCTTTTTGGCTCAAATCTTAAATTCTACTTTATTTCATAGCTGACTCCTAAAAAATCAGTTCTCTCCCGATCAGATCCTGGAGTCTTGCCGACACTCGGTACCAACAGCTTACAAGGAGGGTGTGTGCCCCACGAAGGGGCAAGGCCAGAGTGACAGCACATCCTTTTCCCCATAAAGTATCTGGATGGGCATTTGACTCTATGATGTCCCCTTTTCTTCCCGTTTCATTTAAAAATACTCTTCTGGCTGCCACATTTTGCTTTAGATAAATTCATACTAGTTCCTGAAAAAGTTTGGTAGGCTGCATTCCTTTTTTAAGCTAATTGCTACTATACTATGAACAATTATATATTGCTTTTGTCACTAACTCCCACAGGGAAAACTTATTTCATTCCTTAAAGTTCTGGGGGATGATAACCTCATTTTTACCTTATTTTATTGACTTTAAGGGCAGATCTAGTTTTTAAATTAGACCTGGCTTCTGAATTGCCTATTACTGAGATTCCTCAGCGTCCCCATTGCATTTCTTAATGCAATGAATTCCTCCCCACTTTAAGCCTTTTCCCTTAATCCTGAGCACACATCGCTTATGGGGCTCTTGACTCTGGGCAGCAGTTGCTAAACTCATGACTGATTTTGTCATTGTTCACAGTCATGGGCAAAAAACCAGAACTCCCTTTCAGCTGAAAGTTTAAATACTTTGGGAACAAGAATGTGGTAAGATAAAATGACATTAAATGTCACAAAGTTGTCATTTTAACAATACTGCTACTACTTATGTGAAAAGTAAGACAAGATAAGCTCTGAATTATAATTGTCAGTATTAGTCCTTATTTTAATGACAGAATCAATCTACTTGCATCTTACAGGAAAAATATACCATGTCATGTTATGATTAGCCCTAAAAAGCTTAATTCATCAGCAGTACCACTTTCACATACAAAGGAGAATAAACAAAAGTCTACTTTGGAATTATAGGAGGTAAAGTTATTTCAAGGTTCAAATCCAAGGAAATGGCATACGCAAATCAATGCACTGGGAATGCTCTTAATTTTTGCTCTCCCTCTCTTTTTTTAAAAGATTTTTCTTCCTGCATTAAGGGCTATTTTCGAAGACGGGGAGAACAGTGACTAACACCCAAAACTGTTGCCACTATGCTCTGTAATTTGGTAACAGAAGCAAAGTTCAAAAGATCTATACTAAGCTGCTATTCTTTCCGTGTTAAAAAGAACAAGACTTCTCTGTAGCATTCTTATGGTCACTTTTCATTTACCTAGACTGATTTCTTTTCTTTATAAATAGCCTTAGAAATGACTGGCTTATATAATTGGTACAGTCCTGCTGTTTTGAACAAATTCATCAGTGGTTAAGAACAAGAAGAAGAATAAAAAGTCAGTGCTCTTTCACATGATGAAATGATGTCTTCATCCACTCAGGCTGCTATAACAAAACACCACAGACAGAATGGCTTATGAACAACAGGCACGCATTTCTCAGTTATGGAGGCTGGAAGTTCCAGAACAGTGTGCCAGTGAGGTCAGGTTCTGATGAAGGCCCTCTTTGGGGTTGCAGGTTGTGGACTTGCTGCGTTCCTATATGTAAAGTCTCTCTTTCTAAGAGCACTAATTCCATTCACGAGGGCTTCACTCTTGTGACCTAAGCACCCCCCAAAGGCCCTGCCTCCTGATACCATTGCATTGGGCATTAGGTTTTCAACATGCGAATTTTGGGAGGACATGAACATTCAGACCAAATCAGATTATGACTTAGCTTAACACAGGTATGACAGATGCTGCTAAAATAAGCTGAAACAATTGGGGGACTCGTTCCTAATCTGCAAATTGTCTTCGAGAAAGAAAGTCAGATTCCTTTGCCAACATGTTTATAAGAAATGTAACTGTCAGTTTTGCTCATCACTGCATTCCAAAGTGTAAACACAGTAAGTACACAATACATATCTTATGAATGAATTTAAAAAATGAGACAAAGAGCCCTGACTGGTGTGGCTCAGTGGGTTGGGTGTCATCCCACAATAGAAAGGTTGCTGGTTCAATTCCCAGTTGGGGCACATGTCTGGGGCAGAGGCCAGGTCCTGGGTTGGGGACATGCAAGAGGCCACCGATCAATGTTTCTCTCAACACATTAGTATTTCTCTCCCTCTCTTTCTCCCTCTCTTCCCCTTTCTCTAAAAATAAATAAATAAAACTTTTTTAAAAAAATAAGACAAAGAAGAAAAAGAAAGTTTATAGATGGCCTATAGATATGATGTTACCCAAAAAATCTTTTCATAGGTTCTCTGAGAAGCATTTTAATCAAATTAACCACAAAAGGTAAGTTATATCACTAGGCTATAAAGTTCACCAAGGCAGGCAATCATGTCTATTTCATCTACTGTTATATTTCTAGAACCTATAGCAAAGTATGAAACGGTAAATGATTAATATTTCTGGAATCGAAGAGTGAATGAAAAGCTCACAAGGTCTTCATATAGGAAGAAAATTATAGAGAAAAAGAATTGAGGAAATGATTATCACAAAAGTCAAGATAATGGTCATTTCAACAGAGGAGAGCATAGGGGGCTCCTAAATTACTGTCAATGTTTGTTTCTTTTTTATAAATTTATTTTTCAATTACAGTTGACATACAATATATTAGTCAAAAGTATACAACATTTATATACCTTATGAAGTAATCCCCCCAATTAAGTCTGGTACCATCTGACATCCTATGCAGTTATTACAGTATCATCGACTATATCCCCTATGCTGTACTACACATCCCCGTGACTGTTTTCTAACTGCCAATTTGCACTTAATCTCTTTTACCTTTTCCACCCATCCTCCCAATCTCCCTCCCATCTGGCAACCATCAATTTGTTCTCTGTCTCTATAGGTTTGTTTCTATTTTGTTTAACTTGTTTTTTAGATTCCACATGTAAGTGAAATTATATGGTATCTGTCTTTCTTTGTCTGACTTACCTCACTTAGCATAATACCCTCTAGGTCCATCCATTTGTCACAAATGGTAAGACTTCATTCTTTTTTATGGCCGAGTAATACTCTATTATATACATATACTAACACTTTAAAGGAGTTATTATAATTACACTCAGTGAGGTAAAGGAAAATATGCTCCTAATAAATGACAAAATAAGAACTCTCAGCAAAGGAATTATCAACTTAACCGCCGAATAATCAAGCATCAAAAACTCAGCATGAAGATGTAATTCCCATTCCAGAAGTAACCACAACCACCAGCCACCGGACCATCTCCAACGCCAAAATACTATGGGTGCCCTGGAAGAGCTTCAGAGGACAAGTCTGAGCCTGAAGACAATACATCATCATCAGAGGTTGCAGAACCAATGGTGGGAGAGGTGACTTCAGAGGAGGTAACCCTCCAAGAAGCAAGAACAAAAAGAAAAAGGAATCTTGCGCCATCGGAGCACAAGTCAAGTGATAAGGAGTACAACCCCCACTGCTCCCATGCCAACACTTGATCTGTTAGAAGTTAAAATAGATAATTACTTCAATAACGGAGGGCTTTCAGACAAAGATGGACAATCAGTCTAATCTACTCAAGCTCCCAGATGCGAAGATTTCTTTACTTGAGATGCAAACGGACAAGCTTCAGAGCAGTCTCTTTCATGCATTCACAGTCAATGCAAGGGACACCTCCAAAGGGTCCCGTCCACACCAGTGCAGTAACCGACAGGGCGAACCAACCACCAGCCGTCGCAGCAGTCCCCGCTCCTCCAGCCTACCGCAGGGGCTTCCGCCCAACGTGGAAGGTGCTGCACAAAGACCATGCCAGATGCATCAGGTCACAAAATGTGGTGGGACTGCTTCCAACTTTATGACCCAAAGGTATTTCAACAAAAAAAAGAAAAAAGAAATCTCAGCAGAAAAACAGATAATATAAAAAAGAACTTTGGAAATTTAAGAACAGAAAACAGAAAATGAGGAATTTTTAAAATTCACTGAATGACCTTAATGGCAGAATAAAAATGACAGAGGAAAGGGTCAGTATGTGTTAGTTCTTGAAATCTTCACTTTTCACTTTTAATGTATTTTCCAGAGTTTATTTTGGGAGAGGTAGCTGGTATCCCAAACGAGTTTGTAACCTTGACAAAACAGAAAATTGCTTTGATGAAAACAGGTGCTGGCGCAGACTCCTCCTTCCTCTCCTTCCCGAATTTAAAGGCCCTGAGGCCAGTGGATTAAAACATTAAGACAGCTTCCTTCTGATGTGACTTCTCCCTGAGCTTAAAGGTGCAACAGCGCCAGAGGTTGCCTGGGAAGGTAACTCGAACTGGAGCAATAAATATGGTTGTGTGGCTCTTGCATTCTCCATCCTAAGGTTCACCCTTTAATCCTGACCAGGACAGAGAGGCAATGAAGACTAGATCTCAGCTCTAACTCCCACCATGATGTATTAACAACTGAGTAGACGATTTTTTTTAAGTATGCAGATAAAGCACAGAACAAAGGCAAATGATTAAAGGCATATCAAATTTAAAAGTATGAAAATTTCAGTCTCCTACTGATGATGCAGTAGCTGGTAGCAGCCCAAGTTCCTGTAAGTATAGCTTAAAAAAAAAAAAAAAAAGCTTGCAAAAGTACAAAGCACAGCTTTTTGAAGCTGAAGTTTTCAAGGCAGCCAGGCCTTACAAAAGAAAACTCAATGAGGTGAGCCCAACATCGTGCATGCCACTTTCTCACTCAGATATTTAATTATTCTTGAGCTGGAAAGAAAGGCTAAGAAGCCAGACAGAGGATAACCAAAGATGCAGAGACGCCAATAGAGAGCTTCTGCCAGTCACATAGGACTGGAGAGATAAAAACTGGAGTTTGTGCTGCCAAGGCCGCCAGAACTTCAGGGGCTGATTTAAAAGAAAACAGAAGCTTACTGAGGTGTGCTCAACACTCTTTAAGCTACTTATCTTCTTCATACATTTGCTGATTCTTAAAATTCTTATTCCTCGGCGTTAAAAAACCTACCATAAAGCAAGCTAAAAGTAGAGCACACACTTTGGCAGAGTTTTGGAGACATAAAATGGATTCAGGACTTGACAAGGAGGAGGAGTCAGAGTAAACTACCCGGGCCCTCGGCTGGGGTCACTAGCGGGTACACCCCAGGGATGGGCGTGAGTCAGAGACAGACCACACCTTGCCGAGACAGCGCAGTCTCATCCCATCACATCCCTACTGCGACTGTCTGCGGTGGATGATAAATCCTCTCTGTGGGAAGGAGACCAAGTCGCTATAATTTTATACACATTATGTGGCATTCAATAAAAAAGTTATCAAGTTTATCAAAAAACATGATCAAGGTGGAAGCAATCAATAGAAACAAACCCACAGGAAACATGTTGATACTGAAATATCAGACACGGCCTTAAATTAACTATAATTAATATATTCAATAATATAGGTGGGAGAAGATGGATAATTTCACTATAGAATTAGAATCTATAAAAATCAAATAAAAATTATAAAGCTGAAAAATATAATAGATGAAATTAGGAACTCAATAGCTAGAGTAGATTAAAACGTTAGTTAACTCAGAGGATAAATAGTAGAAAATATCCAAGATGAGCATTGAGAAAATAAAAAAAAAAAAGAGATGCTACAAAGATGCAGTGTGTCTTTCATACATGGGAAACACATGTTACCACCAGGTTTCTTAATAGCACACATGTAGCTATGTTACATGTATCAAATGCATATGTAACTGCAGCCCCAAAACAGCAGAAGGGAAGCTGCAGAAGGAATATTTGTAAACAGAATTTTTCAAAGCCAAGGAAGGACAATAAGCTATAGATTCAAGTACTGCTAAGAACTCCAAACATGGCTGAAGATATTTAAAGGGGGCCAGAGAAAAAGGAAACCATGACAATTCTGACATATTTTATATATCCAGATATAAAACATTCAATACTTATAATTCCTCATATTTTTACACTGCAGTCAGCAAAATGCATATGCAATGAGTAGATTACATACTGAAGAGACACAGATAAGGCTGTTCCATAACCTAGATTTTCCACAGAATCCCCAACCTAGAATATTCGAATGCTCTGTACTATTTCTGCCCCAGAATAACCAAATGCTGGTGGAATTCCAGTAGGCCTCCTCCCCGACTGTCATCTAAAGGTCGCAAAAAGTCCTGTCAGAACATGGCCTGCGTGTATAGCCGTGTGTTATACGCATACATATTTTTTATTCTTTGAAAATGCTGAAAGGAAGAAACTGGAATGTAGAGTAAGGCTGCAGGTCCTGGCCTGGGATCCACAGAGACAGCTAGCTGGTTTGTCCTCTGCATGATGGCAGTGGAAGTGCAAGGAGCCATCTTTTTGAGTGCTCTGGGCCTGTCATCACAGAAGCCTCTCAAAAAGAGCACCCCGCAAGCCCCCTTCCTTGACAATGTCTGGAGGACAGCTCTGCACCTTCTGTTAGACTCAGGGTTCTGAGATTACTTCCTGGGTGTTCATTCTTCAGAAAGGACTGACAAGAGAGTTAAGAGCCCATCTACTACATGTCAGCCAGAAGCTCCTCTGAGATTCAGTGGGCAACGGTGATCCTAGGAGATGGCGGCTGGAGAGGTACGATGTGTCTCTTAAAATTTCAACAGCTTGTAGAAGAAATGGAAAATGTTTAAAGTAATAAAAAAGGACATAAATAATAGAAGAATCCTATTAATAGAGATCTTAAGAATCTCAAAATCATATTCATATCAAGAGTCCACCCATGTAAATCACCATGTAATACTTTTATTGGTAATAAACTGCATAAATTTTCTTGGCAAAACCCTTATTTTAGTAATATTACATGTGGATAACCAAGTTACCAGCTGTTTATGATGCTGAATATTAAACTGCCATTTCACAGGCCCAAAGTGGAATCGAATATTAGCAATTTTATGTAACTTAACAGATTTGAAATGGATGCTTCTCCCAGAAACGCTGCCAGCAAAGGCGCTCGTTCATTCATCAAGTGTTTACTGAGGACCCACACGATTCCCAGGTACCGTTTTAGACACTGGGATTACAGCAATGCAACAAACGCAGTTTTTAAAAATCCCTTCTCTCAATTGAAAAGAAAAAAATTCCTTCTCTCATTAAGCTTACATCACAGTAGAGAGGGAAAATAATAAAAACTAAGTAAGTAGAATGTAGTATAAATATCACGGGATATAAAGCAGGATTGGGGAATGCGGAGTGTGAAAGGCAACCCAGTTTTAAACATGGAGTGACCTGGAGACTCTGGCTGGGACTGTAACACGAGCAGAGACACAAAGGATGAGAGAGAATGACCTGGGAAGAAAGTCATCACTCTTAAATGAGGAAACAGGAAACTTAAAATTAGATTAACTCCATCTTTCCAAGGCACTGTTCTCAAATGAACTATGAAACATTAAAAATGAATAGGCCTGAATGACCAATATGACATCTTAAAAATAAAAATGCTATGGAAAGTCTATTCCATTTAAGTCTGTATCAGCTATATCTTCTAGTAAATGATTGTGAACACCGCTGTTCCACATTTCCATAGAAAATACACATTCTGACCACTGATTGAGAGATGATGCAGAAGGGGGCACCTCACTATTTTACAAACTAGGATTATAGAAATGCACAAAACAATAAAAAAATCTCTTCTCTCATGAAACTTGCATTATAAGAAAAGGAAGAGAAAATAAACTAAATAAGTAGAACATACAGTATCTTAGAAATGATTAATCAGCTCTCAGGCTCTTACTGGTTCCAAAGTTCTGTTTTCATAGACATTTTTAAATATACTAGAATTATAAGTTCTAGTTTACTCGTAGCAAGAGAAGCTTTGTTTTTGTTACCCACCTATTAATTGATTTATTTATTTATTGCTACATAACAAAATACCAAACAACTTAAAGACTGGAAAATACAAACATAACCTCATAGTTTTTATGGGTCGGAAACCGGGGAGCACCTGAGCTGAGCTGTCTCGCTCAAGGTCTCTCAAGGGTACAAGCACATGTTGGCCAGGACTCCAAGCATCTCAAGACCTGACTGAAGTAAAATATGCTTCCAAACTCACTCACATGGGCCTCTCTATAGCCCCCTGAAATATGGCAGCTAAGTTCCCCTACAGTGTGAGCAATCCAGGAGACAGAGACAGAGAGCGATAAGAAGCGCAACAGAGAGGGAGAACCGAGATGGAAATCCCAGTCTTTTTAAAACCTAATCTCAGGGCCCTGGCCAGGTATCTCAGTGGGTTAGAGCATCATCCCAATATGCCGAGGTCGCGGGTTCAATCTCCAATCAGGGCACATACAAGAAGCAACCAAAGTGTGCATAAACAAGTAAACAATAAATCGTGTGTGTGTGCGTGTGTCTCAAATCAATAAATAAAATTTTAAAATAAATAAATACAGCCTAATCTCGGAAGTGAACTTCCATATCATCTCTCCTGTGTTCTATTCATTCAGAAGCAAGTCCTTACATCTACAGTCAAGTGAAGAGGATCTCACAAGGGCGGAACGCCCAGCAACACGGTGAGTACCATGGGGAATATCGGAGAGGCTGCCCGCCATGCCAGCTTTGCCTGCTTATTTACGCGTTTAAAATTTCTTGATCCTTAGGAAGTAGGCAGTTTATACACAAAACACATTAGTTTTTGGTGATACTCTAGTGGCTATTAGGGTCAATAACTAAAAAGTAGGTTGAGGAAGACCTATCACACGTAAATCCTTAAGAACGAATGCTTTTATCATTTTCAGCTTTGTGAATTGCTCTGTTAATGGTAAACTATACTTATAAATTTATCTCTCAGTGTTTTAAAATTTCACCAATACAGAAATACACAAGAAAACGTGGGACACAGTGATTCTAGACCTCACCTGTAAACAGACTTGCCTCCTATGCTTTGCTGTGTGGCCCTCTGCTCCCACTCCCAACCAAGCTACAGACTACAGAATATAACAATTCACTGCTCAGGCTGGACAATCGTTTTCTGCCAAAAGACAGACTTGCAACTCTTTAAGAAATGCGAAAAACCACTTAGATCTATTTTCTTCTAATGATGATGAGAGGTTCTCTTCTCATCTTCTTTTGCCCTTATTATTTTTAAACTGAATTAACAGAAAAATTGAAAGCACTGAAAAGGAGAGAGCTATGGAGAGACTCTGGCTATTTTATGTTGGTATAAAATATTGTATTATGTTTCTAAGCCCTATGCCTATATCTGAAGACCAAGCCCTTCATTATATTTGAGGAATCACATAAGACTGGATAGACTTAATAATACTTTTCAGAATAAATAACAAGTCACCTTTTCTAATAACCACATACATCAACAGACCATTTATTTCTTCTCAAATACTACGAGGTGGAAAAGGTCAAATATATCTTAAAAAACATTACCATACCAAATGGAAATGTAATTTGTCCAAAGTCACTGAATGGGTCAGAGAGAAACTGTGGGCTTTCTGTCCTCTTATGCCAGTATTCTTCAATTGACTTCAGGAAAAGAATGTGATCAGATACACTAAAAAAGAGGACATTTCTCTTTCTTCCCATCCATACTAACAAATATTGTATATTTTTATGTTAAAGACAATGAATATTTATTAGGAAATCAATAAACATGTGTCATATATGGGGCTCTGTCAGGAACTGGGTTATACGAGATAAAGAAAACAAAACAAGCACTTATCTTCGCGGAACTGACAGATTAGCAAGGGAACCGATGACAGTTAAATTTTAAACAAAAAATGTCACTGAAGATAATCCACACAACTGTGAAAACAGGGGACCTACTCTGGCTGAACTGCCTCTCAGGTGAAGCAACGTTTAAACAGAGACCAAAGGATGAGGAGGAGTCAGAAAAGTGAACAGCCAGGGGACGAATATTCCAACAGAAGAATCAGCAACAGCAAAGATCCCAGGTGGAAACAGGTTAGTGCCTTGGCAAACGGGAGAGTGGAAGGGAGATGTATACAGGCATCGTGACCAGGGGTTAGCGTTTACTCCAAATGCACTGGGAACCACTGAAAACCTGACCACTGAAGGGACACTATGATCCCACATGCATTTTAAAGAGATCATGGTTCCCGTTGTGTGGAGTAAGGAACAAAGGGAAAGGAAATAGAAATGCCACGCACATTCCATTTCCTTCTTTCTTGGTTTTATTTAGGTCAGTGTTATACAGTTTTTCCCCCAAGAATCAAAAACAGTAAAAAGGATGTAGAGATGGAGAGAAATTAAGAGACAAGATATATTATGAAGACAGAAATAATGGAGCTTACTGAAAGATTATATAAGTAAAAAGGAAGAAAAATTACCAATTTTTAAAAAAGGCTGGAAGGAAAGGTTTCTTGGAGGGTAATGAGATTTTTTTTTTTCTTTTTAATTTTATCAAATAAATAAATACACCATAATTCTTTAACCAGTCCCCACTAAAACTTTTCAGTTGCTCCTGTCCTCTACAGTTATGAATGCTGGTGCACAGACACTCTTACACTGATACTTTAGTGACACAGGGGAGGCACCTCTGTGCCATAAAGTCTTTTTGTTGTTGTTGTTGTTGTTGACGCATTACAGATGTCCCCTATTTCCGCCCCCCTTTGCCCAACTATACTCAGCCCCCACCCCCCACCCCCGGCCTTCATCACACTTCTGTCTATGTCCATGGGTTATTCATATATGTTCTTTGGCTAATCCCTTCATCTTCTTTTATCCAGTCCCCCCACCCCTCCCTTCTGACAGTTATCAATCTCTTCCATGTGTCCATGCCTCTGGTTCTATTTTGTTTGTCAGCTTATTTTGTTCATTAGATCCCACATATGAGATCATATGGCATTTGTCTTTTTCTGGCTCATTTTGTTTAGCACAGTAGTCTCCAGATCCTTCCAAGCTGTCGCAAAGGGTACAAGTTCCATCTTTTTTACAGCCGTGTAGTATCCCATTGTGTAATGTACCACAGTTTTTTTATCCACTCATCTATTGAGGGTCATTTGGGCTGTTTCCAGACCTTGGCTATCGTAAATAATGCTGCTATAAGCATAGGGGTGCATATATTCTTCCTAATTGGTGCTTCAGGATTCTTAGCGTACATTCCCAGAAGTGGAACCACTGGGTCATAAGGCAGTCCCACTTTTAATTTTTTGAGGAAGCTCCATACTGTTTTTCAATGTCTGCGCCAGTCTGCGTTCCTGACAGTGAGTGCACTAGGGCTCCCTTTTCTCCATGTCCTCAGGAGAATTTATTTATGGATATAGCCATTTTGGCAAGTATGAGGTGATACTTCATTGTAGTTTTAATCTGTATCTCTCTGATGGATAGTGACATTGAACTTTTTTCATATGTCTATTGGTCACCTGTATGTCCTCTTTGGAGAAGTATCTATTCAGATCCTCTGCCCATTTTTAAATTAGACTGTCTTCCTGGTGTTGAGTTGTATAAGTTCTTTATATTTTTTGGAAATTAATCCCTTATCGGATGTATCATTTGCAAGTATGCTCTCCCATACAGTGGGTTCCCTTTTCATTTTGTTGATGGTTTCTTTTGCTGTGCCTTTTAGTTTGATATAGTCTCAGTTATTTTTCTTTTTTTCCCCCTTGCCCTAGGAGATACATTGGCAAAAATACTGCTATGCAAGATGTCTGAGATTCTCCTGCCTATGTTTTCTTTTAGGATTTTTATGGTTCTGTAACTTACATTTAAGTCTTTTATCCATTTTGAATTTATCCTTGGGTATGGTGTAAGTTGGTAGTCTAGTTTCATTTTTTTCCACGTGCCAGAGTCTTAGAAGTAAAACTACTTTGTAGAAGGATAGGCACACTTAACAGATTAATAAATACTGCCAAATTGCACTCCAAAATGGTTATATGTATATCAACACCAAATAGTAGGTATTGTCAATCTATTTAGTTTTATTAACGTAAGTAAAAGTCCGTATCTCCTCTTAATTTGTATTTATTTCTATGAGTGGTAGAAGATATTTACTTGTGGTTTGCACTACCTTTTTAATGAAATGCCTGCATAAACATCTTACTATTAGAATCTAGAAGAATACCATCAACAGTTGTTATTTAGTACTGCTTTTGGTTCTGGCCAAATTTTCCCAGGAACTTTAAAATTGTTCTGCTATGTTTGTTTTGTTTTTCAGAGGTGCAGAATAAAAAGTCAATAACACTTGCATTTATAAACTAAGACAATAGCAAAATGCAGAAACATAAAGCAAGCTAACAGTATGGGCATAAATGTTTGTGAGTCTGTGTGGACAAATGTGAGTGTGGCAAAAGCTGGCACAAGGTCCCTGGGGCAACACAGACACCAGCCAGAGCCCACCTCCTCTTCCAGGATACATTTGCCAACTGGGCAAATGCTGCCTGAGAGTTTTAGAGGTGACTGGATAGTCAGCCCAGTACCCACTGGAGCCTCCTCATTCTTGGAGAAGAAAAGGCATAATGATACCATCCCAAAGGCCAAAAAACACAGAGCTCTCTTGAGGGTGGAGGTACAGGAAGAAATTGTACCTCCAAGTGAATAAGGTATTAAAAGTTATTTAACCCCTTTTTCAACTGTTTGTATTTGGATGGTTTCTTGTGTAATCAGCAATGTTTACTAAGTTTCAGGCTGATATTTTTACACACTCACTTCTGAATCCTGACTTACATAAAACTACATTCCATTAACGTATATGAGAAATTTTGGTTGCCCTTCACATTTTTGGTAACTTTAACAATATTATTTTTAAAAATTCCTTATACAGATATGTATATTGGCACTGATATCCAAAACTAACTACTACTGGCAATGGACATTATATGTGATCACACATTCTGCATACGGTCTTGCAAACGGGAGATTCAACAACACTTAACGAGAGAACAAATGGCTACATATGATAAAGTGATGCACCACGTTGTTCCTACTCATAGGGCCAATGACTGACATTGAGGTTCTGCCCAGTTTGCTTAGTTTGTAAATTTCCTTCTTCTTATGTTCCTGTCTTCCTGCAACCCTTCTTTCAAGTGCACCACACTTTCTCTTCTCGACCATCCTCCCGAGCTGTCCTCACTCATTTCCAGCTTTCAAGACCTGCAGTACTCACTGCTGTTACTATGGGGCATTGTCAACAACAGTAAGAACTTAGGGGTTTGTTCCAAAAGTTATGGTGAGCCATCAAAGGGCTTTAAGAAGGGCAATGGCATGATCAAATCCAATTTTTGGCATGGCCAAATTCAAAAGGTCATTTTGGCTATAGTGTGAAGAACAGAACACAGACGCCTAAAAATGAAAGTATTCATCTATTAGCGAGAGACAATAAACCAGGACAGAAGCGATAGCGGCGGAGATACTGAAGAAACATTTAGTAGTGAAAATACAGAGAACAAGGTGATGAGTTCATATGGATTTCTCACGTGCAGAAATAAGCTGATAAATAGTGGGAAAAGACCATGTTGGAAGAGCAGAAGAGGCTAAGAGTCTTATTTAGGAAGGGTTACATTTGAGGCTCCTTGGAATAATCCAACAGAGATACAGGTGGAGCAAAAGTAGATTTAGAATTTCTTCTTGTATTAGTATTTATTAATTATTGTATTATTTTCGATATTAACTGTACATCTACTTTTACCCCAACCTGTTTTAAAGTATTTTGAGACAATCCAAGAGAGATAAGTAGGAGGAGTCTTTTCCCATTATTTCAGGTTGAGCTATTTAAATACTCCTGCTGAAAATATCTAAAATTACTGTATAAAGAAGTTCGAAAACCCAGTGTCTTAAAAACATCAAACAGCCAACAATATGGTAACAAATTATTAAGCCAAATTTTGAAAGAAAGCAAAAACACAAAGAAAGCAGCTAAACAACCTACACCGCTCCCTCCCCAATGGCGACTGCTAATCTAGGCAAAACCACAGCTTTGACAGACACTTTGGGCTCTGGGAACAGATGTGGGAGCCCACCCAAGTGAAGAGTGTAACAGAAGGCAATCTCACATTAAACCAGGACCTCCAAAGACTGCGTTCTGGACACAGGAGAACTAGAGTAAACCCCATTACTCCCACAGGACTGGAGAGGTGGTCTAGGGCTAGAGAGAGAGTAGAAAGCCTTTTCCCTAAAAGTTGTAGCCCCCACTGCAGTACCTTTGTGTGAATTTAATGTTCAATATGCATTGCCAGCGTAGCCCAGAAAACCTCAGTTTTTAGTTTTGTTGAAAGTAGTTTCAGGCAAGCACCTCTAGATGTAGCAGAAGTAAATGACAATTCTCTCTAGAGGAAGGCTCTTCTTCCCTAAGCCGCAAAGCATCTCCACAAACAAAATTTCAAAACAATGAGCAATACAGCCATATATCTAAATATCGGAGTACGTCGGCAGCAGAACCAGCAGAAGCTCGAACATCAAACATCAGGGACAGACTTAAAAGACTTGAATTACTGGAGTTCTCGGACAGCATAAAACACCCCTTCCCAGAGAACTGTTTCACTGCTCTAAAATCCTCTGTGCTCTGCTTACTAACCTCTCCTTCCTCCATAACCACTGACAATCACTGATTTCTTTACTGTCTCTACAGTTTTGCCTTTTCCAGGTTGTCATGTAGTTGAACTCACTCAGTATTTTCAGATTGGATTCTTGCATTTAGCAATATGAACTTAAGGTTCCTCCATGTCTTTTCATGGCTCAGCAACTCATTTCTTTCTAGCACTTACTTAGCACCTACGTTGATTATATTTGGAGGTGGCAAGTAGGCAGCTGGCTATATGGGTTTGAATGTCAGAAGGGAAGGCAACATCAGAGATACATATCTGGTAGACACTGACACACAGATACTGAAGCTATGGTTGTGACTTAGAAAGACAATGAGAAGAAAAGAGGGTATAGACTAGGCCTTGAGGAATTACAATATTTAAAGCCACTGAAGTTCCTAGAACTACTTTGGATCCAGAGTCACCCCAAACTCCCACTATTTTGAGACCTGAGCATTTTAGATTCTACTGGGTTCCTGTGAAATAACCTTCCATAACTTAAAAATAACTAAAATTTTTAAAATAATCACCAAAACAAAATAATGTTATTAACAGCACGATGCAAATCAGTACTCTTTAAACTGTGGATTGTATTAGTAAGTCATAAAATATATTTAGAGGTTGGAAGCAGCCACTACTTTAAAATATACCAGAATAGACATAATAAAGTATACTGTATGGAGCACTGTCTTATCAAACAATACCTGTTTCAGTACATCTGTGGATGTGGTTGTATATATATATATAAGGGGAGGACCCCCCAAAAAAGAAATTATCTTCTGGAGGGCAGGCCCCTTTTAGAACAGATATCACCCGCTAGGTGAGTGTTCTAGGAACCCATCCAGATCAGTGTACCAGCTGGCATTGTTTAAAGAGGCTGCGTTTGGTTTCAGTGAATTTCTTTTTGAAGACTTTCATCACGTTTGACCATTTCATGATGGGTGATTTACCAGTGCGCCTGCCCACACCTTGCTGAGTGTTCAGCAGTTTTGACCAAAAACAGCATGACCCCCACACCCTGCCCTCTCTATTCACCCAATCTCACCCCTAGCAATTTGTTTGTTTGTTTGTTTTTCCAGATGAAGAATCCTCGAAGAGAAACGTTTTGCCAATGTGGAAGAGGTGAAAGCAAAAAATAGCAGAAGCACTAAAAGGCATCAAAATCGACAAGTTCAAGAACTGTTTTCAGTAGAAGAAAAAAATGTCTCAACAGGGGTATTGCATCAAATGGGGAGTACTTTGATGGAGTTTGAAGTTTCAACGAGTAAGAATAAATACACAATTTTTATGAATAAGTTCCAGTTTTTTGAGGTCCCCCAAATGTGTGTCTATTGGGCTGCAATGTAAAACATATTCCTTACTGTGAGTTGCATAGAGAAGAAATGTACGTCACTGTTGTAAACCACAAAGTACCAGTGATCGAAGGGGAACCTGAACAGCTTATCTAACTTTTCCCTGCATCAGTGTTCTCCTTTATAAACTAGAATAATAACTGTACCTCCTCATAGACTTTTGTAATGATTAAATTTGACTAGGTAAATATTCAGTACATGGTAATTTTAAAATATAACTACCAACTACCTTTATAAATACACTAAACTAAATTTTAGAAGATCAAGGATAAATTTCTAGAATTCTTTATTTTTATGAATAGAATTTCTAAATATTAATCCATGTATAAAGATATATTCATTACAGTTCAATATATCAATCCCACCAATGTGTACTCAACAGCATAAAATCAGTATGGTTATAAAGAGACTGTAAAGAAACAAAAGAACACACATGTTATGTGGTCCTTATGAGAAGTAATCACAAAGATAAGAAGCAGTATTTGCTAAAACATTAAAATTTCTATGGCTGAAAAAGATGAAACACCAAGACGTACAAAACAGACTGGAGCTTGGAGAATGCTGCCTTGAGAACGGACAGTTAGTATGTGGTTGCTAGGCAGGGTTTCCAGGCTCCAACAACTTATAATCACTGTAGTGAGCTGCTCCTATAAAAGATATTTTTCCTGTCAAGCAAAGCACTATGCCTGAACAACTTTAGGATCCTTTTGTACATAAGCCTGGGTTTAGATTGACAACACAGGGAGTTCTACGTAAATGTATATTATTTTTAGGCTATGCAATTTAATCTGCCTTCTCAATATTTTAATGCCATTTTTAAAATATAAAACATGCCAGGTGTAAGAAACAAAGATCTATATGTCAAGAGAGAAAATCCAAAAGAATGATCATTAAAAAGACAATGTAAACAGTAACAGGTTTATTTTGACATCTCAGAAGATATTCTAATAAGAACGGGAACCCGCATAAGAAAGACTATATGAAAATCATGTCATTGTACATCTGGGTGGGAACAGTGTGTGTGGGGGGGGTGAATCTGTCATATTTGCATATTAGACATGGCATGTGTACTAGCCTAATTCATCTTCACAGCTGAATATGGAATTTGTCATTCTTGGAGACATGTCTTTGCCTTGGAGACAAAATGATTAAAGGGGTTTATGATAAGGAAGGATAAATGGACATCATATATTTGGGATTTATTTTAAATTGTAATTCCATACTTGTATAATTTTAATAACGATTTTTAAAATAACAGTTTTAGGTTCCCAGGAAAACTAAGAGGAAGGCAGACAGATTTCCCATATACTCTCTACTCCCACAGTTGCACACCCCCCGCCCATTATCAAAACCCCAACCAGAGCGGTACATTTGCTGCAACTGATGACCCTACATTTACACATTATCATCATCCGAAGTCCACAGTTTACATCAGGGTTCACTCTTGGTGCACATTATACGGGTTTGAACAAACATATGATAACACATACCCACCATTACAGTATCATTCGGAGCTGTTTCACTGCTCTAAAATCCTCTGTGCTCGGCCTATTCTCTCCCTCCCCCCGACCAATGACAACCACTGATCTCTTTACTGTCTATAGTTTTCCCTTTTCCAGGTTGCCTTATAGTTGAACTCACTCACTGTATAGCCTTTTCAGGTTGGTTCTTTCATTTAGTAATATGCACTTAAGGTTCCCCCATGGTCTTTTCATGGCTTGATAGCTCATTTCTTTTTAGTACTAAATAATATTCCACTGTCTGGTGGTACCACAGTTTTTTAATCCTTCACCTACTGAAGGACAGCTTGGTCGCTTTCAAATTATGATAATTATGAATAAAGCTGTTACGAGCATGCCAGTGCAGACTTTTGTGTGGACATGGTATTCAATTTGCATAGTTTTCCTTCTCCATTTGTTCATCCACCTCTCCCACCACTCTTTGAACTCCCTAAAGTAAATATCACAGGCCACTTGTATTTTCATTTCCAGGTCCTAACAGGGAGGGTCTGAGTATATGACAGGTTCTCAATAAATGTTGGCTGAACATGACAGAATGAATCAGATCCCTGATATTCAAGTACATGTGTTATTGTTAAGTAGTGAATCAAGGGTTCAGACTACAAATATTTAGGGATGAAAGGGTGCCAACATATAGATATTTAATAAAGGTAAGCACAAGATAGACTAGACAGGAAACAAAAACATGCTACATTGGCATAGGATTAAAAAGGTTATTAGAGCTCTGGCTGGTATGGCTCAGTGGATTGAGCGCCCGCCTGCAAACCAAAGGGTCACCAGTTCGATTCCCCAGTCAGGGTACATGCCTGGGTTGCGAGCCAGTTCCCCAGTAGGGGGTGTGTGAGAGGCAACCAGACACTGATGTTTCTCTCCTTCTCCCTCCCTTCCCCTCTCTCTAAAAATAAATAAAATCTTTAAAGAGGTTATTAGAAAAAGATTGGCAAAAAATACTGGAGGAGAGCCACAAGTATGTTACGGGAATAATACATCCTTGGTTTGTTAAATGAATTTAAAATATTCCATTTCAGTGGCTCTAAAAGCATATTCATACCTGGGAAACACTGTTGACCTTGGGTATGGCAAAGGTCTCTGAGTTCAATAACCTCTTTTAATCATTTCTATATATTCTGGGCCCAGCACAATGCCTGGCACTTCACAGTGGGTGCTTAACAGGCAGAGTTGTCATTTTAAGTGGGCAACACAATGTACACCAGTTCCAAGGCCAATAAATGCGATAAGCTGTACAATCAGAACCAAGTGAAGATCTCTATGATGTCCTTGTTAAAAATCGCCATTTTTCATCTATTAAATAAAAAATTAAAAAATAACATTTACTACTAGTAGGGCTCCGGGAAGAAAATAAGATTGAGCTGATATATTGCTAAGAGTATGAATAAAACAATTTTGTTGAAAAGCAAAATTTCCTCTTCAAAAAATTACCTACAAGGACAACTAAAAATACAGTTGAAAATTAGTATATAAGGATGTTCACTAAGGGCTTTTAATAGTAATAAAGTTAAGAGCCCCTGTCCAATACAGTATATGTCATCCATATGACAACATATGACAGTTCAGTTTAAAATTGTTAGTGATTGAGAAAACAAAAAAAATTTACATTTAAGATTTTTTTAAATCACAAGGCTTGCAAATATTCTGACAATTTAAGAGTACAAAAGTAGAAAAAAAATATGTCTCATAAAAAATTTGCAATGCAATTCTATTTACATGTATATTTAAGACCTGTACATGTATGTATGGACATACTGTATATGTATGTGTGTATATGTGTACACAGACAAATCAAAAGACAGCTAGCTAGCTAATATGGTTATTTTGGCTGACTTCAGCAGGCCCCTTCGGTGTGAAGTTTTATAGCACAAAATTATTTTTTATATTATTTCTAGCAATCTATACTTTTATTTCCTACTAAGCAGATATTAGATCCCCTGAATATGTTCTTTGCGTTTTTTTTATTGTTGACACTATGACAGATGTCCCCCATTTTTCCCCCTGTGCCCCCCTCCATCCAGCCCCTGTCCCATCGCTGCCTTCACCACACTGTTGTCTGGGTCCATGGGCTGCGCATATATGTATATATGTTCTTTGGTTCATCTCTTCCAGTCCCGCCCCTGCCAAGATCTGTCAGTCTGTTCCATGTAACCATGCCTGTGATTTTATTTTGTTCATCAGTTTATTTTGTTCATTAGATTCCACATATGAGTGAAATCATACAGTATTTGTCTTTCTCTGACTGGCTCATTTTGTTTAGCATAATACTCTCCAGGTCCACCCATGCTGTCCCAAAGGGTACAAGTTCCTTATCATTTACAGCTGCATGAGACTCCATTGTGTAATGTACCACAACTTTTTTATCCACTCATCTTCTAATGGGCACTTGGGCTGTTTCCAGATCTTGGCAATTGTAAAGAATGCTGCTATAAGCATAGGGGTGCATAACTTTTTTCTGATTGGAGCTTTAGGAGTCTTAAGACATATTCCCAAAAGTGGGATCACTGGGTCAAAGGGCAGCTCCATTTTTAGTTTTCTGAGGAAACTTCATGCTGTTTTCCACAGTGGCTGCACCAGCCTGCGTTCCCACCCACAGTGCACAGGGCTCCCTTTTCTCCACATCCTCACCAGCACTTGTTTGTTGATTTACTGATGGTAGCCATTCTGGCAGGTGTGAGGTAAGGGGTTAATTTCCAAAATATATAAAGAACTTATACAACTCAACACCAGAAAGACAAACAATCCAATTAAAAAATGGGCAAAGGATCTGAACAGACACTTCTCAAAAGAGGACTTATAAATGGCCAATAGACATGAAAAAATGCTCAACGTCACTAATCATCAGAGAGATGCAAATTAAAACTACAATGAAGTATCATCTCACACCTGTCTTCTGTATTTTCTAACAACTCTCATAATTTCTATCTGTACTTCTGTTTTATTTTGCAAGTGATTTTCTTTTGGAAGGATTTCATTATAAATTCAATTATAGTCATGCCTCAGTACTCATTGGCTTCAGAGCTTGTCAAACCCTGCACTCATCACATTTTGATGAGAAAAAACGTTTCAGCACTTGTTCGGGACTTGTTGCACTTGCTAGAACCCTGTATGACTCATGACACCGCCCCACAAGAGAAAATGCTTCATCACTCAGCACTTGCTCAGTACTCATGCGTTTTGGCATTCGTCATGAGTTCCAGGACAAATTAATGACAAATCCCAAGGTACCGCTCCATTTCACTTTAGAATAATGGAATATTGCTTATCTGTTTTGGGTGAGTTTTGGCAATTTGAGGTTTTCAAGGATTTGTTTTATTCATCCAAGCTGTCATTTATGGGTATGAAGTTGTTCACGGTATTGTCTTATTACCCATATACGGTCTGTGTTACCTTTAATGACATCTCTTTCTTTAGTCCTAAAATACTGGTATACAGCAGGTCCCTGAATAACGTTTTACTCAACATCGTTTCTTTCTTTTTTTAAGGTTTTATTTATTTATTTGTAGAGAGAAGGGAAGGGAGGGAGAAAAAGAGGGAGAGTCATATCAATGTGTGCTTGCCTCTCACGTGCCCCCTACTGGGGACCTGGCCCACAACCCAGGCATGTGCCTTAGACTGGAAATCGAATCAGCAACCCTTTGGTTCACTGACCAGCACTCAGTCCACTGAGCTACACCAGCCAGGGCTCAACATCGTTTCTTTAGAGCATTGGAAATGCCACAGGAACTTACCTCTTCTTTATATCAACTAGCCCAATGTAAAATTGGTTCTGCTCTGCATAGGTCATTTTGATTCAAGTTTCAGAACCTATCAACAACACTGAGGATTGGTTGTACTGCTTTCAGTCATTTTGTCAGTCTTGCTAGATGTTTATCAGTTTTATTGATATTTTCAAAAACTGGTTTTTGGTTCAATTAATTTTTCTCTATTATTTTTCTATTTTTAATTTAATTAATTTTTGCTCTTTATTTTTTCCTTTATTATGCTAGCTTGGGTTTATCTTTTGCTGTTAGGTTCTTAAAGTAGAAGCTGAAATTTTTTGACACCCTACTTTTTGCCTACTAAAATGCATTTAACCCTATAAATGTCCTTCTTAACACTGCTTTAGCTGCATCACACAAATTTGAATGTTATATTTTCATTTACATTTATTTCAATATATTTTTGTTTTCATTGAGACTTAATTCTTTGACCCATGGATTATTTAGTGTGTTGTTTCATTTCTAAGTGCCTCAATATTTTCCTGTTATTGTTTTGTTACAGACTTCTAGTTTGTTTCCATTATGGTCAAAATGTCCTTTGTATGGCATAAATTATTACGAATTTGCAAAGAGTTGTTCTGTGACCTCAGAAATTGTCGATCTTGGTGAATGTTTCATGTGTGCTTGAGAAAGGCCTGTATTCTGATATTATTGAGTGGAGTGTTCTAAGTCCGCGGTAGCCAACCTTTCTGGCACCAGGGGCTGGTTTCGTGGAACACAATTTTTCCACAGACAGGAAGGTGGGCAGGGGGTGGGGCCCGGGGAGACGGGACTGGGGCGTGGGTGCTAACAAGAGGGAAGCTTTGCTCACTTGTCTGACGTTCACCTCTGGCTATGTGACCCGTTTCCTAACAGACCATGGACTGGTACCAGTCCGCAGTCCAGAGGTTGGGGACCTCCGTGCTAAGTATTTCAATTACATCCTGATAGTTCATGTCATGTTCAGTTTTTCCCTATCCTTGATGACCTTTTTAAAATTTTTATTTATTTATTTTTAGAGAGGGGAAGGGGGCAGAGAAAGAAACATCAGTGTGTGGTTGCCCTTCATGCACCCACTACTGGGGACCTGGTCCACAACCCAGGCATGTGCCCTGACTGGGAATCAAACCGGTGGCCCTTTGGTTCGCAGGCCGGCACTCAATCCACTGAGCCACACCAGTTACATCAGTTCCTGGGGGGAAAGGGTTATAAGCCCAAGTAAAACAGTTAATATCTCTAACTTTTTCATTCAGTCCTTTCAGGTTTTACTTTATATATTTTGCAGGTCTGATTTTGATGCACACATATTGAAAATTGCAATGTCTTCCTTAAATATAAGACTCAAAACCATAAAAATTCTACAAAATGTAGGCAATAAAATCTCAGACATTTCTTGTAGCAGTATTTTTTCTGCTGTGTCTCCCTGGGCAAAGGAAGCAAAAGAAAAAATAAACAAATGGGACTACATCAAACTAAAAATCTGCACAGCAAAGGAAACCACCAACAAAACAAAAAGACAACCTGCTCAATGGCACAACGTATTCACCTATGACACATCCAATAAGGGACTGATATCCAAACTTATAAAGAGCTCATACAGTTCAACATACAAAAAATAAAATTTAAAAAAATCCAATTTAAAAATGGGCAGAGGATCCGAATAGGCACTTCTCCAAAGAGGACATACAGATGGCAAATAGAGATATAAAAAGATGCTTACTGTCACTTATCATCAGAAAAATGCAAATTAAAACCACAACGAGATGTCACCTCACACCTATCACAATGGTTCTCATCAGTAAGTCAACAAACAACAAGTGCTGACAAGAATGTAGAGAAAGGGGAACCCCTGAGCACTGCTGGTGGAAAGGCAGATTGGTTCAGCCAGTATGGAAAACAGTATGCAGTTTCCTCAAGAAATAGAAATGGAACTGCTTTATGATACAGCAAATCCACTTATGGGGATTTTAAACAATAATTCAAAAGAATATGTTCGTTGCAGCATTTCTTACAATAGCCAAGATATGGAAGCAATCCAAGTGTCCATCAATAAGTACGGGAGAAAAAAAATAAAAAGCAGTGGTACATATATACAAGGGAATATTACTTGGCCATAAAAAGAATGAAATCATCATTTGCGACGGCATGGACGGACCTAAAGGTTATTATGCCAAGTGAAAAGGTCAGAGAGAGAAAGACAAATACTGTATGATTTCACTTGTATGTGGAATCTAAAGAGCAAAGTAAACAGACAAAATTAGAACAGACTTATACAGAGAACAGGCTGATGGATGCCAGAGGACAGGGGGGTAAACGAGCTGTTTGAAGGGATTAAAAAGTACAATCTGATAGTTACACAATAGTCCCAGGGATGTCAAGTACAGTGTAAAAACTACAGTCGATAATACTGTAATAACTATGTGTGATGCCAGGTGGGTACTGGAAATATTGGAGGAACACTTTGTAAAGTATATGACTGTCTAACCCAATTCTATACACCTGGAATACAAAATAATATTAAATGTAAATTGTAACTTAAAAAATAAAATTTAAATTAAAAAAAAGTCAAAAAGTAAAAATCTACATGGAAAAACTAAAAAAACAAAACAAAACAGATTGCTATGTCTTCCTGGTAAACACCTTGTCTCTGGTAGTTTTCTTCGCTCTGACATAATAACAGTATAATTATAGTGGCATAATATAATAACTCTATTTGTATTTGTATTTAAGGAAGAAATAATTCATAATTGATGTATATATTATAATACAGCCATTCCAGCTTGCTTTTGATTAGCGTTTGCATGGTATTTTTCTATCTTTTAACCTCCCTGTGTCATTAGTCACACACGAAGTGAGTTTATTATAGACAGCACATAGTTCTTTTATATTTGTCAATTCTGCCAATTCCTATCTTTTAATTATTTGTCTGCTAGGATTTAAGTCTGCCATTTTAGTACTTGTTGTTTGTTCCCTTTGTTTTACCTTTCTTATTTTCCTATAGGTTACTTGCATTATTAGTATTCCATTTTGGTTTATTTACAAAGTTTTTATTATATCACTTTGTGTGATATTTTCATGATTGCTCCAGAGACTGCAATATACATACGCACTTATTACAGTCTACTAGTATCAACATTTCACCACTTGAAGTGAGATGCAGATACCTAATATAATCTGGACCCTTTCCTTCCCCACTTTAATCTCCTAAAGTACATCCTCTGTATACACTGACAACTTACATCAATGTTGTAATTTTTAATTTGCACCATCTAACACAATTTTAAAAACTGAAGGGAATTTATTTACCCCTTCCACTACTTTCTTCACTCCTAATGTTCTAAGTGTCCCATTAAGTTCTATCCGATGAAGTTCCTTTACAGTCATTATTTTAGAACCAATCTATTGGTAATAAAACTTCTTAGCTTTCCTTCATCTAAAACTGTGTTTATATTTTCTTCATTTCCGAAGTCTAATTCTTCCAGGACACACAACTCTGGGTGGACATCAATTGTTTTTCTTTCAGCGACTGAAAAATGTTGGGCTACTTCCTTTTGCCTTTCCTAGTTTCTAATAAGAAATCTGCTGCCATTCAAATTGGCATTTCTCTAAATGTACCATGTAGTTTACTTTTGAAGATTTTTTTTCTTTGGCTTTAATTTTCAGTTTAACTATAATGTTCTAAGCATGGATTTCTTTAGGTTTATCTTGTTTTAAGTTCACTAAGCTCTGTCAGGTTATGTCTTTTGCCAAATCTGGGAAGATTTAAATCATATGTCTTCAAATATATTTTTACCTCCACATTTTATCCTCTCTATCTAGTACTCTAATGCTTCACATGTTAGATCTTCTATTATTGTCCCACAGGTCTCTGAGGCTAAGTTCACTTTTTCCATTTACTTTCTCTCCATTATTCAGACTGGATAATTTCTATTGATCCATCTCTAAATTCACTAATTCATCTGTCCTTTCCATTCTGCTATTGAGCCTAACCAGTAAATTTAAAATTTTGGTCATCGTATTGTTCAGTTCTAAAACTTTCATTTGAGCTCTTTCCATCTCCAGCTGCCACTGCGAGAAGAGTTGCCACCATGTCTGCCCACCTACAGCGGATGGTTGTATAAAACTGTTCCAGCTTCCTGATCAAGAGGAACAGGCAGACATACAGCACCAAACCCAATAATCTGAAGGTCCACAACTCCTTTTGTTGCAACAGGCTGATGCACCACAAGATGGTGGGCGTGGAGCTGGCAGCCAGTGACAAAGGGGCATGGTGGTCATCATGAAGCAGAGATCTGACCAGCAGAAGCCGGCCCCTCCTACACGCGGACCGCCGCCAACAAGAACACCTGGGCCACTCTGAGCAGCATCCAGTATATTATCCACAAGAATAAGTACTGCCAGATCTGTGCACTGGCACGGCTGGTGCCATCCATTGCTGCGCAGCCCGACCCCCCAAGAGCTCCTGAGCATCCCCTTCCCCCAAAGCAATAAAGGTACCAGCCAACCTTCCTCAAAAAAATTTTTTTAATAAAAAATGTAATTTTTATTTGATTCTTTGTATTCTGTACTTCTTTGCTACAGTTTTCTGTTTCCATTTGCTTCAAGAGGTTTTGTAATTATTCATCAGAGCAATTTTACAAAAGCTAGTTTAAAATTCTTGCTGATGATTTCAATATCTATAGCATTTCAAGGCTGACATCTATTGATTATTTTTTCTCATTAAATTTGAGGTTTTCCTGATTTTTCACATGACAAGTAATTTAGGGTTATATACTGGACATTTTAAATATTATACTATGGCACTCTGGTTGCTATCTGAACCTTCTAGTTTAGCAGGTAGTCAACCTGTTTAGATTCAGAATGCAATACCAGGCTCCTTTCTGTGGGCTCTGATTCAAATGTCAATTTAGTTTATAAAGTCCCTCTGGTGCTCTTCTGGTTTTGCCCATTTGTGTGTTACCTAGACTCCACTCCACTTTATCTTCAGTATATATTTAGGGGGTTGGGGGAGAAGCATTGCCTCAGTTTAGCAGGGCAAGGATGGGAAATAGGGTTCTGTCCATAGGATGTAATAGAGAGGGACACTGCCTCATTAATGGCAGAGGGGAGCTGAAAGTCAAGGGTCCTGTCCACGGGCTCAGCTGGGAGGGCACCACCTTTTTACTACAGGGAGAGTGAAAATCAAGAGCTCCAACCACAGACTCCTCTGCAGAGGGATGCTTCTTCCTTACTTCAGAGCAGAGGAGAAATCAAGGTTTTGCTCACAGAACTCTGCAAGGTCAGGGCAACACCTTGTTAATCTGAACAGTTGTTAAGAGCCGGTATCCCACCCACAGGCTCTGCTGGGGAGAGGTGCCACCTTGTAATTGCTGGTGAGACAGAAGTCAGAGTCCTCCCTACAGGCTCTACTAAAGAGGGCACTGCTTCATTACTGGAAGGATGAGGGTAGAAGTCAGAGTTCGGCCCAGAGGCTCCACTGGAGAGGCAAATCTTGGTGCTGCACGTGGGGAAAAGGGTGTACGTGCAAGACACAGCTCTGACCACAGATTCCTCTCCTGAAATCCCTGCTGGGGGCAGGGGGTGGCATGCAGCTTTTACTGTCATGTTCTCCTAGAGAGCAGGCAGGACAGGTTAAAAAGTTTGTCTTACTGGGCCATCCTTTCGCTCGAGAGAACAGGTTTTCCTTGGTGCTACTTTTAGTCTGCATCCATGAGCACTTCCAGGCTATGGGCCTCTCCAGAGCCCAGGCCAGGATCCATGAAGGCGAGAAAACAAAGCAACAATCAGGGCCCCAGGTCTCCAGGCAGTCCATCTTCTTTTCCCTAACTTTCAGTTTTCTGGTCAGTGATTTATAGGTTTTGTTCAGGGTTTTCATTGTGATTAGTAGGAGTGAAATATACTGAGTTTACCACATCTTGTTAGAGCCCAAACCCTGTCACTCACTTTTGGTTTAGATTTTGTGTGTCCTACTACTCTCTAAGTTTCCAGAGGACATAGCCTGGGTTTTTATTAATCTTTTTACTAATTGTTAGCCTAGCAGAAAGTGTCATATATGACACATCTTTTACATTTAGTAGCTGTAAGAAACTGCTGATACAGTTTCTTGGCCTTTACCTGCCATTAGGTTCACAATGTAACTCTCAAGTTTGTTCATTTACTCAGTAAATCCCTGCGTTATGAAAGCTTCTGTGGGCACAGCAGTGAGTAAGACAGCTACAAGCCCCGGTGCTACGGACCTCGCATTTAACTGATGGAGACCGGAGGTGGGGAGTGGGGGGATGGAGACTGCAGGCATACGAATAACGTGTCCTCTTCGGGATGATCAAAATTCAGCCTGTGCTTAGTTAATACTAAGAATATACATTTGAAAAACTGGAAATATTCAGAA
The DNA here is from genome assembly GCA_004026545.1 of Mormoops blainvillei. Classification (NCBI taxonomy): domain Eukaryota; kingdom Metazoa; phylum Chordata; class Mammalia; order Chiroptera; family Mormoopidae; genus Mormoops; species Mormoops blainvillei. The sequence continues at coordinate 322,712 of PVJD01000432.1, forward strand.
ACCTAAAAATTTTGCTACTGGCATAGGCAAGGTAATTTTTTTCACTTGGTACAACAGAACTTTAATGATCTAATAAAGTAGTTATCAAATACTTACCACGTAGAGTTGTTTCCACAGACTGGCCCATTCTTGTAGAGTTGCTGTAACCTCAGTCACAATAGAATCTTCAAGTGGAACAACAGTTTCATACTGCCTAGAATCACACACAACAAACAGCCACATTATCTTTGAGAAATTACCAGAATACTGTCCACCACCCTCTTCAACATGTGTAACTCAAATGTTAAAGTCACGCGACTCTGGAAAAAGGAGCACCTCACCACTGGGAGGCCCTTGGCAGCAGCTGCCGCAGTGCAACGAAACTGAATTAATGCAGAAACACTGGGTTTTGCTCTATCTGTGTCTCTGTCTACATCTACGTCTGTAACTCTCTCCTCGATTTTACTTCTAGAAATACACACTGTCTTTAAGACGGACTTTATAAAAACACCAATTTAAGCTTTTTTGTACTTTAAGGAAAGACAACAGCAATGCCCAAGTCCTGCTTACATTGATTTTTTAAATTATATATTTGTGTCCTTTAACATTTATTAATAATGCAAAATAGCTCATGTTTGGTATAAAATATGGAAATGGGGGACACAGGCACTGGGTTTTGTGTAATTTTATAAGCTCCCTCATATATTGGTGTTGTGTTTTCTTAGAAACTAGTGTTTGTGGAGAAATTCTAGGTCTGGTGAAAGAATCCTGATCCTGGAGACAAATGTACTGAGCTTCTCTCCTCCCACCTTGTAAGTCTGCGGCACCAGTCCCTGCGCTAACTGTCAAAGGTTGATCAGTGAACAAAAATGGACAGGGTCCCTATCTTCAGAGAACTTTTGTTCTGGATAGGGAGTCAGAAGGACAAATAATCACAACAAACAGATATGAATGGTGAAACTAAGAAGAAAATAAAAGTGTACAATCAGAGATTTTAGATGGGAGACATTTAAGGAGAGGATCAGTGAAGTCTCCTCTGAAGAAGTGGCAAACCTAAAAGGCACAAAATGGTCATGACAGAAAAAAATGTGTAGGAGGGAGAGGATGGGGTATGATGTCTACAGAAGAAATAGGATACAAGAAATCACTAAGATGGAAAAGAATTTGACACATCGAAAAACTTAAAGAAGGCTGGTATGGCTGAAGCCAGCTCTCACGGGGCTTTTTAGAAACGATACTAAAGATTCCAGACCTTAATGCACTTTGAAAACGAGAAGCTACTGAAAGGTTCTTTATATGGGGGGCATGACTTGATGATGTTTCTGCAATGTCTATGTCAATTTTGAGGGATTAAAAAGAAAAGTGCCATGTGACATTAACTATATGTTCTACAGCTGTTCTGAAGGAAGAGGTTTACTTCTGTTTATCAGACAAAGCTTCATGAAGAAAGTGAGGTTCCTAAAGGAAGGTTGGGTTTGAAGGCAAGGAGGTGAAGAGAGGGCCCTATAGGCTGTAATACGCTATGAAAAGAGATGTAGAGAAAGTAATGAGCAAAGAATATTGAAGAGGATTTGTGATGGGGATGCATGGGAAATGTGTATGAAGAGACAGAAAGGTGTTGTCAGCGCAAGGCTAAGAGATTTAAACTTGACACTATGAAAATAAACATGGGAGTTATGTTTCGGTAAAATTAATGTAGAAATAATATACAGGATAAATTGGAATAAAGTTTCAGGAGACTTTCATCTATTAGGTCTCCAGCTATAGACTTTAACTACTGAGAGATGTACGGGAACTTCACACTGTTTCTATTTTAAAGTTCCAAGACTGTGGACTTAACCTCAATTTATACTAACGCAAGTCTAAACTACTACTGACTTCTTTTTCTTAGGTAATAATACACAATCACTATCCTAAAAGCTCATTTTTTAATTAGACTTTATTGATTATGTTATTACAGCTGTCCCAATTTTTCCCCCAAGGCCCCCCTCCACCCAGCACCTCCACTCCCTCAGGCAAACCCCACACCATTGTTCGTGTCCATGGGTCATGCATATGCTCTTTGGCGACTCCATTTCCTATGCTTAACTTTACATCCCCATGGCTATGCTGTGACTACCTATTTGCACTTCTTAATCCTCTCACTTCTTTACACATTCACCCAGAACAGCCTCCCACCTGGCAACCATCAAAACGCTCTCCATATCCAAGATTCTATGTCTGTTCTTGTTTGTGTAGTTTGTTTTTTGGAGTCAATTGCTGATAGATATGTATTTATTGTCATTTTATTGTTCATAGTTTTGATCTTTTTCTTAAATAAGTCCCTTTAACATTTCATATACTAATGGTTTAGTGATGATGAACTCCTTTACTTTTTTCTTGTCTGGGGTGCTCTGTATCTTCCCTTCAGTTCTAAATAATATCTTTGCTGGGTAGAGCAAGCTGGGCTGTAGGTCCCTGCTTTTCATGGCTTTGAATATTTCTTGTCAGTCCCTTCTAGCCTGCAAACTTCTTTTGAAAAATCAGCTGAGAGTCTTATGGGAACTCCGCTGTAGGTAACTAACTGCTTTTCTCTTGCTGCTTTTAAGATTCTCTCTTTATCTTTAACCTTTGGCATTTTAAGTATGATGTGTCTTGGTGTGGACCTTTTTGCATCCATCTTGTTTGAGACTCTCTGTGCTTCCTGGACTTGCATGTCTGTTTCCTCCATCTAATTAGGGAAGTTTTCTTTCATTATTTTTTCCAAATAGATTTACAATTTCTTGCTCTTTCTCCTCTCCTTCTGGCACCCCCATGGTGCAAATGTGGTAATACTTGAGGTTATCCCAGAGGTTGCTTACACCATCCCATCCTCCTTTTACTTTTTTGGATTCCTTTTTCTTCTTGTTGTTCTGATTGGACGTTTTTTGCTTCCTTACGTTCCAAATCATGGATCTGATTTTCAGCTTCATCCACTCTACTGTTGTTTCCCTATAAATTGTTCATTTCAATTAGTGTATCCTTCATTTCTGACTGGATCTTTTTTATGCTGTCAAGGTCCTCGTTAAGTTCATTGAGCATCCTTATAACCAGTGTTTTGAACTCTGCATCTGATAAGACTGCTTATCTCCACTTTGTTTAGCTCTTTTTCCAGAGTTCTGATCTGTTCTTTCATTTGGGCCGTGTTTGCTCATTTTCACAGCCTCCCTGTGTTTGTTTCTATGCATTAGGTAGAGCTGCTCTGACTCCGTGTCTTGGTAGTGTGGCCTAATGTAGTAGGTGTCCTGTAGGGTCCAGTGGCACAGTCTCCTCTATCACTCACGCTGGGTACTCGAGGTGCGCACCTTGTGTGGGCTGTGTACACCTTCCTTTTGCAGTTGAGCCTCGGTTGCTGTTGGCAGATCAATGGGAGGGATTTAGCCAGGCCAGTCAGCTGCAAGGACTGGTTGTGACCACTGACCAACACCTCCTGCCCTCCATGGAAAATCGGCTGTGTCCAGGGGCTGGGTGGTGGTGTTCTGACATGGTCTGTAGCTGCTCACTGGGTGTGCAAGTTCTGGGGTTTCCTAGGTGGTGCAGGGCAAGGTCAGCCCCTACCTGTGTTTCGCCAGGGGCACCCTGCCTGAGCTATAAAGCAACCTGAGACGGTTGCTATTTATGCTGGGCTTGGAGATCCCCAAGTGAAGCCAAGCTGTGACTCTAGGCTGTCTGCTGCTAGTGCCATGTTGGGGCTCATTGTGGCCAGCTGGTGCTTGTTTGAGAGGGCTTAGGAAGTTGTGACGCATGAGCCAAGACCAGCTATTCCAATGGAAAAGTAGCCTGACTGCGCCCCTTCATTGGGTGGGGTGGAATCTCAGGGGACCTCCATAGCAGGGCAAACAGGGTTAGCCAGGTCAATGAAGTCTCAGATACAGCACCAGTTTACAGCTCTGTTGGGGGAGGGTTCAGAAAAGGAACAATGGCCTCTGCTCACCTTGATGCCAGACACTTCAGTCTCTCCCTGTATGCCACTGGTGCCTTTCAAGCTGCCATCCCAGTGCTGTAGCTCAGAGGGAGGGAGTCTGAGCAGGTGAGTCTCTGTGTGTGTTCTTTAAGAGGAACTGCTTGGGGTTCCAGAAGTTTCTTCTACCGACTCTATCCCTATTGGTTTTGCAGCCAGAAGTTGTAGGGACTTATCTTCCCGGCACTGGAACCCTGGGCTGTGGGGTCTGGTGTGGTTCCGGGACTCCTTGCTCCCGAGATATCCCTCCCAAATGTTTTTCCACCACATGTGGATATGAGACCAGCCGTTTCCACATCTCTGCCCCTACCAGTATGGATGGATGTGGTTACTTTAATTCCGTAGTTGTCAGACTTCCATTCAACTCAATTTCTGACAGTTCTGAGTGATGGCTGTTCTGTATTTTAGTTGTAATTTTGATGTGGTGTAGGAGGAGGTGAGTCAAGTCTGCCTATGCCACCATCTTTACCGGAAGTCGAAAATTTATAAAATTCTGATAGAGTGTTATTTACAAATACATTGTTTCATAAGCCAAGAAGAATATAGTCAAAACACTAGGAAATTCATCTAATAAAATGAATTAGTGATGAGATTTCTAAAGGTATTCTGGGTTAGTATAGAATAACGAGTTTATGAGAAATAAAATTTGGTAGTGAGAAGAGCAGGTCCTTTAATTCAATGGATATTGCACAGAAACGTAGCTGAGAGCATGAACAGTAGGATAAGATAACTTGGCCTTTCAATTCCTGTTTCCCAGCTCCTGGCCATGCCACTTTGATAAAGATGCCTGAACTCTCAAAGTCTTGCCTGTTTCATCTGAAATAAGCAGATAATCCCATCTGCCAATCTGGGACTTCAAAGTGTAATATGAGAATAAAGTCTCAAATACAATGCTAGTATACAGACTATTTAATAAATGGCAGCTATTACTGACCCTTTCTTAGTGCATCTAGAATAAAACAATATCAAAATGAGTTAAATTTTATATTGTACTTTAAAAATATATTTTACAAACACTTCTTGTTAAAATAGCTCTATAAGTTCACGCTTTGGCATATTTCCTCGCCTCCCAACATACTGCAGGGAAAATACAAAACAGGAAACCTAATACATTTCTGAACTCCAAGAGGGAATGAACATCTCAACAGAAAATCAACAGTTCATGTAAAAAAAAAACAAAAAAAACTCCCAGCAGTGAACAGGGTGAAATCACAGGCCTTCCAGGCACTGGAGTCAAAAGCTAGCAGTGACAACTAGGAGCTTGGCTGTAGAGGGAGAACGAGAACAAAAAGTACTGATAATGAGAAGAGGCCCAAGCCCAGGTTCACCACCTGAAGCTCCACAAAAGAAAGCAAATATTAAACACAGCAAAAACTGCCACTGAACCTCACTCAACTATGGCTTTTAGCAAGCTTTAGGGCTAAACAGCTTGGGCCTAAAACAGTCCCCTCCTCTCCTCAGCCAAAGGTCAAGAGCAACCACAGGCACAACGTCACTATGGGGAAGGAGATCTAAAACGCTTCTTGTAAAATCTGGTTCTACAGTGAGGCACTGGGAGGAGGCAGAGGTAACTAAACAAGCACTAGATAGATGTACCCAGAGGGAGAGAAGGAAGAGAAAAACAAAATTCTAAAACATATGAAGAATCTAATCAAAAGCTTTAAAATAATATAGCCCCGGATGGTGTAGTCCAGTGGATTGAGCGTCGGCCTGTGAACCAAAGGGTCGCTGGTTCAATTCCCTAGTCAGGGCACGTGCAGGGGTTGCAGGCCAGGTCCCCAGGAGGGGGCACGAGAGAGGCAACCACACACTGATGTTTCTCTCCCTCTCTTTCTCCCTCCCTTCTCCTCTGTCTAAAAATAAATAAAACCTTATAAAAATAGTAATAATATAATAACAAAAATTCCTTTCAGGATTTTATAAAAGTCTGATAAACATTTTTAAATGTTTATAATGCTTAAGACAAATGAATAGCTTTTATTTTAAAAAGGAAAAATACAAAACAAAAGCAAATACAAAATAAAACAAGAGCCAACTAATATGCAAGGGTCAACTAGGAATTCTGCAAATGAAAAAGTTATCAACAAAATGCCCATCTTAGGCTGAATGAAATAAGGAAACATGATATATTCATACAATGGAATATTATTCAACCTTAAGAGGAATGAAATTTTGATAACACACAACAACATGGATGAGCTTTGAAAACACTATGCCGATAAGTAAAGTAAGCCTGACACAAAAGGACAAATATTGCATGGTTCCATTTAAAAAATTCACAGACAGAAAGTAGGTGATACCAGGGGCTGAGGGGAGGGGAAATGGCGAGTTATTGTTTAAGGAGCGCAGAGTCCGGTTTGGGATGAATACAGTTTTGTAGTTGAATACTGATAACGGTTGCAGAGCACTGTGACTATACTTATGCCACTGGACTAGATACCTAAAATAGCTAAAATGCTAAACTGTATGTTATATCTCAATTTTTTTAATGACTAAATAGGGAGGAAAAAAAACCTCAACAGAAAGGATACATGCAGGACAAAATGCAAGAGAAAATGACCTGCAAGATAATACTGAAGAGATCACTCAAGAACAAGTAAAGGAGAAAGAGACCCAAAGTACGAAAGAGCACTTAACAGACAAAGAGGGGAGGTAAGAGGAATCGAGGGTAAAAAAGGCGAAGGTATTAAGCAGTATAAATTGGCAGTTACAGAACAGTCACAAGATGTAGATTACAGGTAATGGGAGGACACCCCCCAAAAAGGAATTTATTTATTTAAAAATTTTTGCATTTATTCTTACATGTTTAAACTTCAGTCACCTTCAAGTACTCTGTACTTTAGGCAATACACCTATCGGGATGCTTTTTCCACTGCTCAAAACAGTTTTTTAACTCGTCAGTTTTAATGCCTTTTAGTGCTTCTGCTGTTTTTTGTTTCATCTCTTCCACACCAGCAAAATATTTCCCTTTGAAGACTCTTTTTATCCAGGGAAACAAAAAAAAACAGTGGCTTGGGGCGAGATCTGATGAATAGGAAGGGTGGGGCACGGAAGTCATGCTGTTTTTTGGTCAAAAGCTGCTGAATGTTCAACACAGCAGCATGGAAATGAGCACTCATAAATCACCCGTCATGAAATGGGCAAATGCATTGAAAGAGTATTTAAAAACAAAAAAAAATTCACTGAAGTCGAACACAGCCTCTCACAACAACGCGAGCTGGCACAATGTTCCTAGGACATTCGCCTAGCGGGGGAAGCCTGTACTACAAGGGGTCCACCCTACAAAAGATAATTCACGGTTTTCTTGGGTCCCCTCTCGTACAGTCAATAATATCATGATAACTAGGTATGTGGCCAGGTAGGTACCTAAAGCAGCAAGGGGACCACTCTGTAAAGTACATGACTTTCTAACCCCTTTCCTGTACATCCAAAATTAATACCGTGCATCCAAATGTAAACTGTAATTAAAATATTTTAAAATTTTAAAAATTGAAAAAAAAGAACTACCACCTACTCCTGACAGGAATCCCAGAATAAGAGAATGACAATATTATAGAAAATTGTGATTTTCTTTTCCTTGGCTATTCCATATTGTAACTCCCTTCTAAGCTTCACAGAAAACCCCAAATGTAGAAACAGAGTGCCTTCCACTGTATAAGTAAAAAATAAAAGAGGGACACTTAATTCCTCAGTCTCCCTAAGACTGAGGCTAGGATTTGCAAACTTTGTTTCACAAGCTTCTTAGTCAGCTGGGGACACTAAAAAGACAGTAAGAAAAAGGAAGTAAGGAAAAGTGTTTCCTGCTGTTCCTGTCAGGGGTGTCCAAACTTTTGGCGTCTCTGGGCCACACTGGAAGAAGAGGAGTTGTCTTGGGTCACACGTTAAATACACTGTGACATGTAATCACAAAAACAATCCCATAATGTTTAAGTAAATTTACAATTTTGTGTTGTGCTGCATTCATAGCCATCCTGGGTTGCATGCGGCCTGTGGTCCGCAGATTGGACATCCCTGCCAGATTCCCCATCAGAGAAAACTGGTTCTAGCCTCCAGTTGCTTTTGTAGGTCCCAGAAACAGCTTCGCCACCCTTCTTCATCCATACCACCAGTAGCAGGCATGTGATGTCACCTCTTCAGACGTTTGAGCTGCAGTGTCTCTTCAGACCCATCTTCAGAGTTTCTGGGTCCTGGTATCCCCAACCTATTATCTTTTGTACCCCCCAGCCATTAGAGTGTAGACAGCTTTCTGCAGTTACTATTCTGGGTTATATCAGTATTTCCTCTTCTCCTATTTCACTCTTCATACATGTGTGAATAATTCCCTATATTAAATTCTACCTCACAGAGTGACTCATGAGCTTCTGTTTTCCTGACTAAACCCTAACTTACCAGAAGGTTACTTTGATGCTTACTCAACCTCAGATCAAAAACACTATTGTTAATATCAAAAGCCATCACAGTTATACAGTACCTTAAATTTTATATTTTAAAATGGTAAATTTTTAAAAAATAAAATCACAATTTTATAATACATATTTATACCTTTTAAAAATAGAACACGACTTTAAATTTTTTAAAAATCACAGATCATGCAAAAACAAATGTTAACATTTTGACACAGTTACATCTTATCTCTCTTCTACTCCGAGATTGCTTTTGTTTCTCAAATTTGTGATCAAACTATGTATCCACTTTATACACTATTTTTTCACCCTTAAGGTATGCCTTGAATGTTTTTTCAATTTCTACCCGCAAAAGATGAGATTTTAAAATCTCCCTCACTTTGACATACATAAACAAAAGGACAGATTTACACTAACTCCTATCCTATCAAGGACTGTCCTCAAAATAGTACATAATTTTAAAAATACTGCATGCATAATAGTTTTCATAAAATTCACAACTCAGGTTACCTTTCCAGTATACAGGAACACAAATTAAATTATGTGCTCAAAATTACATATGATGAATATTTTTGGCAGGGAAACAAGTAAACAGCATATTTATATAATGAACAGAAAACAAAAAAGCTCTCCTCTATAACCAACAAAAACTGTAAATAAGTTTAATAAGGCCAACTACTCACCCCCTATTACTGACAATTGCCTTTTTCAAGTGAATGTAATTTGCAGGAAAGATCCCCTGTAAAAGAGAAAAGATTTTCTATAACGAAAAGTAATCTGTGATTAACATCTCATATATACTAAAAAAGCAGTCAGATTTCAGCATGGAAGCACTCTATCAACAACATAATAGATCTCTTAATGTAGCAACCACTTTGCTAATTAAGAATGTAATGTTTCACAAATTCTATTAAATAGGAATTTCATTGTCATTTGCAATCAGAGTCTATCCCCAGGGAAAAACTGTGATCTTAACTACGAACAGTATTTTTTAAGTTACAGATTTAAAATGTTCCATCAAATCACTCTCAGGATATAGACTTATGTACAGAGCTTGGTATGTATCTACAAAACCAATGATACTGTCTTACCGACAACTTACAGATTATTCATCTCCACACTAGAGGAACACTCTTGGACTCTGGCTAATATTTGTATTCACAAGCGTTAATCAATTTGGGAGCCTAAAACTACTTTTATTCTTTCCAAATCATTTCCACTTTGGTGTTTGCCATCATATGATTTCAATTCCTAAGGGATAAAAAATGCATTTTGTTTAAAAAATAATAAAGTTTTCTAATCAATGTTTCATCCTTTTCCTGATGTACGAAACTCTCTTAACATGAAATGCAAATGACCTAATTTTTTTTAATATGCTTTGGGTCCACGCCACTAACAACAATAAACTCAATCTATACCACACAGGCCATTAGCAGCTAAACAATAGTAATGCATTTTATAGTTTTCAGTGTACAGATCTCTCACCTCCTTGGATAAATTTACTCATCAATATCTTATTGTGTTTTATGCTAGTGTGAAATGGATTGTTTTATTTCTTTTTCAAATACTTCATTGTTGGTATATAGAAACGCAACTAAATTCTGTGTGTTAATTACCTGTCCTGAAATTTTACTCCATTTGTTGATTAGTTCTAACAGTCTTTTGGTGAAATCTTAGGATTTTATACAAATAATATAAAATCATCTGCAAACAAATAAAATTTTACTTCTTCCTTCCTGATTTGAATGCCTTTTAATTCCCTTTCTTACTAGCTAGGATTTCCCAGTGCTATGATGAATAAGAGTGGTAAAGTGTGGGTACCATGTCTATATGTTATTAGCTGTGTGCCTGTCATAATATAGTCTTTACTGGGTTGAGGTGTGTTCCTTCCAAACCAAATCTGTTAAGTTTTATTCATGAAAGGATGTTGTATTTTGTCAAATGCCTTTTCTGAATCTATTGAGATGATCATATAAATTTGTATCTTTCAGTATATTAATATAATATGTCATATTTACTTATTTGCAAATGTTGAATCATCCTTGCGTCCCCCTTGGATAAATCCCACTTGATCATGGTATGTAATTCTTTTAAAGCATGGTTAAATTTGAATTGCTAGTATTTTCTTAAGATATTGTGCATCTATATTCATCAGGAATATGTGGCCTAAAGTTTTATTTTCTTGCAGTGTCCGTATCTGGCTTTGTTATCAGAGTAATGCTGGCCTTATGAAATGAGTCTGGGAGTGCTCCCTCCTCTTCAACTTTTTGTAAGATTTGAGAAGGATCAATGTTAATTCTGTAAAGTTTGGTAGAATTCACCAGTGAGGTCAACTGGTCCTAAACTTTTCTTTGTTGGGAGGTTTTTGATTACTGATGCAATCTCCTTACTCATTATTAACTATTCAGATTTTCTATTGCTTCATTCTTGGTAGGCTGTGTGTTTCCAAGTATTTATCCATTTCTTCTACATTATCCAATTTGTTGACATAATTGTTCACGTACTTTCTTGTGATAGTTTGTGCTTCTGTAGTATCAATTTTCACATCTTCTCTTTCATTTCTGATTTTGAGTATTGTCTTTTTTTTCCTTTGTCTAAAGGTTTGTCAGTTTCACCTGTCTTTTAAAACAACACGCTCTCGCCCCAGCTGGTGTAGCACAGTGGACGGAATGTCAGCCTGTGAACCAAAGGTTGCTGGTTCAATTTCCCAGATGAGGCACATGCCTGGGTTGTGGGTCAGGTCCCCAGTAGGGGGCGTGTGAGAGGCAACCACACACTAATGTTTTTCTGCCTCTCTTTCTTCCTCCCTTTCCCTCTGTCTAAAAATAAAATAAATAAAATCTTAAAAAAACAAACAAACAACCAGCTCTTAGTTTTACTGACCTTTTCTATTGCTTTATGGTCTCCATTTCATTTATTTCCACTCTGACTTTTGTTATTTCCTTCCTTATGCTAAATATGAACATAGTTTCCAGTTCTTGAGGACTAAGTTAGGTTGTCTGACATCTTTCTTTTTTCTTTTAAATTATATTTTATTGGTTATGCTATTACAGTTGTCCTGATTTTTCCCCCTTCACTCCCTCCACCTACCGCCCCCTACTCCCTCAGGCAATCCCCCACCATTGTTCAGGTCCATGGGTCATGCATAGGTTTTTTGGCTAGTCCATTTCCTACGCTTAACTTTACATCCCCATGGCTATTCTGTAACTACCTATTTGTACTTCTTAAATCCCCTCACCTCTTCACCCATTCTCCCTCTCTGCTCTCCTATCTGGCATCCTTCCAGTAACTAACTTCTCTTGCTTTTAAGAGTCTCTCTTTACCTTTCAATCTTTGGCCTTTTAATAATGATGTGTCTAGGAGTGGGCCTCCCTGCATCCGTCTTGTTCGGGGCTCTCTGTGCTTCCTGGACTTGCATGTCTTATTTCCTTCAACAAATTAGGGAAGTTTTCTTTCAATATTTTTTCAGATAGATCTCCAACTTTTTGCTCTATCTCTTCTCCTTCTGGCACTCCTGTGAGGCAAATGTTGGAGTGCTTACAGTTGTCCCACAGGCTGTTTATACTATCCTCAGTTTGGGGGGTTCTTTCTTCTTCTTGTTCTAATTGGATGTTTTTTGCTTCCTTGTGTTCCAAATCATTGATCTGATTTTCAGCTTCATCCACTCTACTGTTGTTTTCCTGTAAATTGTTCTTTATTTCAATTAGTGTATCCTTTGTTTCTGACTGGATCTTTTTTATGTTGCCGAGGTCCTCACTAAGTTCCTTGAGCATCCTTATAACCAGTGTTTTGAACTCTGCATCTGATAGATTGCTTATCTCCATTTCGTTTAGCTCTTTTTCCAGAGTTTTGATCTGTTCTTTCATTTGGGCCGTGTTTCTTTGCTCATTTTCACAGCCTCCCTGTGTTTGTTCCTATGTATTAGGTAGGGCTGCTCTGGTTCCGTGTCTTGGTAGTGTGGCCTAATGTAGCGGGTGTCCTGTAGGGTTGGTCCAGTGGCACAGTCTCCCCTATCACCCAAGGTGGGTACTCGAGGTGCACCCTTTGTGTGGACTGAGTACACCCTCCTCTTGTAGTTGATCCTTGGTTGCTGTTGGCAGATCAATGCAAGAGATTTACTCAGGCCAGTCAGCTGCAAGGGCTGGCCGTGACCACTGACCACCAACCCCTGCCTTCCGTGGAGGATCAGCTGTGCAGTGGCCGGGTGGTGGTGTTCTGACGTGGTCTGTAGCTGTCCACTGGGGGCACTGGCCCTGGGGTTTCCTGGGTGGTTCAGGCCAAGGTCAGACCCCACCTGTGTTTCGCCCGGGGCACCCTGCCTGAGCTATAAAGCAACCTGAGACCGCTGCTATTTATGCTGGGCTTGGAGATCTCCACGTGAAGCAAAGCTGTGACTCTAATCAGACTGCCCCTAGGGATCACGGAAGCCAGCTATTGCTTGTTTGATAGGATTTTAGAGCCAGGACCAGCCATTCTTATGGAAAAGAAGCTTGGTGGGCCCATAAATGGGGTGGGGTAGAGCCTCTGTGGATCTCCAAGAAGGGTCACACAGTGTAACCCAGGTTCTTGGGAGTCTCAAAAATGGCACCAGCCTACCAGTTCTGTGGGGGGAGGGCTCAGCAAAGGGACAATGGCCTCTGATCATCCTGATGCCAGACACTTCAGTCTCTCCCTGAGTACCACTGGTGCCCTTCAAGCTGCCACCCTGGTGCTAGCGCTCAGAAGGGGCGAGTCTGAGTTAGTGAGTCCTTGTGTGGGTTCCCCAAGAGGAACTGCTTGGGGTGCCAGAAGCGTCCTATGCCCACTCAATCCCTGCACATTCAGAAGTTGGGGGGCTTCTCTTCCTGGCACTGGAATCCTGGGCTGGAGGGGCTAGTGCAGTGCAGGGACTCCTCCCTCCTGAGATATCCCTCCTGAATTTTTATCCATATGGGTGGGGGCCAGCGCATTCCGCATCTGCGCCCCGTCAGTCTGGATGGATATGGTTTCTTCAATTCCGTAGTTGTCGGACTTCTGCTCAGCTTGATTTCTGATGTTCCTGAGTGATGACTGTTCTGAATTTTAGTTGTAATTTTGATGTGGTAGTGGGAAGAAGGGAGACATGTCTGCCCACACTGCCATCTCAACCTTGTTTTTCTTACTGTAAGCATTTATCACAATAAACCGCCCTCTTAAAATTGCTTCTGCAGCATTCCATAGATTTTAGTGTGCTCTGTTTCCCTTTTCATTTGTGTCAAGATATTTTCTTTCTCTCTTAATTTCTTCTTTGATCCACTGGTTGTTCAGGGGTATGTTGTTTAATCTCCGCATATTTGTGATTTTTCCAGTTTTCTTCCTGTTACTGAATTCTAGTTTCATACAATTGGAAAAGATATGTGGTATGATTTGTCTTCTTAAATTTGCCTTCTTATGTGACCTATCATATGATCTATCTGAAGAATGTTCCATTTACAATTGAGAAGAATGTATATTCTGTTGCTGATAGATAAAATGTTCTATATGTATCTGTTATAGAAATGTGGTCTACAGTTCAAGTCCAACATTTCCTTGTTGATTTTCTGTCTGGATGAACTACCCATTGATGACAGTGAAGTACTAAAGTCCCTTACTATGTTGTACTGATGTCTACTTCTCATTTCAGATCTGTATTTAATATAATTCAGGCTTCATTCTGGGTGTATATATACTTATGGTTATTATCTTCTTGTTGAGTTGACCTTTATTAAATAATGACCTTTTTTGTCTAGTTACAGTTTTTGGCCTAAAGTCTTTTTTGTCTGATGTTAGTACAGCTACCTGTGTTCTCTTTTGGATTCCACTTGCATGAAATACTTTATAATTCTTATAAACCCTTTAATAAGTCATCTTTTTTTCTTTAACCACTAAAAGCTATGAAAAACCTACTGAAATTCTTATTGTGACCATATTATTAAGATGAATAAAAGATGAATAGGGATGCATCTTTTATTTTAAGTGCATTGAATCACTAAATGATTATCTTTTACCAACACTAAAGAATTTTAACCATGTTCTACAAAATATCACTGCTTCAGAAAATGAAATTCAGTTATTAATACTGCCTTTCCATCTTAGTTTAAGAGTACAAATAAAAGTTGTTAAGAGGAGGTTATATCTTTTTTTTCTTCTTAGTCTTTAAAAAGTATCATGTTCTTATTAAGTCTTAATAAGTCTATTAAGGAATTCCATCCCCTGTACTTTCTCCTTCTGTGTTCAGTGGGTGTGTGTGCTACGTGCGGGTTGATGATGTAGCAGATGAATGGACGTCTTAGGAAAACAATCCATCAGATGGGCCTTGAGACAGAATTGGGGGAGCTAAGAATCTTGAAAACACAAGAAACAGCCCCCGGAACTCCAAGTCTCAGTGCTGGCCACAGCTGTTCCTGGCAATTACCACACTGGGGCCACAGAAACTTGTAAGCACTTGTTTAAACAAATCTCCCTGTGCCTCCACCTGAGTGGGGTGGGGTGGGGCGGGAGGAGGCAGTAACTTCATTCCAGATTTTGTTTGCAGAGACAAAGCTATAACAAGCAGCTGCTTTATTCAGACAAACCAAACAAACTAAATAAATGATAAGTGTTTATCTCTGCGCTCTCTCTCTCTTTGGAAAGCGCACATTTTATTTCCTAGATACATTTGCTTAAAGGATACCTATCTGTTTATACATTGCTTTGTTTCCTAGTTTTATGTCCTGTTAGTTCTTACAGAAACATTGTAGATTGTAATGCCTTGTCTATTCTTGTGAATGAATCAACAGAACAGAAATATGCCATTTTTCTGAAGGAAAAAAAAAGAGGTATATAGGTATGTGTTGTTACAAAAGGCTACAATAATCCAAGATTCAAGAATGGAGTTGGTATTACCAAAATACACACTTTCACAAATTGATGCTTTCCAATCATTTATAAGATTTCTCATATATTCATGTTCTAAATGTTTGTGACAATTTTTAAAATCAAGATAATGAACAAAAAACACAAATAGAAATTATGTCCTTATAAGCATTCGCGAGATGGAAATAACACCTGAAAAATGTGTTTCAAAGCTAAAAATACAAGGAAAATGTTACCTATGAGCGCTGGTTCTCAACCAGGGGCAATTTTACTACCCTCACCCCACCCCAGGACCTTTGGCAATGTCTGGGGACATTTTTCATTGTCACAACTTGAGCAGGGGATGTTCCTTGTATCTAGGGAGTAAAGGTGGTACATGATACCAAACACCTTATAATGTACAAGACACCCTCCCAAAACAAAAAATTATCTGGCCTAAAATGTCAACAGTGCCTAGGATGAGAAGCCCCAGCTATGAAGATTTAAAGTCTGAAGATATGGTCTTCTTATAGTCATTACCTTAAAAACTAACAAAATGAATGATTCCACTGGGAAGATGGTTAGAACTCTGAATAATTTTTTAAATAAAAATAATACATGACAATTTTGATATTTTTTCTATACAAGAAAAGCATAAGTATTAAGCTACAAAAAATACACAAGAAAAACTGATAATGTTAATTATATGGAAGTGTAAACAGAAAAAAAATTTTGTAAATGTATTGAGAAGAATGTTCCTAAGTGTATTATAACTGTTCATTAAAATATATTTTGTTTGAGAAAATTAATACTAATTGGTAAAAGAATAAACACAAAATCTAGTTCATAAATTAGTATTATGCACTTATAAATCTTGTTTAAATTTGTATTTTAACAAGAACATTATGATCAACAAAGACATCTAATTGAATATCATTTGAAAAATGTTTCACTTTTTATTTTATAAAAAAGTTCATCTAATTACACAGCTAATCACAGGGACTAGGCCTATGTATAAGTCAATTAACTTTCATCACATATTTGAAAGACAAGATATTAGATGTCCTAATATGCTTTTCCAAAATAAGCTTTGCAGCTATGACCATATTCTGTCCTTTAAAAAAAAAATTCTAAGACTGCTGAGGCAGAGACTAATGCAGTTTTGTAAAGGGAGAAATGAGTATGGTTACTGTAAAAGATTAAAAGGTGAACAAGTAAAAATTGTTTTTATATCAAACAAACATACTAGGCAGCTTCCTACATTAGAAAAAGTAATAAAATTATTCATTACCTTTACATTTGGCTTCTTTGTTGAAACTCCTCTGTACCAACCTAAAAGAAAGCACACAGAGAATATTAAAATCATATTGTCACTTTCCATGACACATGAAATGAGTATTGTTAGGACAAAATTAAATAATGCAAAACTTTCTAATAAAGACATATTAACTATGCCTTCATTAGTAGTAGTTTACTCCAAAAGGAAGACTCTTACAATAAATACAACATTCCGAATTTTCATCACAAAGTCCTAGGTCCATCTATGCTGTCACAAAAGGTAAGATTTCCTTCCTTTTATGGTTGAGTAGTATTCCATTGTGTAAATGTACCACAGTTTTTTTATTTACTGGTCTACGAATGGGCACTTGTGGTGCTTCCAAATCTTGGCCATTTTAAATAGCTCTGCAGTGAACATAGGGGTGCACATATATTCTTGCAAATTAGTGTTTAGGGTTTCTCTGATATACTCCCAGACATGGAATCGCTGGGTCCTAGGGCAGTTCCATTTTTAACTTTTTGAGGTAATTCCATACTGCTTCCCATAGTGGTTGCACCAGTCTGCATTCCCACCAACAATGCATGAGGGTTCCCTTTTCTCTACATTCTTGCCAGCACTTGTTGTTTGTTGATTTACTGATGAGAGCCATTCTGACTGGTGTGAGGTGATTCTCACTGTGATTTTCATTTGTATTTCTCTAATGATTAGTGACGTGAACCATCTTTTCATATGTCTATTAGCCATCTGTATGTCCTCTTTGGAGAAGTGTCTACTCAGCTCCTCTGCCCATTTTTAAATTGGACTGTTTGTATTTTCTGGTGTTGAGCTGCATGAGTTCTTTATAAATTTTGAATATTAACCTCTTATCAGATGTATCATTGATGAGCATCACGTCCCATTTTGTTAATGGTTTCCTTTGCTGTGTAAAAACTTATTAGTTTGATGTAGTCCCATTTGTTTTTCTTTTGTTTCCCTTGCCCAAGGAGCTACTACAGAAAAAATACTGCTGCAAGAAATGTCTGAGATTTTACTGCCTAAATCTTCTAGAATTTTTATGGTTTTGAGTCTTACATTTAAGTCTTTAAAGTTCCCAACACCATTTACTGAATAGGCTCTCTTTACCCCATACTATGTTCTTGCCTCCTTTGTCAAGTATTAATTATTTCTGGGCTCTCTATTCTGTTCCACCGATCCATACGTCCGTTTTTATGCCAGTACCATGCTGTTTTGATTACTATGGCCTTATAATATAGTTTGATATCAGATAGCATGATTTCTCCAACTTTGTTCTTCTCTCTCAGTACTACTGTGGCTTTCAGGGTCTTTCATGGCTGCGTATAAATTTTTGGAATAGTTGTTCTAGTTCTATCAAATACACCATTGGTATCTTGATAGGAATTGCACTGAATCTATAGATTGCTTTGGGTAGTACAGACATTTTAATGATGTTAATTCTTCCTATCCAGAGTATTATGCTAAGTGAAATAAGCCAGTCAGAGAAAGACAAATACCATATGATTTCACATATATGTGGAATATAATGAACAAAATAAACTAACAAACAAGATAGAAACAGACTCACAGATATAGAGAACAGACTAATAGCTCTCACAGGGGAGAGGGGTTGGGGGCCTGGTGAAAAGGTGCAAGAATAAGAAAAAAAACCTCACAGACATCTACAACAGTGTGGTCATTACCAGAGGGAAAGAAGGGTGGGGGAAGGTAGAAGAGAAAGGGGGGATGAACAGTGATAGAAGGAGACTTGACTTTGAATTTTTTTTTTAGATTTTATTTGTTTATTTTTAGAGAGAGGGAAAGGGAGGAAGAGAGGGAGAGAAACATCAATGTGTGGCTGCCTATATCACACACTCCCTACTGGGGACCTGGCCTGCAACCCAGGCATGTGCCCTGACTGGGAATCAAACCAGCAACCCTTTGGTTCGCAGGCCGGCACTCAATCCACTGAACCACACCAGCCAGGGCAGGAGGAGACTTGACTTTGGGTGGTAAATACACAATACAATATACAGATGATATATTATAGAACTGTACATTTGAAACCTATAAAATTCTATTAACTGGTATCACCCCAATAAATTCAATAAAAATTTTACAAAAAGAACTTGATAAAAAAAGAAAGAAAAAGAAGTACAAAGCCCTTTCAACTGAATAAGACACAAAAAATTGGAAAAGACCTCAGAGGACATGTAATCCAATTCCATGAAAATTCCCAGATGAAATTGTTAGGGATAGGGCAATACCAAAACCATGCAGTTTTTCTGGTGTTAGAGAGGCAGTATAGCCCAGACTTGTGTTTCCTCGTTTCATTCAATCTCCCATGTACTAAACGACACTTCTCTTATTTCTTGGCTCTCCAGCTGCTAAAATGGACATCTGTGATTCATTTATTCCCTCTTAGCATTCACACACAGTAACAATAATGAAAGTTTCAATTACACAATAAAAACAAACTTAAGAGAAAGAAAATTTCATTACCATCTTTTCTCAATTCCTATCTATCATTCTCCGAGTTTTGCTATAGTTTCTCTGATTAGGTTTAACAGAAAACAGTTCCAATGACTAGGAAGTGAAGCCAAGGGTTTTATTTAAAGGAAGAAAAAGAAGAGGAGGAGAGCTATTAATAAAAAGCTAATATTAACTGACAGCTTATTACTCTTAATTCCATGTACTGGAGTTGGAAGGTTGTTCCATGTGTTAACCTTTAAATCTCACAACAAAACTATGAAGAATAAAATTTTTCTCCCCTGAAATCACAAACAATTAGATACTGTTATTTTGCGTGTATAATGTGCACCCATGTTTTTGTGTGCATTATACATGGGATTACTATACCCATGAGATGTATTCATTACACCCGGGTATAATGCGCATCCTTATTTTTCCCTCAAAAATTTGGGCAAAAAAAGTGTGCATTATACATGGCAAAATACGGTAATATCCTTGCTTCTCTTTAGCACAACAGCTGAGATTATAAATTTGAATAACTCAATTTACACCCTGACAAATATATCTTCATTCATTAAAAAGGAAAAAGTGATAACCTTACCAACATGACACTTTACAGTATCTTAAAAAACAGATTAGAGGTTGATAGCAAAGTAAGGCTCTCCAAAATTCCTCTCCTCAATATAAGCAAGGAAAACACGGGCAAAAATTGTCAAAGTCAGCTTTTTTAGAATTCTGAAAGTAAACCAAAGAGTATTTAGAACTCTGGAAATAATCCAAAGAGTATTTATTCAAGAAATCTTAATCTTAGTAAGAATGATAACCTTTTTAACTTGCCCTAAACCATGTCCCTCTCCACAGCCCTGTGTTGAACTTGAAAGCCAAAAGCCCTGTAGCATTCACGGTGAAAATGAGAACACTAACAGTCCCCAAAGAAGGCAGAACAGGAAAAATCATAAGACCTTAAGTAACTGAAGACATTTACCATGTTCACAAATTGCAAAACTCTGTATTGTTAAAAATGTTAAATATCCCTAAATTGATCTATAGAGTTAATACAATCCCAGTCAAAATCCCAGCAAAAATTTTGGTATTAACAAGTTCTTTCTAAAATTTATTTGGAAGGGCAAATGACTACCAGAACAGTGAACAATTTTGGAAAGGAAGAAAATATCTGAATGACTCACACTACCTAGCTGATTTCAAGACTTAACACAAACCTACCATAATCTCGATAGCGTGGTACTGGCTAAAAGACAGACATGCAGATCACTAAAACAAGTAGGAATATCCAGAAATAAACCCACACATAAATTATTAATTAATTTTTGACAAAGATGCAAAGGTACTTCAAAGGAAGAATAAGAGTCTTTTCAACAAATAGTGCTGAACCAGTTGTTTTTTATTTTACCCTATTATTCATTTTTTAATATTTTAAATATTAAATATTTCCCCCTTTGCCCCCCTCTACCCAGCTCCCCCACCCTCCTTCAGGCAATCCCAGGGCTGAAACAACTGGATATACATATCTAAAAAACAAAAAAACAACATCAAACCATACCTTGCATTATAAACAAATTACCTCAAAATGTATCACAGACTTAAATATAAATCTAAAAGTTTAAAACTTGCGCAAGAACCATCAAAGAACATTTTTATGACCTCAGTTTAGACAAAGATTTCTTAAGCACACTCCATAAAGAATAAATTAGTAACACAATCTTCATAAAAGTTTTAAACTTTTGCTCTTCAAAAGACAGTTAAGAACCTAAAATTATAAAACTCTTAAAACAAAACAGTGAAAATCTTCATGATATTAGATTTGACAATGATTTCATGCATATGACACTAAAAGCAAAGACAACCAAAGTAAAAATGATAAACTGGGCTGCATCAAATGAAAAGCCTCTGTACATCAAAAGACACAAGCAAGAGAATGAAAAGACAACTTACTTCCAATAAAAATCTCAGCAAATTGTTCTTGGATACTGACAAACTAATTCTGACGTTTACATAGAGAGGTGAAAGACCTAGAATAAGCAACACATATTGATGAAGAATAAAGTTGGAAGACTGACATGACCTGACCTCAAGATTTACTATAAAGCTGTAATCAAGACAGTGCAGTATTGAAGAACTGACAAATGGATTAATAGAATAGAACAGAGAGCACAGGAATAGACCTGGATAAATAGAGCCAACTGATCTTTGACAAAGGCACAAAGGTAATACCATTGTCTTTTCAACAATGGTGGTGGTACGACTGGACATCCCAATAAAAAAAAATAAATCTAGACACAGAACAGACCTTACACAAAAATTAACTCAAAATGGATTCTAAATCTAAAATACAAAACTATAAAACTCCTATGAGGTAACATAAAAGAAAATCTAAACAATAGGTTATGACAATGACCTTTTAGATACAACACCACATGCACGATCCGTAAAGAATCAATAAGCCAGGCTTCATAAAAATTGAAAGCTTCTGCTCTGCAAAAGATGTCAAGAGAATGAGAAGACAAGCCACAAGCTGGAGAAAATATTTACAAAAAACTCTTAAAATTTAACAATAAGAAAACTCAGTTAAAAAACAGGTAAAACACCTGAACAGGCACTTCACCAAGAAAGACAGACTGATGGCAAATACGCATATAAAAAGATGCTCAATGACTTATGTAATTTAGGAACTGATTAAAACAATAAATGAGATACCATCTATTAGAATGGCCAGAGTCCAAAACACTGACAGCACAGAAATGGTGACAAGCATATGGAAAAACAGGAACTCTCATTCAATGCTGGTGAAAATCCAAAATGGTACAGCCATTTTGGAAGACAGTTTGGCAGTTTCTTACAAAACCAAATATACTCTTACCATTCAATCTGTTTGTCTCATTCCTTGGTATTTATTCAAATTAGTTTAAAATTTATGACCACACAAAAACCTGCAAATGGATGTTTACAGAAACTTTATTCATAATTGTCAAAACTTGAAAGCAACCAAGATGTCCTTCAGCAGGTGAATGGATAAACAAACTATGGTACATCCAGACAATGGAATATTATTCAGTGATAAACCAAAATGAGTTATCAAGCCACAGAAAGACATGGAAGAATTCTAAATGCATATTACTAAATGAAAGAAGCCAATCTGAAAAGACCACATACTATATATATGATTCCAACGATATGACATTCTGGAAAATGCAAAATCATGGACACGGTAAAAAGATCACTGGTTGCCCAGGGTTAGGAGAGAGAAAGGGTGAAAAGGTGAAGAAGGGTTTCAGGGGAGTGAGACTATTGTGTGTAATAGTATAATGGTAGTATAAAAGTCATTATACATTTATCCAAGCCAACAGAACATATACCACCAATAGCGAACCCTTATGTAAAACTATGGACTCTTGATGATAACGATATATCACTGTAGGTTCACTGATTGTACCAAATGTACCGACTCTGGTGCAGATGTTGATAGTGGGGGAGTCTGCGCCTGTATGGGGGCAGGAGGTACATGAGAACTCTCTGTACTTTCTGCTCAATTTTGTTGTAAACCTAAAAACCGCTCTAAAATACAAAATCTCTTTTTTTAATGCATTACTGTATGACCCAGCAATCCCACCCCTATTTTATCCATAGAAAGAAAAAGTCCACACTAAAATCTATATTCAATGTTTATTAACAATATTCATAATCTTCAAAAATAAAGCAATTCAAATGTCCATCAACTCTGGAAGGACAAATAAAATATGGTTTAAACCTGTATGATGAAATACCACTCAGAAAGAACTACAGATATTCAACATGCATGGATTGCAAATGTATTATGCTAACTGAAAAAAAAGACAGACACAAGAGACTATATATACCATGTATGACTCCATTTCCATGACATTCTGAAGAAACACAAAACTAGAGGGACTGAAACAGATCCGTGGAGGCCAGGGCAAGGGGAAAGAAGTTGGCAAGGAAGGCTGCCTATACAAGGAACATAATGTCACTTTGCAGGTGATGAAAACGTTCTGTATCTTGACTGTGGTACTGGTTACAAGACTATGCATTCATCAAAATTCACAAAATGCATAGAACTGTACTCCACAAAGGGTGACTGAACAACCGGACTACAACACACACATACGATAAGATAACATTTTACTTCTACCACATTGGTTACAATTTTTATTTTAAATTCTAACAGCATCGAGTGTTGGCAAGAAAATGCAGAGCAATCAGATACTGCTAGTGAGGGTGACAATAAATGGTCCCCACTTTCAAAAACAACGCTGTACTGTCTGCATATTGTATGGCACTGAATTTCTACTTCCATACATTATCCTTATACAGTAGCACTGAACTGAGGATATTACCGCACTCTAGGGGAATATTTGAAAATCTATGGGCTGGTCTGAGTTGCCAGAGAGGACATAAAAAATATTTATATTTTCAAAAGGCAAAGATGCTCAGAAGAAAACATAGGTATAAATCTTTGTGGGCTTGGGTTAAGTAATGGTTTCACACGCAAGCAACAAGAGAAAAAACAGATAAATCTGACTGTGTCAAAATTAAAAGCTTTTGTGTTTCAAAGGACACCAATAAAATGAAAATAGAACCCAAAGAATGGAAGAAAATATTTGCAAATCATACATCCAAAATATATGAAGAACTCATACAACTAAGTGAAAAGATAATCTAATTTTTAATGGGCAAAGATTTTAAATATTTCTTAATCCTCACCTGAGGATAGGTTTCTTGATTTTAGAGAGGGAGGGAGGGAGGCGGGAAGGGAAAAGCATCAATTGGTTGCCTCCTGTACACACCCTGACCAGGATTTGAACCTGCAACCTAGGTATGTGCCCTAACTAGGGATGGAACCCAAAACCTTTTGGTGTACAGGATGACACTCCAACCAACTGAGCCACCTGGCTAGGGCTAATGGGCAAAGAATTTAAATAGGCATTTCTCCAAAGAAGATAAACAAATAATCAATTAAAGATGTGAAAAGTTCAACTATTTGTCATTAGAGAAATGCAGTGAGATGCCATTTCTCCCCAAATGAAATGGCTAATAAAAGACAGAAAGTAAAATGTATTGACAAAGATACAGAGATACATTACTGAATTTGAAAAACAGTTTGCCAGCTTTTCAAAATGTTAAGAATAGAACCATCTATGACCCAGCAATTCCCCGTCTAACGATACAACCAAAAAACTTAAAAACGGGGCCTTGGCCAGGTTGCACAGTTGGTTGGAGCATCCTCCCATACACCAAAAGGCGGCAGGTTCAATTCCCTGTCAAGGCGCAGACCTAGGTTGTGAGTTCAATTCCCAGTTGGGGCATATATGGGAGGCAACCAATTGATGTCTCTCTCTAAAGTCAGAAATTTCAATAATGTATATCCAAGAAGTCTACATTAAAAATATCATACACCTAGATACTAAAATGACACTTTATAAAATGTAATTAAAAATTAATGTAAATAAATGAAACTAAACTTCTGATTGAGATTTTATGTTAAATTCTACATATTATACTGAAATCGCTAAAGATTTTAGAATGTGAGTTAGAATTTAAGTTATGTAAATTGTATTTTATTTAAGCAATTTGTCCACAAAGATGAAAAATACAGAAAATACACTTTTAAACAAAATATAACCACATCAGACTGAACAGCAAGACGCACATTGTAGATTTTAGAAAGATATCTAAAAATTCACTATACTTTTAAAGATAATAAAATTCAGAGAAACATATACTGTTTAAAGGTGATTAATGTATAAAAAATAGAAAAAACTGAGAATACCAGATAATTATCACAGAAGTAAGAGAACAGCACACTGTTCTGCATGTGTGCTTACTGTCCACAATGTAAGTACTTCCTGTCTGAATGAAATGAGACAGGCATAAGGGTTTACGTTGGTCAGCTTAACTGTGGATTACACCTTCCATGCTTTGGTCATACCAAATACACTTTACATGTTTTTTAAAAGCCGCTTCAAACCTGATTTTTTAAGGGAACTTTTTAAAAAATTTAATCGCATTAGATTAGAAAAGCAAGCAGTAAGAAGGAAAATACAAATTAGGAAACAAGGCTGTTTGGTAAAATATTCTGGATCTGTGTGTACAAACATGTAGACAAAAAATAGTGGTCACCTGTGCCATACTGTGTGCTAGGTGTTTTCATATCGTAGTATCAAACACCGCAGACTACACTTTGTTAAATATGCACTATTATTTAGATTGTGAAACCTAAGTCACCCAATGTAAGTGAGGCTCTACTATCAGAAAGAGACAACAGCACTATTACAATTGCTACTGACAGAGAGGCTGCAGAGCACTGTTAGCTGTGTTACCCCAAAAGAATGGGGCCTCTATCTAGCTCAGGCCATGTGACAATAAACAGTCAGCAGTCCTTTACAAAGATTCTGGGTGCAAACCAACCGAGCCAGAGCAAAAGCACCAAATTTATTCCAACAAAAAGTACCCTCCAACAAGAGGTTTCAAACTTTTCATTTCAAAGGTATAACATATTCTTCCTTGACAGAAGAAAAAATGTAAACTTATTTACCCCCACCACCAAATCCAGGTTAATGGCTGCAAGGAAGTAGAGAGAGGCAGACAACAAGCACAATTTCTCTTCCATTCTATATAATTTAAAATAGTTTAATTAAAAATCATGGTTCATTATAAAGGGCAGACTTGCATGTAGATCCACTTTAGAAGAATTTAGTAACCAATTATATAACCAAAGCCAAAAACAAAATCTACGATCTTCTAAAAATGCTAATTTTTTTCCTTTGGTATATCAATAAAAATGTGCACAGCCCAATTCTTTATCTTTTTTCAAATCATAAAACTGACAGGGAGAAAAGTGCTAACCACCTGAATATTAAAAAACTTATGCAGACTTATAGATATTAACAGGACATTCTACCCCAAAACAACAGAATACACATTCTTTCAAGTACACACAGAACGTGTTCCAAGACAGACCACGTCAGGCCACAAAACAAGCCTCAATAAATTAAAGAATAAAATCATATCAAGCATCTTCTCTGATCACAATGGTATGAAACAAAATCGATTACTAAAAAAAGTGGAAAAACACAAACGCAGGGAGGCTAGCTACACAAAATGCTACTAAACAATCAATTGGCTAATAAACAAATTAAAAAGGGAATTAAAAACACTGTGATCAAGGTTTCCCACCAAGATGGCAGTATACGTAGATATGCTTTGCCTCCTCACACAACCAAAAGAAGGACAACAACAAATTTTTAAAAAAGCAAAAAAAAACAGAACTGCCAGAAAATTAAACTGTATGGAAGTCCTACAACCAAGGAGTTAAAGAAGAAACATTCATCCAGACTGGTAGGAGGGGTCAAGATGACACACAGTAACGCAGCGGTTAGAGGACTGGGAGGTTGAGATGGTGGCTGGCAGTCTCACATTTACCTGCAGATAAACTAGGAGGAACAACTGGGGAGCGAGACAGACAGTGCAGCCCAGGTTTCCAGGTGGGAAATCAAAGCCAAAAACCTCTGGCTGTAAAAACCTGTGGGGGCTGCAGCAGCGGGAGAAACTCTCAGCCTCACAGGGGTGTTTGCTGGAGAGAGACCCATGGGGTCCCAGAACATACACAAACCCATCTACCGGGAAACCAGCACCAGAAGGGTCCAATTTGCTTGTGGGTAGCAGGGGAAGCGACTGAGACTGAGAGCAGGGTGAGAGCCCAGCAAGCGACACTGTTCCCTCTAAGGTTATCAGCTGATTTCTCAAAAAAACCCTTACAGACAAGAAGGGGCTGGAAAGAAGTATTCAAAGTCATGAAAGTCAAGAACCTACACCCAAGATCACTCTATCCAGCAAAGCTATGGAAGGGCAGATAAAGTGCTTCCCGGATAAGGTCAGATTAAAGGCATTCATCATCACCAAGCCCTTATTATATATGAAATGGTAAAGGGACTTATCTAAGAAAAAGGACATCAAAACTATGAACAGTAAAATGATGACAACAAACTCACAACTGTCAACAACTGAACCTAAAAACCAAAAACAAAAGCAAACTAAGCAAACAACTAGAACAGGAACAGAATTGCAGAAATGGAGATCACATGGAGGGTTATCAGCAGGGAGGGAGATTGAGGGGGATGGGGAGAAAGGCACAGGGAATAAGAAGCATAAATGGTAGGTAAAAAATAGACAGGGGGAGGTTAAGAATAGTATAGGAAATGGAGAAGCCCAAGAACTTATATGTACAACTCATGGGCATGAACTAAGGGGGAGGGGGATGCTGGTTGGAGGGGGCTGCAGGGCAGAGGGGAATAAAGGGGAGAAAAAAATGGGACAATTGTCACAGCATAATCAATAAAATATACTTTAAAAAATATTGTGATGAAATGAAATAAAAACACAATGATCTATGGGACACAGCAAAAACAGTTCTAAAAGGGAAATTTATAATAATACAGGCCTGTCTTAAGAAACAAGAAAAATCTCAAACAACCTAACCTTACATCTAAAAGAACTAGAAAAAACAAAGCACAAAATGAGTGGAAGGGAGGGCATAATGAAGATCAGAGCAAAGTAAATGAAATAGAGACTTTACAAAACAATAAAAAGGATCAATGAAACAAAGAGATGGTTCTTTGCAAAGATAAACAAAACTGATAAACCTTTAGCCAGATTCATCAGGGAAGAGAGAGGACCCAAATAAGAAAAACCAGAAATGAAAGAGAAGTGATAACCAACATCAGAGAAACACAAAGAATTATGAGAGAATTCAATAAACAATATATGTCAACAAACTGAACAACCTAGAAGAAATTAATGTATTCCTAGAAACATGCCATCTTCCAAGACTGAACCAGGAATTAACAAAAATTTGAAGAGACTAATGACTAGTAATTACTAGTAATGAAATTAATCAAAAGACTCCCCACAAACAGAAGTCCAGGATCAGATGTAATTGGCAAATTCTGCCAAATATTTAAAGAATAATTAACACCTATACTTCTCAAACCACTCCAAAAAATTGAAGAGGAAGGAAAGCTTCCACACTCATTTTATGAATCCAGCATTACCCCAATACCAAAACCAGACAAAGATGCTACAAATAAAAAATTACAGGCCAATATTCCTGATGAGCACAAGCAAAAATCTTCAACAAAACATTAGCAAACAAAATTCAGCAATACATTAAAGAGATCATATACCATGTTCAGGTTGGATTTATTCCAGGGATACAAGGATGGAGCGATATCCTCAAATTAATCAACATGATCTATCACATTAACAGAATGAAGGATAAAACTCATGATCATCCCAGTTGATGAACAAAAAGCATCTGACAAAATTCAACATTCATTCATCATAAAAACTCTCAAAGGAGTGGGTACAGAGGGAACACACTTCAACATAATAAAGGCCATTTATGACAAACCCACAGTTATCATATTGAACAGTGAAAAACCCAAACTGGATTGAAAGAAGTAAAACTATCACTATTTGCAGATGACAATTTTATATATATCTATACACACACACACACATATATACACATATATATGGAAAACCTTAAAATTCCACCAAAAAAAAACTATTAGAATAAATGAATTCAGTAAATTTGCAGAATACTGATAAACCTGTTTTACTTCTATACACTAATAATAAACTCTCAGAAAGAGAAACTAAGAAAACTATCCCATTTACAATGACATAAAAAAATAAAATACCTAGAAGTAAATTCAACCGAGGTGGTTAAATACCAGTATTCTGAAAACTGTAAGACACTGATGAAAGGAATTAAACAGACACAAATAAACCAGTATTACAAGAAATGTTAAAAGGACTTCTTCAAGAAGAAGGGGGAAAGAGAATATAAATATGAATAATAAAAAGGCAGTAACTATATACTTATCAATAATTACTTTAAATGTAAATGTATTAAATGTTCACATCAAAAGACAGTGGGGGGTGCATAGCTAAATGGATAAGAAAACAAGACCCATACATATACTGACTACAACAGACCCACTTCAGATAAAAAGACACACACAGACTGAAAGTAATGGGATGGAAGAGGATATATCATGCTAATGTAAATGAAAAAAAAAAATGGGTAGCAATACTTATATCAGACAAAACAGACTGTAAAACAAAGACAAAAGAGACAAAACAGGACGTTTCCTAATGATAAAGGAATCAATACAACAAGAGGATATAACCCTTGTAAACATTTAGGCACCCAACAGAGGAGCACCTAAGTACAATATGTAAGGCAAATATTGACAGACACAAAGGGAGAGATTGACAGTACATACTAGGGGACTTGACCACTCCACTGACATCAATGGAGAGATCTTCCAGACAGAAAATCAACAAAAAAACAGTAGCCCTAAATGACATATTAGACCAGATGGATTTAACTGATATTTTTAGAGCACTGCATCCCAAAGCAGCAGAATATACATTCTTTTCAAGTGCACATGGAACATTTTCCAGGATAGATGACATGTGAGGCCACAAAACAAGTCTTAAGAAGACAACTCATATCGAGCATCTTCCCTAACCACAATAGTATGAAACTAGAAATCGATTACAAGAAAAAAACTGAAAAACACATGGAGGCTAAATAACATGCTACTAAACAATGAATGGGTTAACAATGAGATCAAGGAAAAAATCAAAAGATAACTTGAGACAAATGAAAATGAAAACACAACAACCCAAAATCTATGGAACACAGTGAAAGCAGCCCTAAGAGGAAAATTCATAGCAATATAGGCCTACTTCAGGAAGTAAGAAAAACCTCAAACAATCTAACCTTATACCTAAGGGAATTAGAAAAAGAACAATAAACAAAGCCCCAAGTGGGTAAAACGAAGAAAATAATAAAGATAAGGGCAGAAATAAATGAAATAGTCTTAAAAAACAATACAAAAAAACCCCCAACAATTATTTATATTAAATATTCAAACAATTAGTGTGATTTGTCTCCTGATTGGGTCATTACTGGTACAGCAATACAGTTTTGATATTTGTATTTTATTCTTTTTTGTTAATACAGATAGTGAACCACTACATGGAATTTGTAACCCCATAATGATTTGATAAAGATAGCTTAAAAAGCACTTCTTTAAGATATAAACTTAGAAGTTAAACTGTTAGGTCACAGGATATCTACACCTCCAACTTCACTAGACATCAGCAGTATATAAGCATTCCCACTGAAACGTAGTTGTGCCAACATTTGGATATGTCAGATACTTTAGTCTTCTCAAACTAATGTATGTGGAATTGTCCATCGTTCTG
Source organism: Mormoops blainvillei (assembly GCA_004026545.1). Lineage (NCBI taxonomy): Eukaryota > Metazoa > Chordata > Mammalia > Chiroptera > Mormoopidae > Mormoops > Mormoops blainvillei. The sequence continues at coordinate 352,965 of PVJD01000432.1, forward strand.
GTTTTAACTTGCTATTACTGGGTTGCTGACAAGCTTAAGTATTTCTGTGAAGTCTGTGATCATTTTTTGTTCATTTTCCTATTCTATTATTTATTTTACATTCTGGTTATTTACCCTTAACAGTTCCATCATTACAAAATTTTATTCCAGTCTGTAATTTAATTTTCGTCCTTTTTTAACATTAATCCATTTTTATGCATAATTTACATATAGTGAAATGCACAGACTGTATGTACAGTTCTATGAGCTTTGACAAGTGTAACAGCAATGTAACCCATATTCAACAAGCTATAGAGCTTTTCAATCACCCTGGAAGTTCCCTCCAGTCAGTAGTCTCCCAGAGGCAACCACTATATTGATTTCTATCACCACAGATTTATAGTGCTGCTTGTTCTTAAATTTCAAATAAATAAAATCATGGATTATGTAATCTTTTTAAATCCTAACCCCAGGATATGTTTTTATTGATTTTAAAGAGGGAGGGAGGAAGACAGAGAGAGAGAAACAATGACGTGAGAGAGAAACACTGATCAGTTGCTTCCTGTATACACACCGACTGGGCATCAAACCCACAACCTCAGTATGTACCCTGAACAGGGATCAAATCTGCAAACTTTCGGTGTACAGGATGACACTATAATCAAATAAGCCACCCGGTCAGGACCAAATTTCTTTATTTTTAAGTAAATTTTTATGGATACATAACATCCATAAGTGTGCAAATCATTATTCTACAGCTAAATAATCAAAATGTATACACCTGTATGCCCACCACTCAGATAAATATTAGCAGCATCCCAAAAGCCACTCACATCTCTTCCAGTCACCATGACACACATGTGCACACACACTCACACACACCCTTAAATTGAATGCAATACATAAAGAAAAATGGACTATTACTGTACACAACACTATCACTGATACACTCTTGGCAAAAGAAGCTAATTCTAACATTTATATGAAAACAGGTCATATCTTTATGATGAACAAAGATCAAGGAGGATTTTATAACTGTATATTACAATGTGGTTAATTATGGCTGCAAAATGATTGCTGATAGGGGTGAGTGGAGGTGGAAGAGGCCATAGGGGGGATAAGTGGTAATGGGAAAAATACAATAAAAAACTAATAAAGTGCCCTGACTGGTGTGGCTCAGTGGGTTGGACATCATCCCACAAACTGAAAGATCTCCGGTTCAATTCCCTGTCAGGGCACATGCCTGAGTTGTGGGCCAGGGCCCTGGTTGGGGGCGTGCGAGAGGCAACCAGTCTATGTTTCTCTCATACATGGATGTTTCTCTCACTCTCTTTTTCCCTCTCTTTCCCTCTCTCCAAAAATAAAGAAATAAAATCTTTAAAATATAGTAAAACAAAATGATTGCTGATAATGTTACTATGTGTACCATTATATAAACAAATGTATATAATACTGCCTAAAATGATCACTGTTTCTATGCTTTGTATGTCCATACTTACCTTCACATTTTTCAAGAATCTGGACCGTCTCTCCTATTTCTAAGACCAACCCTTGAGGGACAGATCCTCGAAAACTGCATATCACTAGAAAAACAAGGATAAACACATCAATTAGCATTTGAGACAGGATCAGTGTCCTTCAAATTAAGCACTAAATTTTCTTAAATATATACACTCTCTCTTCTTCATTAATTCACCTCTCAAATATGTAAGCCCCTTTCAATGTAATCAATATTTTGAAAGGTAATGTTTAATAGGACACTGAAGCACATTTTAGCAAAATCACTATTCCTGAGTGTTGAGTGTATGTGTGTGAAAAGACTCCTGTAAAAAGAGTCTCTCTCTCAGCCTCAACGTGATTTATTTGTCCTTTTTGGGCAAGTATGTATCAATTACTTAAGAAAATATTAACAATGGAAGCTTCTTATCTACTATAAAAAATATTTTTATAAAGATCATCAAATAAATATGATTATGCTTTGAGAAACAAAATCCTCGTAATAAAAATGAAAACAAATTAATAAAAGCAAATGTATAACATAAAATCTATAAATACCAATCAAAACCCTATGTCTTTATTTAGAAAGTTGAAAAACTGATTCCAAAATTTATGACTACAAAGAATCAAGAACAGCCTTACAAATATTAAAGGATTTATATTACCATATATCAATACTTATAATCAAAAATTGGTTCTTTGAAAACACTAACACTGATAGTCACCTAAGCAAGACTGATCAGGAAAAATATTATCAATATTAGCAATCACAATTTAAAACATTAATGTTATTAATAATTAAATTATATATAAAATGATATTATAAAAATTTTATACCAACATTTGAAAATTCAGAATAGATGGACAATTTATAGAAAAATAAAACTTATTAAAAACTGATAAGTTAAAAGTTTAAATAGTCCTACATCTATTAGAGAAAAGTATCTAAGTCCTGTCTATGAAATACTAGTTCCTAATTACAGTAAATTTGTCCAAACATTTGAGGGAAAAACACCAATGATAAATAAAATCTTTCAGGGAACAGGGAAAAGGGGATTCATTTTAAATTAGGAATGACAGGGAAACCTGACAAGGCCATTATAAAAAAGGTATGTTACAGGTCAATTTCTGTTATGCTCATAGATGAAAAAAAATTTTTTTTTAATTATAAATAGCCCTGGCTGGTGTGACTCAGTGGATTGAGTGCCAGACTGCAAACCAAAGGGTCACAGGTTCGATTCCCAATCAGAGCACATGCCTGGGTTGCAGGCCAGATCCCCAGTAGGGGGAGCATGAGAGGCAACCACACATTGATGTTTCTCTCCCTCTTTCTCCCTCCCTTCCCCTCTCTCTAAAAATAATAAAATCTTTTTTAAAAATGAAAAATAAATCAAATCCAACTATATACATTATGACCAACCTGGATTTATTCCAGGAATTCAAGATCAATTTAATATTAGTATATCAATAAAGGGAAAAAAAATCACATGATCACCTCTATAAATGCAAAAGAGGAATTTAATAAATTGAATGTCCACTCGTGACTAAAATTTTTAACAAACTAAGAATAGAAGGAAACATCTTTAATCTGGTAAAGGTTATGTGTCTTTAGCAAACATCATACATTTTGGTTAAACGCTAGACATTTTATCACTAAAGTTTGGAACAAGAACAGGATGTCCACTACCATTTTTATCTAACATTGTACTAGAGAGGCAACAGCGCAAACAGCAGAAAAAGAAATAAAAGGTACATATAATGATTAGAGACAAAGAAATAAAAGTGTTATTATCTCCAGATCTGAATATATACATTAAAAATCCAAAAGAACCTAGACCTAAACTATTACAAAGAGCAGGTAAATGTAGCAAGGTCACTAGACACAAGGTGAATTTTTTAAGTCTACCTAGTAACAAACAATTAGAAAATGAACTGTTTTAGAAATATATCATTTATTAAAGCATTTAAAAATGCCAAGTAATTTTTTCAAATAACACTAAAACAAAATATATATATGCACCTCTGTGTTTATAGCAGCACTATTTACTATTGCCAACATCTGGAAACAGCCCAAGTGCCCATCAGTGGGTGAGTGGATAAAAAAGCTGTGATACATTACACAATGGAATATTACCCAGCAGTAAAAAAAGAAAAGCTCTTACATTTTCAAACTGCATGGACAGACCTGGAGAGCATTATGTTAGGTGAATCAAGCCAATCAGTGAAAGAAAACATATCACATGATCTCACTTATATGTGGAATACAATGAGCACAATAAACCAATGAACAAAATACTGTAGTAACAGGAGCTTAGATATGTAAAACAAACAGACAGCTGCCAGAAAATGGGGGGTGGGGGACAGGATGAAAGAAGTGAAGGGTTTAACCAAAGAACATTTATGCACAACGCAGGGACAAGGACAACTATATGGGGATTGGCTTCCAGAAAGAAGAGGGTGGGGCTGGGTAGAGGTAGGGAAAGGGAGAAAAAAGCGGGAACTATAACAGCATTAAAAAATAAAAATTTTTTTTAATGTCAAATGGAAGAACTCTACACAGAAAACTGTAAGATGTAAAAACCTAATAAATGAAGGTATACATCATATTAGTGGATTGCAAGGTTCAACAGTATATACATACAGATTCTTTCTAAATTGACCATTAGAGTCTATGCAGTCCCAACCAAAGACAGGTGTAAATATACAAAATTATACAGAAAAGTCACTATTAACCAAAGTAAAGAAGTTCTAATTTTAATTGTCATGTTTACACATCTAAAAACTATTAACCGAGTTTTCATTAGTGCTCGATGTAAATGAAAAAGTACATGAAAATTTAAAACTTACATCCGTGATTCTTGCTTTCATTTCACACCACAGAAAGTAAGAGTGAAATTTAAATTTCAAAAATTATTTATCAAAAACAAGAAAAACCTGAGAAACTCTCATAGGCAAGAACAGCCTAAGGAGAGTGACAACTAAATGTAACACGGCACCCTAGGATGGGATCCTGAAACCAAAAGAAAGGAGGAAAGGCAGGGCTAAAGGATTATGAATAAAGCATGAGTTTTCGTTAATAATAATGCATCAACATTGCTTCATTGTGATAAATGTGCCATACTAATGAAAAATGTCAACGGGGAAACTAGGTAGAGAGTATAGGGATACTCCATAATAGCCTTACAATTTTCCTGAAACATACAGCTTCTGTAAAGGGAAAAGCTTACTAAAGATAAAAACTCAAGTTTCAAATCTTAGTTTTGTCATGTACTAGGTGTGAGGGCAGATACTTAACCTATATGAACTTCATTTTCTCATTAGCAAAATGGTCATCCAATCATTTATAAATAAATGAAGAAAGCTGTTTTAACAGAATACCACAATAACAGGTTTATTATAGCTGGTATGCAACAAATTGAGGCTATTTTTAATTGCTGGACAAAGACATTACATATGCATGCAAAAAAATCTTCATACCTTGACTGAATCAGTGAGTGTACTACTAGTTCATTCTATTGAAGGTAAGTTGTTATTGGGAGATTCCCACAACAAATATTTGGGACAAATCCTATTCTTACCAGCTTGGGAAAACAAAAACTATATGAATTGGTTAGTATATACCATTAAAATACACATTCGTTGACTTTCTGTTAGGCTACGGAAGGTCGTGACAGACCTCTGCTCCTGCTATAATTATTCTTAAAATAATAATAATAAAATCACATATTTTGTACAGATATCAGAGAACTATTAACATAAGGAGGTTTAAGAAACTAAATTTCCGAAGGGATAATGCCCTCCTAGGTCAAAAGAGACAGCAAACTACTTGGGACACTCAAGACATGAACAGATGAAGCCTGCCACAGACAGACAGGCTCTTGCTAGACTGAAAAGAAAACAGCAAAGTTCTTAACAAACGTGTGACATGGCATACCACAATGGAATCCGGAAGAGTCCAAATTGAAGAGCTAGTTCTCCCACCCACTGCTTAACTCCCACAGAAAGACTTTCGTTGAGTGGGTAGGTAGTAGGCCAGAGGTAGGCTAGAAAGGAGGAAAGAGGTCTCCGTAGTGTCAGGGGCTTAAGTACCCAAGTCCTAGTAGAAGAAAAAACCTACAACACATACACAACGAATAACACTCTCAAAATAATTTGAAAGCAGAGGTGAACTTAAAAGTAACGGATGGTAAACCTGGCCCCAACCCAGCTCTAAACATGCTTGATTTCTTTAAAAAAAAGAAAGAAAGAAAACACCTATATACCTTTCAGACTCTACTGTCCTTACACAAGATCCAGCATGAAATCGGAGATTATAAAATACTGAAAGAACTAAAAAAACTGTGGCCCATACTCTAATGGAGTAAAGAAAGTCAAAATAACAAGGCTCTCAGATGACCAGGGTGTTGACACTAGCATACGAGAACTTTAAATGACTACTATCAATCTACTGAAAGACAAAAGATGAACAAAATAAATGACAGATGAAAATTTTTAACACAGAAATGAAATAGCTAAGTAAAAGATGGAAATTTAAAAATGAAAATTAGAATGTATTACAAATTTCACATTCATTAGATGGGTTTAATAAGAGAATGAACAGAGCTGAAGAAAGTATGAGTGAATTCAAAGACAGGACAACAGAAATTACTCCAACAAAACTACAAAAATAAAAAAGAATAAAATAAAAGATACATCATAAAAGACAACTGGGTTAAAAAAAAAACAAAACGGACATGTGGCCTAAAGAATTCCACAAGAATGTTCATAGGAGCCCTGGCTGATTGGTTCAGTGGGTTGAGCACCAGCCTGTGAACCAAAGGGTCACTGGTTCAATTCTCAGTCAGGGCACATGCCTGGGTTGTAGGCCAGGTCTCCCGGGGTTGGGGGTGTGCCAAAAGCAGCCAATCAACGTTTCTCTCCCTTTCTCCCTCCCCTCCTCTCTTTCTCAAAAATAAATAAGCTTTATTCACAATAGCCTAGAACTGGAAACAACCCAAGAGGAAAATACATAAAATATGCAATATTCATATAATGCAATGGTACTTAACAGTCAAACATAAAAACCAACTGACAGAGAAAACACATTGGATATCATAACCGTTATACTGAGCAAAAATAGTTAGATGCAAAAGTTACTATATAATTCCATTTACAAAAAAGATCTAAGAGAAGCTAAATTAATCTAAGATGAATAAAATCAAAATATCAGTTGTCTCTGGAGGAATGGGGATTGATAGGGTGAGCACAAAAAGAATGTTCTGGAAAGACAGAAATAGTGTTGAGGTATGAGTTACATAAGTGTATATTTCTGTACAACTAAGATTTTGCAATTCAGTATGTGAACTGCACATAAAAATGGATCAAAGACTAAATGTAAGAGCTAAACTATAAAATTCTTAAAGAAAATACAGGAGTAAATTACCTTAAATAAGGCAATGTTAGGTTATATAAGACGCCAAAATAGTAAACAACAAAAGAAAGAATAAATTGAACTTACATGAAATATTTAGGCTGGGGGTGAGGGGCATGGAATTATCTAATAAGTTCATAGTTTTGGGGGGATAACGAAAAGTTCTAGAAATAGATAATCATGATGGTAACACAACATTTTGAAGGTACTCGAACGTGATTAAAATGGCAAATGTTATGTTTCATATATTTTACCACAATTTTATCAAAAGCTACTATGGTAAAAACAAAAACTGAGATATGGGGCATGAAATCTTAAGATCAATTGAAAACATGGCTTAAATAAATTAATGATTCCAAAACTTCAACAACTAAAAAAGCCTATAAACAACAGAATGGCCTAATTTTTAAATGGGCAAAAGATTTGAATATTCACTCCAAAGGAGGTAAACAGATGGCACATAAAAGGATGCTCCACATCATCAGTCACTAAGTAAATGCAAGTTAAAGGCATAATGAGATAGCACTACACACCTACAGATGGTCAGAATTAACAATACTGACCAGACCAAATGGCCAGAGATGTGAAAGAACTAGGATTCTCATATACTGCTGGTGGGGATGTAAAATGGTACTATCGTTTTGGAAGAAAGTCTAGCTATTTAAAAAGTTAAGCTTATATTCACCACACAATCCTGCTCTTCAGCAAAAATAAGGAGTGAACTACAGATATACACAACAACATAGGTAAATCTCAAAGTACTTAGGCTAAGTGAAAAACAGCAGGCAAATGAGTACACACAATCTGGTTTATATAAAATTTTAGATGGAATGCTACTCAGCCATAAAAAAAGAAGGAAATCTTACCCTTTGCAACAGCATGGATGGAACTGGAGAACATTATGCTAAGTGAAATGAGTCAGTCAGAGAAAGACAAGTACCAACAATTTCATTCACATCTGAAATCTAATGAACAAAATAAACTCATCAAAAACAGAGAAACAGACTCATAAACAGAGAACAGGCTGACAGCTGTTGCAGAGGAGAGGGGGTTGTGGGGCTAGGTACAAAAGGTGAAAGGATTCTCACACACACACACACACACACACACACACACACAAAACAACTCATAAATACAGACAACAGCATGGTGATTACCAGAGGGGAAGGGGAGTAGGGGAGGTAGAAGAGGGTATAGGGGGGAATAAATGATGAAAGGAGACTTGACTTGGGGTGGTGAACACACAATATGGCATACAAATGACGTATTATAGAACTGTACACCTGAAACCTGTATTATTTTATTAACAATGTCACCCCAATAAATTCAATAAAAAATTAAAAATTTTTAAAAAAGGAGATAGTACACTAAAAAAAAATGTTTTAGAAAATGCAAACTAATTATAAATCAGACCAGTGGTTGTTTAAGGATGGGGGAAGAGGCAGAGAGAAAAGGAGAGATGAAAACGCAGAGTTAAAAGTGGGTATAAAGAATCTTTGGTGCCCCTTCTAGGTGGCTCAGTTGGTTGGAGCATTGTCCCATACACCGAAAGGTTGTGGGTTCAATCCCCGGTCAGGCGTGTTCGGGAGGCAATGGATCAATGTTTCTCTCTCTTTCCTTTCCACTCTCTCTAAAATCAGTAAAAATATCCTCAGGTGAGGGTTTTTTTTCTAAAGAACCTTTTGCGGGGGTGATTACAGTGATGGAGTCAAGGGTAAATACATATGTCAAATTTTATCAAGTTGTATGCTTTAATTAGGTGTACTTTATTGTACATCAATCATAACCCAATAAAGCAGTTGTTTTTAAAAAGCAATTAAGGTGAACTGAAATGGTTCACTTCAGATCCAACAAGTTTATTTGTCAGTGTTATAAAAAAGGAAACAGGTAACAGAACTAGTAAGAAGTAAAACCAGGATTCAAATCCAGGACTGTGTAGTAATCAAGACCCTTCTATCTCATTATACTTGTTTTGAACACAGGGAAGCATATGAATGCATAGAGATCCATTCAACAAATATTACACTCGTATGCCAGGCACTATTCTAGAATCTGAGGATACAGCAGTGGATGAAAGATACAAAAACCCTTGCACTTGTGGAGCTTAATCATTCCAGGGATAGGTGGGAGCTAAACAAACAAAAATATATGGTATGTCAGATGGTCAAGTATATGCTAAGGAGAAAAATAAAATGAAGAGCTAAGGAATGGAAAGTCCAATTTTAAAATGTAGGAATGTTGGAAGGAAGATGCTGTAGAAGAATGCAAAAGACAGTCACTAATGTTAAAAGGACAGGTAAGAACGGAGAAGTACTGAAATGACTTGGCTGGTCTAAAAATAAAATAAAAACAGTCAAGCAGGAAAAGACATATTGTTAGACTGACTGACTTCAACCCAAATAAAAAAATTTTTTTTTAATTTAGGACAATTCACTGGTATTATCAGTTCTGCATAAAGGACAGCTGTGCCATTCCCCAACAGGCTGATGAGAATATAATAGCAAACTGCAAGAGATGAATATGCATTAGAGAAAATTACTGGACTAGAGGATCTCCAAAAATCCATTATACCTATATCTAAATAAAAACAAAAAAAATCCTCAAGTGAGCCCTGGTTGGTGTGGCTCAATGGACTGAGTGCCAGCCTGCAAACCAAAGGGTCACCAGTTCAATTCCCAGTCAGGGTACGAGTCTGGCCTGCAACCCAGGTCCCAAGTAGGGGTGTGCCAGAGGCAACCACACACTGATGTTTCTCTCTCTCTCTTTCTCCCTCCCTTCCCCCTTCTCTAAAATTAAAGTCTTTCAAAAAAATGTTGGTATACAATCTCAACATGATGTTTATGTAGCTGGAAAACTGTCATTATGCAGAAATATAATTACAGAGAATTGTTTCTGCCTAGAAGTACAAAAAAAAATATGACTTTAAAAAAATCTAGCAACTGTACACTGAGATCTGAAATATGATAATTTACAACTACTGATGCTAAGTCACAAACCTAGAAAAATTAACACAAACCAGGCTCATTAGGCATAGTAGATAAACTAAAAGCAAGTAATAAAAATAAAGTGGTACTTTATTTAAGGGAGGAAAAAAAAAAAACCCTACCATTTTCTCTTGTGATTTGGAAACAGTCCCTCACTGTAACTGACTGCATAAAAAGCAAAATACTGAGATTCAAAGGGTGAATCTAATCTTCACCTGTGATAGAAAACACGATATAGCCCCTAAATCACTTCACTTTAAAACTTAATTTCATGCCTAAAGCAGAGAAAATCTGCCCAATGATCTGATAAAAGCTGTGGCCACTCTGAGAAACACGCACATAAGTTCACTGACATCCATGGAAAACAGCCACTGATTTTTTTAAAATATTGCAAGCATTTAGTACTTTTGATCTTAAATTCCTGGGTCAAGCATTCAAAAACTAAGGCTTCATGATTGTTTACAGGGAAAACCTCTTCAGATGCTACACTCCACTAGTATTAGTATGAAGTCTCCCAATACCTGAGAACCAATTCTTTGACGAATAACTGGGCTTGTTAAGTTGGGGAAATTAAAAATCACCACTTTCTCTGCTCTAATATATAGTTAGGTCATAAAATTTTAAAATTTAAATTTCAAAGAAAGCTAGCCAAATATAAGCATCTATTCCCTCCTCCCTAAAATCTAACTAATACCACCATTTAATTTTTTTTTATTTTAATCCTGCAACACCCAGATTGAAGAAAATGAGAAAGGAAACAATACCTAAATAATTTTAAAAGCTGAAAAACAGACGGGCAAGTCTAAGAAAACCAAACTCATACCAACAATACAGTAATTTTCAACTTTCTTCATCTCATGGCACACATAAACTAATTACTAAAATTCTGCAGCACACCAAAAAATACATTTTTTGTTGATCTGACCAAAAAATGATATAATTTTGATTCATCCAAACCAGACAGTTATTGTGTTGGCTGTTGTCCTTTTTTGGTTTTTTTGGACAATCTATGGGAAAAGAGGTCAGTGCCCCCATCAGGTATAACATGTCTTAAAAATTCTTGCAGCAACCTGGTTAAAAATCACTGCAAGAGTAGAAAGAATCAACCCTATTTTCACCTCAAAATCAGGAATTGGCAGTAATGGGTAGCTCTGAAAGTGGTGGGGAGGAAAGGAGGCAGGGAGGAATTCAGGGGAAGTGCTAAAATAAGAAAGGACTCATTTCAAATTGTCTAGATAGCATTTAGATCATTAAAATCACCTCCAAATCACATCTCAGTATATCTCCTTTCCTCCACTCAGGAAAATGACTGGAAGTTTATTCTCTGTAAGAATAAATAGATTTTTAATCTGGATGGGGCAACACAAGGCACATCTGATCTAAGGACAGGGATAAGTATAAAAGGAGGAGGATTATGTGTATGCAGGAAAAGAAACTCCAGCCCTCCTCCAACTCTGGGCTCTCAGAATTCTAGAATGCAAAACTTTTTACCCTTCAGGCATTCTCATGCCATTCATTTAGAGTTAACGAAAAGAGCCCCCAAGGACCCAATATATTGAATGAAAATAAATGCACACAAAGAACACATTGTGAAATCTGTGAACATACTGTAAACTCTCAGAACCCTGAAAGCAGAATTATGGTTCTATTAATAAGTTCCCAAACAGAAAAACAGATTGTGCCCAAAAGATCGGGAATCACAGACTTTTCAATACTAACACTGCAAGCCAGAAGACAATGGAACAACACCTTGAAAATGCTAAAGGACGATGACATCTAAAGAATTAGGATAAAATTAAAGACGTTTTCGGACATGCAAATATATAGTAGGAAAAAACATAAGCTAAAACCACTTTGGAAGCCATCTGTCACTGCCCTCTCAAACTGAACTGTGCACGTGCTGTAACCCTAGTCACATACCCTAAGAAAAATAACATGTGTGTGGCAGGAGGCAACACAAGAAGATTCATAGCACAGTGTTCTTTAACAAAAGAAAGGGAAAAAATGAATATCGAGTGACAGGAAAATGGATTAAAATACAATATATTAGAGCTACACACAATTCTGTTGAATCTTAGGCTTAATATTAATTTTTTATTTTTTAAATTATAAGTTAAAAATTTTCCTTTCAGTATATATATAGTTTTATGAATTTTAGCTCATACACAGATTTGTGTTACCATCACCATAAACAACATTTAAAACAGTTTCCCCAAAAAAACTCCCTCCTGCTCTGTCTTGAAAGTCACACCTTCCCTCATCTCTACCCATGGCAATCACTGATTGGTTTTTCCATTACTATAGTTTTGTCCTCTGGGGAATGTCATGAAAATGAAATCATATGTTTCTAACTTTTATGACTGACCTCATTCACACAGCATAACCCTTTTGAAAATTATTCAAATTGTTGAATGTATCAACAGTTCACTCCTTTTCATTGTTGGGTAGTACCTGACTCTACGGTCATACCACACCTGGTTTATTCACCCAAGTCCCAAAGTGACCACTGGGTGATGTGGATGCGGGACAGATTTGGTTCAGCTCGCTACCCACTGGCATGCCTTCTCTTGTAAAGGCTGTGTTCAAATCTCTTGCCCATTCTTTTCTTATGTTTATCACTGAGTTTTGAGATTACAAGTCATCTGCCATATAAATGCTTTACAAATATTTCCTCCAGGACTGTAGTTATATTTTAGCTTTACTTACTGGTTTTTTAAAAGTGAAAGTTTTTCACTCTGATTAAGTATACTTCCTCAATTTTTTTCCTATTATAGTTTGTATCTTTTGTGTCCTATTTAGGAAATCTTTGTCTAACCCAATGTCAAAAAGATATTCTTCTTTATTTTCTTCTAGAAATTTAATAGTTTTAGCTCTTAAGTCTCCGACACATTTGAGGTTAATTTTGCCTTAAGAAAAAGGCTGTTTTATCCAACAAGTGAATTTTATGTTTATAATAGTGAATTTTTCACTTACAGAATTTCTATTCAGATACAGTCTATTTATCCTACTCTGCTGAAATATCTTTTTACTCATTTAAACAGATTTGTTCTACTTTAGTGAAGTAGCAAATTTTATTTGCTAGTTCCAACATGAATCATCTAAGGCCATATTTGGTTGATTTCTTCTCTCTTTTCTTTATATGTCCAGTAATCATGGGATTGTATCCTTGCCATTATAAATTTTAATTTGTGAAGATTACAGCTTCTGTTATTTCAATGTTGTTTCTTTTGTTTAAGCAGGCATTCTATGGATGACATCAAACTGCAAACGTGTTTCTTGGGCTGCAGCTCCAACCTCAGTTCAGATCTTTGTTAGGTGAGCTGCAATGAGCCTGTTCTGTGCATGCCGGTTCAGGCATCAGTGGGAAGTGTGGTCAGAAAAAAATTCAGCATCGTCTCTCCTGATCTTTTTCCTTTTGTGATTTCACATTCTGTTAAGTGGTCAGGATCATCATTACTCTGGTTTCCCCAGCCAGTAAGACTACTTTTTTCCCACCGTCACCCCCACACCTTACTAAAAGTCATGAGAATGAAAACATCATTTGTACAGTTCTTTTCTCAAAGTGTGTATGCCTCCCTAGAGTCTGTAGGCTTCTGTTCACTCTCCATTCACTTTAGGTAACTGATTTTCTCATTATGTTGAAATATCTTTTTTTTTTAGGGTAATCATCTGGAAGGGTCTTGCCCTGTCATTACTGAGGACAGAAGCCCTGGGCTGCCAATACTCTCGTTCTGAAAGTGGATCCATGGATGTTTGTTTCACTACCATGCCTCATGATCTATATGTACATTATATATATTCTTGTGTTTATATTTTAAAAATTAGAACTTAAAAAAAAGTTTACTGTGGGAAACATTTTAAAATACACTGTAGTAGCCCTGACCAGGATGGCTCAGTTGGCTGGAGCACTGTCCCATAAACCGAAAGGTCGGGGGTTCGATTCCCGGTCAGGGCACATGCCTGGACTGTGAGTTCAGTTCCTGGTCATGGTGCATATAGAAGGTAACCAATTGATGTTTCTCTCCCTCTCTCTCTCCCTTCCTTTCCCTCCCTCTAAAATCAGTAAGTACGTCCTCAGGTGAGGATAAAAAGTAAAAAAATTAAAAAAAATAAATAAAATAAAATACATTGTAGTAGTATGAGATCGGAAGAGAAGAATGAAACTAAAAAACAAGTAAAGTTGGTTGTTCTCTCACTTGGGATACTGGTAATATATTTCATCATCTACCCTGAGAGAAATATAAAGTAAAAAGTCCTCAAATTTTTATATACAAATTGACATATCGAAATTACCTTTGCAATCAGCCCTCCCTACATGCAGGTTTTCCGGGCAGATTCAACCAACCATGGATCAAAAATATTCTAAGAAGGCCCAGTTGCTACCTGCTGTCCCAGCAGAGCCGTGGTCCCAGCTGCAGTGCCACTGGGTGCATGCGTTATCCACGGGCAGCAGCGAGGGCCATGATGACAGGCTATGGCAAGGAGCAGCACAATGAGCTGAAGGCTCTGAGGCCATCTACCCGACTCCTTCACAGTGTTATTAGGAAACCCTCACAGCTTCACAACTGATGTGACATCTGAAACTGGAAGAAATGATGAAACTGTCCCGACTACCCTCAAGTTCACATATGGTAAAAAAAATCCAGATGAAACCCGCCCCCACTTTATGAAATATTCTTCCAGGAAAATCTAGAGGATAATGATGCCTCGGGCCTTTTAAAATTATTAGCATTACAGGTCAAAGAAAACTCTGGTATGACAATGACCTTCACTTTGCAGACAGCTGTGCAAGACAAATTAAATGAGACAGGAGATTAAAGAAAAACCAGGAAAGAAAAAGAGAAGAAACAAAAAGAAGAATAAGTCAAAAAGCAATTCTTTCATGGCACTGCTGTTACAAATGAGAGTTTCTTATGTTGCAAAGCCAAGCTTGCAGAACTCTCGGAAATTAAAAAGAAACAAATAAAAGAAAAACAAGCAGGAAAAATAAATTAAGTGAGAAACAAATATATGAAACAAATCATAATCTTGATAAATCTCATATCTAGTTCTTGGAGGACACTGGAAATACTGTGGAGATAGATAAGTCTTTGCTCCGGGCAATGGGTGACTTGCAGCTGAATGATGACAATGATGACAGTTCCACTGATCCAGAGAATGATGTGGCCGACTACTGAACTATGCAGAGAGGCTTGACTGCCACAGCATCTGTGGCTATGCTCAGAAGGTACTGATTTTCCTTTCATTTTTCTAAGAAAAAATAATTTTCAGAATATTCTGACTGATTCCATCATTGAACTTAATAAATTGACCTTAAATTTTCAAACTAAAAATTTCTAAGAAAAAAAATCCCAAAAAGGTGGAAAAAATAAAACTTGAGCATGCCACACGCTAAGAGAGCACCATGCTGAACCCACAGGAATAAAGTGATGTGCAGGCAGGCGTCCTCTGCTGTAGCCTATATGAACGTGTAGGTTATATGAGCATCCTCAAATTTTGGTATCTGCAGGGGCAGGGAGGAAAGAGAGTCTTAAAACCAGTCCCCAGTGGATACTGAGGGATGGCTCTAGTTAAGTTTTTGGAGAGTCAAAAATGTTATACAGATTTTCGACAGCACAGGGATCTGTGCCCCTAATTTGCATGTTGTTCAAGGGTCAACTATATAGAACTCAATATATGGAATCAACAGAACTACAACAATAAAAAAGATCTCATTTACAACAGCAACCAAAAGAGTAAAATATCTAGAACAAACTTAGAAAATATACTAGATCTATACAGGAAAAAAAAACTTTAAACCACCACTGAAGGCCAAATGCATATGCAAAAGAAGGTGCATTAACATTTGCTTGTACCATGTATACATATAGAAATGCTGAGTGAGTACATAAGGAGCAACTGTGGAAAGAGTAAAGGGCTGGGCGGGCAAGGGAAACATCACAGTACTGTGTAGCCATTCATATCTTGGCATTTTTAAGCCATATATTAACTATTCAAATACAGGAGTGGGCGAAAGTAGGTTTACAGTTGTATGTGAAAGTTTATTCTTGTATTATTACTTATTAACTATTATATTATTTTCCATACAAACAACTAGAAATTCACTTTTGCCCACCCCGTATATGAAAAGAAACAGTCAATAAAATTGTAAGAACTATGTATGATGCCAGATGGGTACTAGAATTATGAGAGGGATCATTTTGCAAAATTATATAATTGTCTGATCACTATGCTATACACTGAAACCAATATAAAATAATATTGAATGTCAACTGTATTTGAAGAAAAACATTTTAGAAAGAAGCCCAAAACAAATAAGTTAGCATTAGTACCTAAAACCAACAGAATAAAGTTTAATAGGAATAAAAATGAAAATCCCTAATTTAGGTTCCAAAAGATCAACTAAACAAATGCAAAAGGTTTTAAAAGTAGTTCATGTGAAAAGCTTGGTTTAGCTTTGGTGATTTAATATAAACAAATGGCATAAAATGGCTAATTATACCCCCTCAGAAAAATATTAGTGATTGTCAAATTCATTAACAAAAACTCACAATACAGAACACAGATAACAGAAGTTATATTCTACTCTACAGTGAATACTCAGGATACCACTGGTATGCTGTGCTCAGCTGGGAGGTATTTTTAAAAAGGCACCGATAAGACTTAACCAAAACTGGAGGAACAAATAAAACTATGCCAAAACTGACCTTAATTATCTCTGGGGTAGAGAGAAGCATGATTTTTTAAAAACCTGACTTCAAAGAATTATGATTCTGCTTAGGATATAATTATAAACACAAAGTATGTCGAAGTAAATAATACCAGCCTTTTACTCAGCTCAGATGAAATTCACTTGCCAGGAAAAACACTGTTATGAGCATTAAATGAGATAATATATTTTAAGAAAAAAGCCTAAGACATGGTAAGAGTTTAAGAGATGTTAAAATTCCCTCCTTAACACAAGTGGTTCCCAGTGCCGACAAAATGAATGTGGCATATTGAGCCTCACGTGACCAGATCTCTTCTTCATCCTCTAGCCTCATCTTTCAACAATTCCTCAAATTCACACGTTGCCTGACTGGAACTATGGCAACTGGTTCCATCATACCCAAGCTTTGTAAATGGTGTTCTCCAAAATCACTCTCACCCTCACTCCACTCTTCTGAAAATTTCTACTGATTTCTCACGCACTAACCCATACATTTCCTTCTCTTTGAAACATTCCCTGACCTACTCCAAGCAAACTTAACTATGTCACTCATTAGTCGACAGTCAAGAAATATGCACTGAGCATTTTCCATGTGTCCAGCAAGATGTCAGGTGTTGGGGATACAGCAGTAAATAAGACAGACCCAGGTGCTGCCCTTGCAGAGCTCACAGCTCACTAGAGAAGAAAAACAAGTAATCCCAGTACATTAAAGGTGCAACAGGTGCAAATAGCAGAGGAATCAAACCTGGTCTAAGGATCTGAAAAGGCTGCCATGAAGACACTTAAGCTGAAAATTGAAGAATGAATATGAATAAGACAAAAAATGGGTAAACAAGATTAAAAGTGTTACAACAACAGCATGGGTAAAGAGCACAGTGGCAAGAGGAAGCATAACTCTCTTGGGAAATAAAAGATGTTAAATTGGTTGGATAATACAGCTGAAGAAAAGGAGGCTTGCAGTTATACAGTAAGAGATATAAACCAGGGTAACATCTCCAACAATCCAGAGGCTAGAGAGAACATGCCACATTTTAAACAACTCAGTGATTTACTATAGCAGATTAATCACTTAGTGACAAAAAATGAAGCTGGAGAGATAAGCACAAGGCAGAGTACAAGGAATTTTTTAATAATTCTAAGAAATTTGGACTTGACCCCAAGAGAAGCAATAGAAAGGTTTTAAGCAAGTGAGTACCAAGATCTGGTTTGTTTTAGTAAAATAACCCACGAAGCTACAGTGTAGAAAAGGGAATAGGGAAGAATATCAAAATTCAATGTAGGTAGACCAATCGAAAAACTGATCCAGCAATCCAGATATCATGGTGGGCTTCTACTCTTATCTCAAGAAATATTCAGAATCATTAATACTTGGTGACTACTGAATATTGACTGGCAAAATTCTAGCTTCCTATGACTGATATCATTTATTTAGACAAAAAAATGCTAAAGCAAGAACTGGTTGGAGGAGACTGGAGGACCATGAGTTCCACCTAATCAAGTAGTTAAGGTGCCTGTGAGACATACAAATGGAGATACCTCGTAGAACAGGATATATGCACTTGCAGTGCAAAACACATACCTAAAGTAAAGAATATTATGATCAAATTGGAGACAGTAATACTTTCTTTGTGCCGACCACCATATTTAGAACATACCAGAATAATTGTACTTGAAACACAAAATGTGACCATAAATTCTTGAAGAGCTCACTCTTCATGGCCAATGCAAAGTGCTCAACAAGTTTTTCAGGACTTGAAAGTGAATTTTTTTATGCATAAACTCAAAATAGGCTCCATAACTCAACTCATGCTCTTATTACCTATACTGCAGATTAACTTCACTAAAACATGGTTATGCTCTACAATTTCAGTAGTTTCCCAAAGAATGCAAAAGCAAATAATCTTAACCTTTTATTTCAAGATCCTCACCTCAGGTATACATACGTCTGCAGGCAGATTAAGTCCAACTACAAGACTACAAGATACAGAGCAGATGATGATTCGGGGGGTTTTGTTGTTTTGTTTTGTTTTGTTTTGTTTTGTTTTAAAAACTCACCCGCTGGTATAGCTCAGTGGATCAAGCGTTGGCCTGCGAACCAAAGGGTTGCCAGTTCAATTCCCCAATCAGGGCACATGCCTGGTTTGCGCGCCAGGTCCCCAGGAGGGGGCTCGCAAGAGGCAACCACACATTGATGTTTCTCTCCCTCTCTCTCAAGCTCCCTTCCCCTGTCTAAAAATAAATAAAATCTTTAAAAAAACAAACATAAAAAAAATTTAAAAATAAATAAATAAATATTTCTACCTAAGCTTCTATCTTAAGGAACTTAAAAAAGAATAAAAAATTAACCTAGTACAAGTTAAAGAAATTATAAAGATTAAAACTGAACTAAATACAGTAGAAAAACAGAAAATAGAGGAAATAGACAAAACCAAGTTAGTTCTTTGAAAACATCAATAAAATTGGCAGAACCTTTAGCTAGACTGAGAGAGAGAGAGAAACTAAAATCAAGAATGAAGAGTGAATCACGAGACATCATTACCAACTTTATAAAAATAAAAAGGATTATAAGGGGACACTATAAACAACTACACACCAATAAATTAGGTAACTTACATAAACTGAAAAAATTCCTAGAAAGACACAAATTACTGAAGAAACAGAATATCTGACTATGCCCATAACAAGTGTAAAAATCGGACTAGCCATTTTAAAACTTCCCACAAAGAAAGGCATAGCCCAGGAAAGCACAGGACAGATGGCTTCTCTGGAGAATCCTATCTCTTGCAAAAAATAATGAACACTTTCCAACAGATCCTATGAGAGTATTACCCTGATACTAAAATGACAAAAACCTCATAAGAAAGCTACAGGCCAATATCTTTTCATTAATACAAACACAACAATCCTTAAGAAAACATTACCAAACCAAACTCAGCAACATTTTTTAAAAAATGATTATACAACATTACCACGTAGTAATTATTCCAGGAATTGAAAGGTTGGTTCAACATATTAAAATCAATTAACATAATATACAATATTAATAGAATAAAAGACTAAAACCACACAATAATCATAGTATACACAGAAAAACATTTGACAATATCCAGCATCCTTTACTGATAAAAACACTCAACAAACTAAAAACAGAAGTGAACTTCATCAACCTGAAAAACAGCACCTGTGAAAACCACATCATAAGCTTTCATCATAATTATGATATGAAAGACTGAAGGCTTTCTCCAAAAATTAGGAATAAGACAAAGATTTCCAGATCACTGACTCTATTTAACACTGTAGTAGAGGTACTAGCCAGGCAATTTGGCAAAAAAAAAAAATAATAATAATAATGCATCCCGACTGGAAAGTAAAAAGTAAAACTGTTTGCAGATGATATGATACTTTATATAGAAAATCCTAATTAGTCCACTAAAAAAAGCACTAGAATGAAGAAAAACAAATTCAGCAATGTTGAGGACACAGATTAATTTAGAAAATGAATTGTATTTCTATAGACCAGCAATGAACAATTCAAAAATGAAATGAATTCAATTCCTTTTATAAAAAAACTTATTAACAACTCTTTATAATAGCATCAAAAAATACAAAGTATACATTTTTAAAAAGCAGTACAAGACATATACTGAAAACTACAAAATATTGTTAAAGAAATCAAAGAACTAAATAACTGGAAAGGCACCCCATCTCATGGTTCAGAAGATTTTATATTGTTAAGATGGCAATACCCTACAGCTTGATCTATGGACAAACCACAATCCCTATCAAAATCATATCTGGTGGTCTGGCAGAAATTGGTGAGCTGACCTTAAAATTCACAGGAAAATGCTAGGACCCAGAATAACCAAAATAATCTTGAAAAAGAAGGAAGCTGGAAAACGCACACTTCCCTATTTTAAAGCTCACTTCAAAGCTACAGTAATCAAGACAGTGCAATACAAAGTTACAGTAACCAAGACAGTGTGATACTGTCATAACTCCCACTGAAACAGAATTGAGAGTCCTGAAAAAAGCCCTCAGATTTTTATCAAGTTTTTCACAAGGGTGCCCCAAAATGTAAATCGATTGGAAAGAATAACCTTTCAAACAAGTAATGCTGAAACAACTTGATATCCATATGCAAATGAGTGAAATTGTAATCCTACTCAACACTATACACAAAATTAACTCAAAATAAATTAAAGATCTGAATGCAAGAGCCAAAACTACAAAATGCTGGAACAAGAGTAAATCCTAATGAGTTTAGATCTGGCAGTTTTTTCTTAGATACAACACCAAAAGCACAAACAACAAAGAAAAATAAGTAAATTAAGCTTCATCCAAATTTAGAACTTTTATGCTGCAAATGATACCATCAAAAAAGTGGCATACACCGTGATCAAGTGACACTTATTCCAGGAAAGCAAGGATGGTTCAACACCCACAAATCAATCAATGTGATACACTACATTAACAAAATGAAAAACAAAAATGATATGATCTCAATAGATACAGAAAAAGCATTTGAAAAAAGCAACATCGATTTATGATAAAAACTCTCAACAAGTGGGTATAAAGAAAACATACATTGACATTATAAAAAGCACATTGCAAACCACAGATAACACCATATTCAGTGGCGAAGTTTAAAGTTTTTTCTCTAAGATCAACAAGAGAAGGCTGACCATGCTTACTTTTATTCAACATATATTAGAACTCCTAGCCAGAGCAATTAGGCAAGAAAAAGAAATAAAATGCTTCCTAATCAGAGAAGAAGTAAAACTGTCTCTATTTGCAAATGTCATGATATTATACACGAAAACCCTGAACACTCATCAAAAAACACTTTTAGAACTAATCAGCAAACCCAGTAAAGTTACAAGTTAACATAATCAACGTACAAAAAGCAGTTGCATCTCTATACACTGATAAAAAAAACTATCAAAAAGAGAAATTAAGACAATAATCCCATTATACACCTGAAACTAACAATATTGTACATCAATTATATCACCATATATTTGGTTGGCCAAAAAGTTTATTTAGTTTTTTCCATATGAATGCTCTAGTAGCACTTAGCTGTGTCAAACTTGATTTGAAACAGTTTTGTTAGATTATATTGTGACAGCTGTCATATCAGTGTCCATTTATAAAAAACTTATCAAAATTGGTGAATTTTTGTGCAGCCATTTTTATACTGAAGATGGAAGAAAATACACATTTTCAGCATATTATGCTCTATTATTTAGAAAAAGGTAACAACACAACTGAAACACAATAAAAGATTTGTGCAGTATATGGAGAAGGTGCTTTGACTGATGGAATCTGTCAGAAGTGGACTGTGAAGTTTCCTGGTATTATTGACATTTTGGCCAAATAATTCTTTGCTGTGGGGCTATTTTATGCATTGGAAGATGTTTAGCAGCACCCCAGGCCCATTAGAAGCCAATAGCGGGAGATAAATGACATACTCAAAATAATCCAAATTAATAAAGATATTGGTGAAAATTTTTAAAATGTGTCTTATTTTATGGAAAAACTAAATGGAATTTTTGGCCAATTCAATAAAAAGGAAAAAGAAAACAATCTCTTTTACAATGGCATCAGAAAGAATGAAATATCTAAATTTAACTAAAGAGGTGAAAGACCTGTACACTGAAAACTTTAAGACACTGATGAAAGAAACTGAAAAAGACAAATAAATGGAGAAATATTCCATATTCACTGATTAGAAAAATTATTAGAATGCCCACACTATCCAAATAAATCTACAGATCCAAAGCAATAGCTATAAAAATTCCAATGGTATTTTCCACAAAAAAAGAACAATTCTAAATTTGTATGAAATTACCTCAAATAGCCAAAGCAATCTTGATAAAGAATAAAACTGAAAGGACCATGCCTCCTAATTTCAAACTGTATTACAAGGTTATAGTAATCAAAACAGCATGGAACTGTCATAAAAACAGACACACAGTTCAATGGAACAGAATAAAGAGCCCAGAAACAGACCCATCCATAAATAATTAATTTACAACAAAGGAGGTAAGAATATACAATGAGGAAAAGGACAGCCTCCTCAATAAAAGTGGTTGGGAAAACTGAATAACCACATGCAAAAGAATGAAACGAAATCCCTATCTTAAACTATACACAAAAACCAACTCAAAACAGATTAAGGATCTGAACATAAGACACTAAAAAACAAAACTCCTAAATAAAAACATAGGGGGTAAGCGTGACATCAGTGTGGGCAATGACTTTTTTAATTTAACACAAAAAGCAAAAGCAAAAATAAACAAATGAAACATTAAACCAAAAACCTTCTGCACGGCAAAGGAAACCATCAACAAAATACAAAGACAACCAAATGAGAGAAAAATATTTGCAAATCATTTATCTGATAAGGATTAATATCCAAAATATATAAAGAACTCATATAACTCAATAGAAAAAAAAACTGATCAAAAAATGGAGAAAGGCTCTAAACAGGCATTATTCTGCAGCAGACATAAACTGGCTAGCAGGTACATGAAAAGGTGCTCAACTGCACTCATCATGAAAGAAGTGCAAACTAAAGCCAGAACGTAGTATCTCGCACTCACTGTAACTGCTATAATCTCACCATAATCTACTAAAGAAATAAGGCATAATATTTATCAGGTTCCCAAAATGGAATCTGACACTCACCCCTCCTCCAACAGAACAAAGCAGAGCTAAATTAAAGACAATATAGATAAACATGGCTGCCTTCTTGCACAACCACATCAAAATTACAAATAAATTATAGAGCCACCACCACTCGGGACCATCAGAAATCTAGCTGAATGGAAATCTGACAACTACAGAATTAAAGAAATCACATCCACCCAGGTTGCTAGGAGGGGCAGAGACACGAAAAGGGCTGGTCCCACATCCACTTGTGGTGGAAAAAATTCCAGAGAGATATCTCGGGAGTGAGGAGTTCCAGCCCCAGACCAGGCCCCCAAGCCCATGGTTCCAGTGCCAGAAAGATAAGCCCCCATAATTTCTGGCTGCAAAAATCAGCAGGAATTAAGTTGGTGGAAGGAATTTTTTGAGTCCCAAGTAGTTCCCCTTAAAGAACCCACACAGAAACTTACTTTGACTCACTCCCTCTGAACCCCAGCACCACGGAAGCAGTCTGAAAGGCACCAGTGGCATACAGGAAGAAAATGAAGTATCTGGCATCAAGGCCGGAAGAGGCCATTGTCCCTTTTTGGAACCCTCCCCCCACAGACCCACAGAGCCAGCAGGCTAGTGCCATATCTGCAACTCTATCAACCTGGCTAACACTGTTTTTGCCCCACCCTGGAGATTCCCTAAGGTTCCATCCCACCCAACTTGCAGATAACAGTGGCTGTTTCATAAGAATGGCTGGTGTTGGCTCCCGCTTTACAACTTCCTAAATCCTTTCGAACAAGCAACAGCCAGCCTCAGTGAGCCCCCAGACCCATGTCCCTCTTGCTAAGTGGCCCCAGGTAGGAACTAGCAGCAGCCAGCCTAGATTCATAACCTGGCTTCTCCTGGGAATCTCCAGCCACAGCGCGAGTACCAGCCATCTCAGAATGCTTTATAGGTCAGGCAGGGTGGCCCCAGTGAAAACACACGTGGGAGCTGTCCTTAGCCTGCACCACCCAGGAAACCCCAGGGCCTGTGCACTCAGTGGGCAGCTACAGACCACATCAGACCACCACCCAGCCTCTGCACAGCTGATCCTCCATGGAGGGAGACGCTGATGGTCAGTGGACACAGCCAATCCTTACAGCTGGGTGAAGACAATAACTCCAAAAGTAGAATGCCTGGTTTGAATCTTGGCTCCACCATTTATTTACTGTGTGACCTTGGGCAAGGTGCTTAGCCTTCCTGGGTCTCAGCTTCTTCATCTTTAAAAATGGTTATTAATAATAATATATACTTGAAAGGATTACATCGAGGATTAAAGAGTTAACTTACATAAAGTACTTAGAATAGTACCTGGTACAAAGTGTATACTCTTTAAGTGTCTGAAATTATTATTCTACTATTTAGTTTTTAAGAGTGTGTACCTACACACATTTTTATATACTCATAGTGTCTGAAATACCAAATTATTAACAGCAGTTACCTGAGCTGGGTCAGGGGAGAAGATGGGGAACACTTAGTGGGCATGAGTTAAGAGGAAGCTTTCACAAGTATTACTTTCATAATCCTTTAAATAAAGATTTTTTAAAATTAAGGGCACTGTATTTGCCTATACCATGTATAAGGATACTGAATCTACATAAGTGTCCCATCATGTCTCTAAAGCTGTACCCTTTAGTATATAGGATCCAGTGTTAAAGTTTACTTTGCTCTATGTGAAGTGAAAGAAAGTACCATTGCTAAAGCTTTTAACACAAACACTAGCCCTCAGACCAGAATTCTGAGTCTCCACTTTCAGATGAAAACCAGTTGTTTATACATTAGAGCTTGTGGATTGTCTTTTTGCATTTCTAGATAACAGTGCTTCAAGTTAGAGACTATGTTTTTTAATGTGTTTCAAACACACCACAGGCAAAGAGAAATTTTAAAAGGGGTAAATATGTCTTAATAGAAAAAAAAACTAGGTATCCCAACCGCGTCCCAAACAGGCTTCTGTCATGAGGTGGTGAGGGGAGTACAAAATGTCTGATGAGTCAGGAGAAGAGTAGGAAACAGGGAAGCTAACGGTAGCGGCATGGAGGGTAGATGGAAGAGGACAGCAAGGGGTCTATGTCCCATCCTAGGCATAAAAGCAGTGAATTATTTGGGAGAGATGCAGACAGAAGGGTTGAAGAAGCTTTCTCGCTGTCAAGAATTTGAGACCCAGGAACACAAGCACTGCACAAAGCAGTTCTGGCACTGTTCTAGGGTGCCGGTCTAAAAATCACAGTGATGAAGGTACTTCTGAGAATTTTTAGTAATAAAAAAGGAAAAAGAATATTAATATATAACACTAAAGTTTAGTTCCAGAACTTGTTTCTGGCATTTAACTAATTAAAATATCAAGTTTAAAAGAAAATGCAGCCCAAATTCCACTTACTTTATGAACTAATAAAATGTAATTGTCATTTCCTCAATCAATAATCTATTTCCAATTTAAAATCTCCAAAGCACAGAGAAAAACACTCTCTCATAGGTATCAAAGTTAAGAAGATCATTTATAAAGCAATAATGCCCACTACAACATATTTTCTTAGTGAAATTATATATAAATTCTGATCTCATGTGAGGAAAGATAAGTGTATTTATTTTACTGAAGAGGCAAACAGAAAATAGTTAAATGATTTGTTCACAATCATTACAGATTTTCCATGCTAGGAACAGTATTGCTAGTTCCTCTGGAAATAAATTCCATTATTCTTTAATCTACTTTCTCTAAATCTAAAAGCACTCTTAGGCTTCTCAATTTACCTTTCTAAAATACATTTGTCCCTTGATCAAAATGTTTTGATGGCTCCCCACTGCCCATGGAATAAGAGCTAAATTCCTTACTCTGACATTCAAGACCCTTCACACCCTCAGCCAAACCCATCTTCCCAACCTTCCCCCAATGTCACAGGACTTGGTCCATTCACATTTCTCCAGAAACTGCAGAAGTCTCCAACCCACACCTCACTGCTTCCTACTGCCTGGATCTTCTCTCGCACTTCTTTACTCACCAAAACCCTACTGACCCACCAAGACTCAGTTCTTTCATCCGCAGGAATTTTTTCTGGTGCCCCCACGCTCTGAACTCTTAGGGCACATTCCACCACCACATTTGCCGTTTACTACACTAGAGCTTTGCGTGCACGGTGCGTATGTACATCTGGCAGTCTCGCCTCCTTACTGTTCTGTGTGCCCAACACGCGTAATCCTCCCCTTTACAGAAACACTCCCACTCCACGTAATTTCAATGCGGCTGTCAGTCAGACACCCTACACCACAGGTGGGCATGTGAAATGAAGTACACTGGGCCATGCTGTCCAATCCCTGAAGTCTTCCCAACAGGAAACAGCTCTTTCCTAGTCCATCATGAGCTGTAAAGATATAACCCCCCGAGCTGCCAAGAGTTGTTCCCCAATAGTGAAAGGAATACATTTAAAAAAGTTAATGGCTGCAAAGAGTCCAACACATAAGACATATGCTGAAATGTAAGATGAAGACACAGAGGTCCTGATGTCTTGAGGCCCTGATCCCAGACTAACCTGAGACACATTCATGACTTTTCTGGTTACATAAGCCAATAGATTCTCCCTTCTTCTGCAATTTAAGATGAACTTCTATTAGCTCTAATTAAAAGAGTTCCTCGGATAAACCCAAGAACAGAAATATGTCTGTTTCCTCCACTGAATCCTCCACATGGGAAGCACCTGACAAATACTTCCAAACTCATTCCTAACTTCTAGTGGCTCCAGCCAAGACTCAGTAATAGAAGAAAAAGCCCTGTGCAGGACCTGAATTCAAGACCCAAACGGTCAAACTGTGTGACCTTGAGCAAGGCACTACATGTCTCTGACCTCAGTACACCCATCCGAAAAACAAAACGGTTGAGTTAATCATTATGGTACCTTCTTGACCTAAAATTCCATGAATAAATAATTCTTAGCTAAAAAAATCTTGTCAACTGGCACTGTTTCAACTATCATCATAAAATAAAACTTCCCAAATCTAATTTTCACAATCCTCTAGATTAAAGGTATTGGAAGTATGTAGTACCTTCCTCCTTCCTTCATTGTTCCCATAGCCTGAAACATACCACATCTTCAATAAATACCCACTAAATCAATAAAAGAATTCAACGAGGTAACTAAACTTTCCAGTTAGACTTATGTTTCCAACTTCATGTTACTACCTATATTTTTAATTCCCTAAAAAAAACCCAAAAACTTCTTCTTCCACTCTTTCCAAGAAACAAGATTTAACGTTCCCTTTATGGTCAATACAACTATAGTTAACATTATCTTGCCAATCTTTGCAGTATATAATCTCATCTTCTGCCTTGTACCATCTCATCCTTATACCATCTTTATCCTCTGCCTCTTTCTTAATTATAACTAAAAATCATTTCAAATTCTGTATTTTCAGGGCTGAATTGTTCTTCAAAAATTTCCATAAATTTATACCTTCATATGAATCTGTCTGCAAGGCTTCCGCCAGTCTCCAGCCCTACCACCCTGAAAGCACTGGATCTTGTCTAAAATGCTTTCACCGATTTCCAACCACCACAGCTGTAATCGTGAGTTCCTTTCTCCTGACACTGGGTTTCATTTTAACTACAGTCTCTGTGAAATGAACAATTAGAGACTATCCAACAAGAACATCCTAAGTGAAAGTGAGAACCACTCCAATGTGTTGGTTCGAGATTACGGTGACTTAAAATAACTTATCTAGTAACTTACAAATAATTTTCATTTGATTAGGAGTTCTGGGGAAAACCATAAAATAAATATCTCTGGATGGTAAGATCTGGGCTAAGTAAAACTTTTTCTTTTTATTTATCTCTACTTGCTATTTTTCCAACAATAATATGTTAACTTGTGCAATTTTAAATTATTCTTTAAAATTATACAAATAAGTTTTTAGTACCTTGATCTTGAGTATTAACTAATATGGTAAGAAAGAATGAATCAGGATTGGGGGAGAACACAGAACTATTGTACCAGCAAAAGGGGCATGAGTACTGAGAGGAAGGGAGAGATGAAATGCCCAGGTTCATATGATACATACTTTCACAAATACAAACACACAGAGCAGGGCCATGAACAAGCAGTAGCCTGGGCTAAGTGAAATGGAAACTAATCTTGCTTTGAAATAAAAAATAGTGAATATGAAAAATCCACAGCTAGCATCATAATCAATGGTGAAGCATTGAAAGCTTCTCCCCAAAGATCAGGAAAAAGAAAGGATGCCTGCTTTTACCTATTCAACATAGTGCTAGAAGTTACAGCCAGAGTAATATGGCAAGAAAAAGCAACAAAACGCATCCAAATTAGAAAGGCAGAAATAATTATCTCTTCACAGATAAGAGGATCTTAAAAGAATCCATACCTTAAAAGAATCCATACTCCTCCCCCAAAAAATCCATTAGAGCTAACAGAGGAACTAGGCAGTTACAGGCTGTAAAATTAAAACACAAAAATCAGTTGTATTTCTATACACTAACAATGAAAAATATGAAAAATTAAGAAAACCATTCCACTTACTACATAATAAAAATAAAACACTTAGGCATAAAGTTAACCAAAAAGGTGACAGCTTTATACATTGAAAATTAAAAGACACTGTTGAAAGAAAATATTTTAAAAATATATGTATTAATAAACAGAACCCCCCATTTAAAGTAGGGAAGCCAGAATGGGGAGCTCTCATGCCCTGTGTCAACTAAGAAGTAGAACAAGGGAAAGTCTGTGTAATAGCCCTTCCAACTTCTTTCCCCTTCTATAAAAGACCTTCCTCTTTTGTAGTGGACTTGTGCATGGCCCACATGATTGCACATGTTCCAGATTGAAAATCCTCGTTGTTTCTGAATAAACCCATTTTGCTGGAGAAATATGTGGCTTTTGTTTAGGTCAACATATTGGGTGGCCTGTACAAGGAGCCAGAGAAGACCCTTAAAGCTCTGAAGACTGTTGAGCAAACAAGTGAGGCACCCACAGAGCCCACTGAGCTCTGTTTTCTCTCTGTCCCTGGAGCTGGAGGGCAAGTTTTCTCCTAGATCTGAGCTTCTGCTCTCTGTATTCTGAAGCTCTTACAGGCTCTACCTGGGATCTGTTTTAAGGCTCTGCCCTTTTCTGTTAAAGGCCTTCTTTACTACTGCCTTTTTTATTTGCAAGTACTTGTTTTGGCACTCTGGCCTTCGTAATTATGCTGTTTCTTCAGACTGCTGGCCTTCATCCAAATTTCCTTTAAAACTGGACAGTTTCTACTAAACCTATTGCTGGCCTTCAATCCAGTTCCACACCAGACTATCTCACTGAAACTGTGCTTCAGCAGCCTTCAACCTGACTTACTCGGGAGCAGGCCGTTCTGCTAGAACTGTGCTGTTCAGCCTCAACCTGACTCCTTCATCTTCAGGTCGGACCTGGCTGTTTCTCTAAAACTGGCTGCTTCAGCCTTTAGCCTGACTTCTTTCGGATCAGCCTGTTCTTCAAATAGGATACTGGCATTCGACCTGCAGGCTGTTTGGGCCTTTGCTCTGGAGTAAAGCCTCCAAAAAACAGGATCCCAGTCATCTAGTTACTTTCAGGGCACCCGGTCTCTCTTCATGCACATTTCTAACTAAATGGACTGACATGACTAAAAGTAAGTTAGAATATCAATGGCCATTATGGGGAACCTTTGAAATCCTCAAACTTACTTTTCTTAAAACCAAATTGGACAACCATCAACCGGCAATTGGCAACGTTGAATGGGATATATATTCCAACTGGTATTTCAAGGTTTCCAAATGTTACTATGAGTCTAAAATTGCCTCTGTGCAAAATAGTGTTTAGTTTAACTTAGGAAAATATGCTCTTAAGGAAAGAAAAAATGGCTTCCAAAGCCTCATGTTCCTCTCCTTCAGCTTCTTTGTCTCAGGCTCTACCTCCGGAGCCACCTAGTTCTTCTTCCCTGACTCCTTTGTCTCAGTCTCTGCCTCCAGTGTCATCCTGTTTTCCCCTGCTGGCTCCTTTGTCTCTGGCTCCCTCTCTGGTGCTGTATTCCTTCTCCTCTGAACCTTTCCTCACTCCCTCCTCCTTTGAACTTATCAGAGCCTGTCCCTTTAAAGTTACGCCTTCTGAGGATACTAGTAAACCCCATGTTTCTTATGTTGCCTGGGTTAAAGCCAAATTGCAAACCATACAAAGTAAAGGATTTCCTAAAGTAACTGAGAATCCTCATAGAGTTGGGGGAGAAATTTATAAATAATAGTTAGTCAAACTTATCAGCCTCGTTTCTCTGACTTAGTATCAGCTAGTTCATATGCTTGTCAATGAAGGTCACACTCAACACTGAATGAAACTTGCTCAATGGGAACATCCTGAAATGGATTTGGAAATAAAAACCCCTAAATTTTCGCAAAATGCTGGCACACTCAACTGGAGGCCTCCACCATGCAGTTACAGTAGTCTTTCCTAAGCCTGTTTGTTGACTGGACCAAAATTCAGGTTTGCTCACAAAAGCCTGATGAAACTGTTCCTAATTATTATAATTGACCTCAGATTGTGTTTTCAAAGGAATTCTAGTCTTCCTTCAGATACTGACTGCACTCGGCTTAGCCTTTAACTCGGTTTATTAACAAGCTGAATGGAGACTTCTCTTCAGCTGAAAGGCCCAGGATGAAATGGGAGACCATGTTCATTCTTGATTTGGTTAATTTAGCAAATCAGCTTGCTCACACCCTAGATGAATCACCTGCAACAGCAATTTTCAATCAGTGTGCCTCAAGAATTTTTAAAACATGCAATGCCTAACTATTTAGTCGGGGGCACTGACCTCTTTTCCCTTACACTGTCAAGTTTAAAAAACTACAACACACAACACAACAAGTGTTGTGAATGAATCAAAATTATACCTATTTTTTTGTCAGACTGGCAAAAAATGTGTTTTTTGGTGGCCCACAGAATTTCAGTAATTAGTTTATGTGTGCCATGAAATGAAGAAAGTTGAAAATCGCTGACCCAGAAGAACGCTAAAATTCTTAATTTTCAGCTCTGGCAAACAAAGGTCCCTAGGCAAAACCAAAGATCTCCTACCTACTGCCATTACTGCAAGGAGTCAGGACACTGTTAAAAAGAATGTCATAACTTAAGCACTTCAGACGGCTTCAACCAATCCTTCCAATGTCCTCCTAATCCGCAATGATGGGGCTCCAAGAAACTACAAAGGCTTTTCCCAATCTTCACTCTTAGTCACTTTGGAGAAACCCCTCTCTAGACTGGAAATGAATCTCTCTCTGTCCTGATACTAGAGCCACACTCTCGATATTCAGTCCCACTGTTAAAAGCAGTCCTTGCCTTGAAGTGCTAAAAACAGTTTAAATAGTGGGGATCACTAATTAACAACAAGAGGCCCCCATCTCTGCACCTATCCCTTTGAGACACAGTCACCCTTTCCTCCTTCATTCTTCTGCTCCTATTACTCATTTATTGGGCTGGGACTTCTTAGAAAAGCATCATGCTGGAATTTCTTTCTCCCAAAAAGGGAAAACATTCTACAATTTGACAGTAGCCATCGAAATAGCTAATCAAGTGAACTAAATGGCCCTTAGACATCTTTTAATTTGCTCCATTTCTGACAGCACTATAGCTAAATCTGGGATCTCTGAACATTTGTCCCTATTAGATCAGAAGCCATCCACTTTATGTAAAAAAACTTCAACTGATATTGGCAGAATCCACAGTGTACCTCCTACCAACATGAAAATAGATCCCTTAAAACCCCTTCCCAGAATCAATACCCCATGAGTAAAGAGACCCTTCATAGTATAAAGCCCACAGCAGGTTACAAAACTCAGGACCTCATTTTTGTCTTGCACTAGTCCCTGTAACACTCCCATTTCACCTGTGAGAAAACCCATTAATCCTAGTCCCTGTCTCCCCTCCATTACTGATGAAGCCACTCCAGAGTGCTTAACACCAACAGATCATCTCCTGACACATCATGATGATCTGCAGAAAACTCTTTTGGAGAGCACAGGTTTTTCACGGTTCCACGGTGGTTCATACTTAAAGAGTTAAATGGTGAGCACTGTGCTGATGCTGTTGTAACTCCACTTGATATCAGCGAGACAGCACCTTTACCTTTAGCTTCTTCAGCCCAACAAGCTGAATTACTTGGAATTGTACTTTAGCCAAGAGAACATGTGCCGATGTTTATACTAATAGGATACATGCTTTCAGAGTAATTTATGAGTTTGGAACGTTGTGGAAGCAATGTGGCCTCCTTACTTCCAGTGGAAATCAAATTAAAATGGCCCTTATATTCAGGAACTATTGGATGCTTTAGCTGTCGCTGAGATCCCTGGGATTTCTAAACTTCGTTCTTTGGAAGATAAGGGTAATCACTTTGTTGACATTTCCTCAAGGAACCAGTGGCCGTCAAACCTCTATTATGGCCCAAAGGAGTATTTTCCCAACTGATAACTTAGAAAAACTGGCTAAAGAAGCCCAAAAATTGTCCTCAGAAAAGGAAAAACAAGACTAGAAATCCAAAGTCAATACACCACATAACGTTTCAGTCAACACAGGCCATATATATGGCAATGGTCCCATAAGATTATAATGGAGCTGAAAAACTGCTACCACCTATGACACCGTAGCCTTCATAACAGAGCAGCACAACCCATTACTCGTTGTGTGCGGTGATGCTGAGGTAAACGAACCTACTGCACTGCCAGCTGCACTGAGGTAGGCAGTATCGTCTATGTTTGTGTTGGGTGTGCTCTATGATATTCCATGACAAAATCACCCAACGACACATTCCTGACAACACAGCCTGTTGTTAAGAGAGCATGACTATGAAGGGAAAGCTCTTGTCCAACCAAGTAATAACTCAGTCCTACCAGAGATTCTAAAATTCCCATTCCTAACTGTTGTATTTGCATTAAACCACTTGTCCACAGACAAAATGATAGCATCTGTGCATCAGAGCTGGTAGGGAAATATTAATAAGGCCAGAAAAAGCTCCTACCTCACTTGCCCTACTTGTCTGAAGTACAACCCAGGAAAGCCTACTGGTTTGGCCACTGGATATTTTAAATTGCCTAATGGGCCGTCTCAGGTTTGGCAAATGGATTTCATACAGCTTCCTCTATCTCATGTGTATAAATATGTTTTAATCATGGTCTTTATGTTTTCTCACTACACTGAAGCTCTCCCTCATAGACAAGCTGCTGCCCCTTCTACTAGCTAACCTCCTTTTAGAAAAGATTATCCCTACCTGGGGAACCCCTCCAGAACTCCATGGGAGGGGGGAACCCATTCTGTCTGTCAGGTGCTTTAACAACACTGTGCTGTTTGGCCAGTTTTACATTTCCGCTGTGCTTGCCGCTCTCAATCCCCGCGTTTAGTGGAGTACACTAACGGCATTATTAAGACTCAACTGTCAAAATTTGGGGAGAGCCTCCAAATACCCTAGCCGAAAGCACTGAAGTTGCTAAGATTTAAAAGCACAGACCTTTTAAGTCTTCAATCCACCTCCTTTGAAGCTCATAAATACCCTTCAAGAAAAGTTACAGGACATCCTATGCTCTTGGCTCCTACCTCTGTCAATCTATGGTTGATTTTTTTTTTTAAAGACATACTTCAGCCCTGGCTGGTGTGGCTCAATGGATTGAGCACAGGCCGGGGGACTGAAGGATCGCTGGTTTGATTCCCAGTCAGGGTGCATGCCTAGGTTGCGGGCCAGATCCCCAGTTGGGGGTGTGCAAGAGGCAGCCACACATTGATGTTTCTCTCCCTCTCTTTTTCCCTCCCTCCCCTCTCTTTGTAAAAAAAAATACATATATATATATATAAATAAAATTTTTTTAAAATAACCACGTTTTAGTAGAATAACCTTTTCACAGTACACTCTCAGAGACAAAGAACTTGAGCACCACACTTTGCAACCTGGAGATTTCATCTATTGGAAAAGACACCTCCAGAAATGCTCTCTTCAACCTCACTTGAAAGGTCCCTATCAGATGCCACTAACCCCAGGGTTCACGTGACAAACCTAAAGTACCCAAGACTGGACCTGCACAAAATAAAGATTTCTCCAAACTGAAGCAAGACAACACTGTCGGGACAGCTTTCCCAAGATGTCCAGGCCAAGGCTGTATACCTTGTCTCACTGTTGCTTCTTCCCTCTCTTTCACAAACAGAAAATGCCCTTGTCCACATTCCCTGATACCTTGCAAAAAGGAAAAACCTCTTCTTTTGATTTTATGGTCTTTCAGAAACAGTCTTATAATGATCCTGTGACAAACTTGTCACTTGCTTTTCTTAAGAGTGAAAAGGCTTTAAATCTGTAGAAGCTGTTCTTTCACCTAGGCTATTAACTGATTCTAGACTCTTATCCAAAATTCAGAGTCTCTGCATTTATAATCAAAAGCTATATTACTGATAACATATTTTCTTCCAAAAAATTTTCTTTTACAGTAACAATACTGTTTAGTCTCTTAATGTTTTATTCCTGCAGTATTTCTTCTCAAAGTGTTTAATTCTGTTGAGTGTACATTAGGTACATTCATTATTCTAAGATACAGACATTAAATGAGAAATGCATAAGAGACCTCCCTCTACCCTCCTTGTTACTCAAATGTAACAATACTCTTCTAATCTGTGAACTTTCCCTCCAACATGGGACACAACACCCAGGGACAGTCCTCCCTGGTATCAAGGAACAAAAGGCCACTGAAACAGGAAACATCTGACTCGAATCAGCAATGCTTCCATAGAAAGATCTTGATCAAAAGGGGAAAATTTTTTTTTTTTAAGTAATAAACAGAAAATTCATTTAAAGTGAAACAGAGAAGCCGGAAGGGAAAGTACTCATGCCCTATGGTGATCACAAAGAACAGGGGAAACTGTTAATAACCCTTCCCAACTTCCGTTTTCCTCCATAAAGGACTTTCCCTTTTTTGTTTAGTGGATCTGCACATGGCCCACAACAGTGGCATGTTCTGGATTGCAATTCCTTTTGCAAATAAACCCATTTTGCTAGAGAAATATCTGGCAGACTTTTTGTTTATGATTAACACAATCAAATTAAAGGCAGCCTAAATAATGCAAAGACATCTCACAGTCATTGGCTAGGAGACTTCATATTGTTAAAATGACAAAACTACCCAACAATCTACAAATTCCATGCTATCCCTATCAAAATCTCAATGTCCTTTTTTTTCAGAAATAGAAAAATGTATCCTATAGTTCATATGGAGCCTCATTTGGCTACCCCAAATAGCCAAAACAATCTTGAAAAAGAAAAACAAAGTTGGAAGACTCACACTTCCTGACTTCAAAACCTACTACAAAGCTACAGGAATCAAAACAGTGTAATCATGACAGAAAGACAGACATATACACCAATGGAACAGAAAAGAGAGTTCCAAAATAAGCATTCACATATATGGTCAAATGATTTTCAAACAAAGGTGCTAAGAACATTCCATGGGAAAGGACAGTCTCTTCAACAAATGGTGCTGGGAAAACTGGATATCTGACATACAAAGAATGAAGCTGGACCCTTACCTTACACCATAAATAAAAATGAACTCAAAATGGATTAAACATCTAAATGTAAAAGCTAAAACTATAAAACTCTTAGAAGAAACCAGAGCAAAAGCTTCATGATGGATTTGACCATGGTTTCTTCAATATGACACCAAAAGCACAAGCAACAAAAGAAAACATAAATGCAGTACTGCCCCCTTACCTGTGGTTTCACCTTCCATGGTTTCAGTTACCCACCACCAACCCTGATCCAAAAACATTAAATGAAAAATTCCAGAAATAAACAATTCATAAGTTTTAAATTGTAGGCCGTTTTAAGTAGCACGATGAAATCTCACATCGTCCCACCCTATCCACCCAAAAGGTGAATCATCCTTTTGTCCAGCATCCCCACGATGCATGTGCTGCCCACCTGTAGTCACCAAGCCGCCCTCTCAGTTATCAGATCGACTGTCACAGTATCACAGTGCTTACGTTCAAGTAACTTTTATTTTACTTAGTAATGGCCCCAACGTGCAGGAGTAGTGATGCTAGCAATTCGGATGTGACGAAGAGAATTAACAAAGTGCTTCCTTTCGATGAAAAGGTGCACAGGGGAAAAACATAGTATACATAGGATTTGGTACTACCTGTGGTTTCAAGCATCCACTGGTTGTCTTGCAGCATACCCTCCATGGATAAGAGCAAGACTACTATAAATGAGACAATCAAAATTAAAAACTTTTATGTATCAAAAAACACTATAACAAAGTGAAAAGGCAAACCATGAAATGGAAGGAAACATTTGAAAACCATGTACCATAAGGGATTAACATCGAGAATATATTAAGAACTATTCAATACAACTTAATAACAAAAAAAGTCTATTAAAAATGCGTAAAGTACTTAAATAGACATTCCTCCAAAGAAGGTATACAAATGGCAAATAAGTGCATGAAAAGATGCTCATATCACTAATTATTAGGGAAAGCAAATCAAACCACGATGAGATACCACTTCACATCCATTTGGATGGCTACTATAAACACATTTTTTTTAAAAACAGTAACTATTGGCAAAGACGTAGAAAAATTGAAATTCTTGCGCATTGCTGGTGGGAATGTAAATTAGTGCAGGCATGACGGAAAGCAGTATGGCAGTTCCTCAAAAAACTAGACACAGAGTTACCATATGATAATTCTATTCCTAGGTATATACCCGAAGGATTTGAAAACAGGAGTCCAATCCTTGATATTGCAAAATATACCCAAGAAAATTGAAAATAGGGACACAAACAGACACCTGAACACCAATATTTATAGTAGCTTTATTCATAAGAGGCAAAAGGTAGAAACAACCGAAGTGTGCATCAAAAGATGAATGGATAAATAAATGTGATGTACACACATACAATGGAATATTATTCACTCATAAAAAGAAATTAAATTCTGATATGTGCTACAACATGGATCAGCCTTGAAAACATCATGCTCAGCAGCATAAGCCAGAAAAAAAGGACAAATGTTGTATGATTCCATTTACATGAAGTATATAGAATAGTCAAATTCATGGAGACAGTGAGCAGGACAAAGGTTACCAAGAGTTGGAAGGAGAGGTATTGAGTGGGATGAAAAAAATGTTCTGGAAATAAATAGCAGTGATGATTATACAACAATTTGCATGTATTTAATGCCACTGAACTGTATGCTTAAAATAAACAATTTTTAAATATTGAGGTGAAAAATTAACCAATTAAAACAGATTACATATCCAACACAGAAATCTGCTACAGTTTCCGAGAAAGCAAATCAATAAAAACAGTAAGTACTTTGTGGAACAACCACAGTATCAGTACCTACAGTCCTAGAAAACTGTCTCATTAGAGCTTAAACATTTTAGTATGTCTAAATGTATAAAAAGCTTCTCTTTACAAAAGAAAATCTGCAATGCTATATGCACCCCTAAGTGCTCCTCCCCTTTCCCACACCAAAAACTAAAACAACCACCTCCCCTTCTTGGTTTTTCTCATGATAACAAGATGGCTGCCACAGTACCAGATGTCATGTCTACCTGCACCCACCTGGAAAGTACCCTGCCCTCTGCATGGAACAACTCTGCATCAGGCTCTATCACTCCCAGAACACTGCCTCTGTTCCAAGGCAGGCATTCTGTCAGAGCCAAGCCTTGACCATGAGTCAGTATGTTCTTTCAGCAGGGCTGAGTCTATCAAAAAGGCACAGGATCTCACCTCAAAAGAAAGGGAAGGAACCACTTTCATTTTTCAGATGGCTGATTGTCCAGTCTCCCTTGAACAAGTTCAACTGAGGTCTAGCTTGTAAATGCGTGGCTGAGAGAAGCAAACAGAAGTGAGTGGCTGGCAAATGGGAAAAAGAAAAGGATATTTGAAGTACCAACAGTTACAAAGAAAAGAAATGTTGAGATAGAAAATACATTGACGATGAGTCAAAGAGTCCCCCAAATTCCCTGAGAGCAACACAGTCAAATAAGAAAAAGAACAAACAAAAGAACCAGAGCTGGAATGAGTGATTTTCCAAGGGATTTTAGTGAAGAAGCAAACAAGTTTTGCTGTATTAACATCATAATTACTTGTTTGTTTTAATAGTATCAAACATTAGAGGGTTCAGTTAAACAACTGATGCCCAAGAAGTTGATCTGGTAGGGGGATCACTTTATTTCTGTAATCCTCTGAAACATGCACCAATTTTGAATTTTTAGAAAATCCAAACCTGTGGAAGAAATAATGCCCTACGCTGACAAGGGTGCAGTAAAACAAATACCCTCACTGTCCTGGTAATAATTATTTTCAAACAACTAACTACTCAGAAGTAGATCAGGTAAATTACAGTACATCCATGCTGTGAAACAGTGGTCATTACAACAATGAACATTTCAGACATAAGAAAATGTTCAAAGTACAGAAGATTTAAAATTTTAAAATTTAAGACAATATATACGGTATGGTCCTGCATTTACTAAATGCCTATTTACATGTATACACAGAAAAAAGACTGGAAATAGATAACATACTGAAAGGGGTTATGTCTGAGTAACAAAAACAAAATATAACTTACTTCCTTTTCTGTATTTTTCTATATTTACCAACATTTCTATAAAGAATATGTATCTTATGGAATCGGAAGGAAAATGTTACACAGAAAAAGAAAAAGCTCAAATGTATTTAACATATTGAATTCCCAATACAAAAAATACAATAAATTATATTTTAGAAAAATTCCAACAACAACAAAAAGTATCTTTCTTGGTGCTTCTAAAGGTTTAACCTTGAGCTCTCTGGAAAAGTCACTCATCCAAAACACAGCTTCCCCAAAGTTGTCAAATGAAAGCGGCACTGTTGGGGTAAGTTCGAACTGCATCTCTATTACCTGCTACGAGATTTCTGAATCATTGTTGTGGCAACCGGAACTCCAGTGAGATGGATTCAGACTGGACTCCTAAGGCTCCCACTCAAAATCAGTCATCTGAACTCAGCAGTAAACCTTCCTAACAGGCTCAAGAAAGAGGAAAGCCAAGAAAAAAAATACTGTATTTATGATGTCACAAATTTCTAACAACCAAGCAGTATTAGATTTATAGCCTGCCTTTTAAAATACTATTAGGATTAGCGAAACAAAATAAAACTCTTCACTAGGCTGGACTCCTAATTAAGCGTTTATTGATCACTCACTAAGTGATAGGTCCTAGGGTTACAAACATGAAGACAAAGTTCCCTGTCCTGGAGAAGCACAATCCCCTGAGGCAAAGTGATGCAATTAAGCATGATCTGAAAGGGTAAGTGCCAAACTAGAAGTTGGTCCAACTGCCACAGGTGCAAGAAGCAGTGCTTATTAACACAGGGCAAAGCTGGAGAAGGCATTAAAGAGATGACATCTGAGCTTTTCAAGCTGGCATTCCTCAGGCAGAGAAAAGTAGTGCACTCCTGTCATATTACAACAACCTGAGCGTTTTAACAAAGATAGGGAAGTTCTAGGCCTGTCTAGAAAACAGTGAGTTGTCCAGCACATACACAGTGCAGGGAATATGAAGAAAGTGTCAGCAACAAAATTCAAGAAAAGTTTGGTGCCACCCTTACTCCTGTACATGAAAATGAAAATGGACTCAATCTTTTCAATGCTAAAATTTCCTTGTTACTCTCCATACTTAAAGTGAGGTCACAGGGGCCTCTTAAGAGCATCTTTCCTCCTTGGCTATACGCGACATTCTGGCCAGGAGTCCATCCTAACCCCAAAACTATCAGGTTCACAAAGGTAGCCCAGCTGCCACCATCACGAAATGTTCAGTAAGTCATCCAGATAATTTGCATTCAAAACAAGCCGTAGCGAGACTTCTGGCCAAGATGGAAGCGTAGGTAGACACGCTTTGCTTCCTCACACAACCAAAGAAGGACAACAATTTTAAAAACAAAAAACAACCACAACTGCCAGAAAATAAAACTGTATGGAAGTCCTACAACCAAGGAGTTAAAGAAGAAACACTCATCCAGACTGGTATGAGGGGCAGAGATGGGTAGCCAGGGCAGAGAGGACGCCCAGCAAGGTGGCGGCTGGACGACTGGGCAGTCCCACATTCGCTTGCGGATAAGCGGGACGGAACAACTAGGGAGCGAGACAGCGCAGCCCAGGGTTCCAGTGTGGGAAACTAAAGCTTCAAAACCTCTGGCTGTAAAAACCTGTGGGGGCTGCAGCAGCGGGAGAAACTCCCAGTCTCACAGGAGTGTTCGCTGGAGAGACCCATGGGGTCCCAGAACGTACACAAACCCATCCACCGGGAAATCAGCACCAGAAGGGCCCAATTTGCTTGTGGGTAGCAGGGGAAGCAACTGAGAGCAGGGCGAGAGCTGAGCAAGCAGCATTGTTCCCTCTCAGACATGCCCCCCCACATACAGCACCACAACACAGCTACCTGAGTTGCCCCACCCTAGCAAATACCTAAGGCTCAGCCCCTTACAACATAACAGGAGCATTGAGACAAAGAAATATAGCCCAAATGAAAGAACAGATCAAAACTCTACAAATAGAACTAAGCAAGGAGGAGGAAGCCAACCTATCAGATGCACAGTTCAAAACACTGGTAATCAGGATGCTCACAGAAATGGTTGAGTATGGCTGCAAAATAGAGGAAAAAGTGAAGGCTATGTAAAGTGAAATAAAGAAAAATATACAGGGAACCAACAGTGAAGGGAAGGAAACCAGGACACAAATCAATGACTTGGAGCAGAAGGAAAAAATAAACATTCCACCAGAACAGAATGAAGAAACAAGAATTAAAAAAATGAGGAGAGGCTGAGGAATCTCTGGGACAACTTTAAAAATTCCAACATCCAAATCATAGGGGTGCCACAAAGAGAAGAGGAAGAGCAAGAAATTGAAAACATATTTGAAAAAATAATGGAGAACTTCCCCAAGCTGGCAAAGGAAATAGGAAGTCCAGGAAGCTCAGAGAGTCCCAAAGCAGGTGGACCCAAGGAAGCACACACCAAGGCACATCATAATTACATTACCCGAGATTAAAGATAAGGAGAGAATCTGAAAAGCAGCAAGAGAAAAGGAGAGAGTTACCTACAAAGAAGTTCCCATAAGGCTACCAACTGATTTCTCAAAATAAACCTTACAGACAAGGAGGGCTGGAAAGAAGTATTCAAAGTCATGAAAGCCAAGGACCTACACCCAAGATTACTCTATCCAGAAAAGCTATCATTTAGATCAGAAGGGCAGATAAAATGCTTCCCAGATAAAGTCAAGTTAAAGGAGTTCATCATCACCAAGCCCCTATTAAATGAAATGTTAAAGGGGCTAATCTAAGAAAAAGAAGAAGATCAAAACTACGAACAGTAAAATGAGACAACAAACTCACAACTATCAACAACTGAACCTAAAAACCAAAAACAAAAACTAAGCAAACAACTAGAACAGGAACAGAATCACAGAAATGGAGATCACATGGAGAGTTATCAGCAGGGAGGGGGTGGGAGGAGAATTGGGAGAAAGGTACAGCGAATAAGAAGCATAAATAGTAGGTAGAAAATAGACAGGAGGAGGTTAGGAATAGTACAGGAAATGGAGAAACCAAAGAACTTATAAGTATTAACCATGGACATGAACTATGGCGGTGGAGGGGGCGCGGGTGCTGATGGGGGGGTGAAGCATGGAGGGGGATAAAGGGGAGAAAAAAAATGGGACAACTATAATAGCATAATCAATAAAATATACTTTAAATAATAACAAAACAAGGCAAAGCAAAATCTACTTGTTTATACACTGGAAACTTTCCTCTAGATAACATTTTTTCTGATTCAATATTTTTATCAGCCACTTGAAAAAGACAAAAGACAGCTTTATCAACTGTGCAAATAAAGGTTCAAAGAAAAGATAGTACCATGTGGGATCACAAACTCAAGTTTCAAAAAGACTTGAGAGGTTATACTGGTAAGCCATATACATCTAGCCCCCTCCCCAACTTAGGACCAACAGGGGCAAGCCAAATATACTCACCCTCTTTTATGAGGCCAAAATAACCCTGATGCCAAAACCTGGCAAGGATCTCTCTCTCTCTCTCTCTCTCTCTCTCTCTCTCACACACACACACACACACACACACACACACAAACTACAGACCAATACCTCTGATGAATACAGATGCAAAAATCCTAAACAAAATACTAACAAACTGAATACAACAATACATTACAAAACAATACATCACATCAAGTAGGGTTCATTCCAGGGCCACAGGATGATTCAACACATGCAAATCAATGTAATACACCAGATTAACAAAACAAAGGACAAAAATCCTAAGAACTTATCAATAGATGCACAGAAAAATATCCAATTAGATACACTATTTATGGATTATAGATAATCCATTTATGATTAAAACACTCAATAAAACAGGTATAGAAGGAAGGTACCTCAACATAATAAAGGCCATATATGACAAACCCTCGGCCAATATCATACTCAATGGTGAAAAACTGAAAGCTTTTCCTCTGAAATCAGGAACACAGCAAGAATGCCTATCACCACTCTTATTCAACATAGTTCTGGAAGCCCTAGCGAGAGCAATCAGGCAAGAGAAAGAAATAAAAGGTACCCAACTAGGAATGAAGAAGTAAAGTGTCACTTTTTGCAGATGACATGATTCTGTACATAGAAAACCCTAAAGACTCCACAAAAAAATAAACTATTAGAAACGATAAATACAGTAAAGTTGCAGGATACAAAATCAATGTACAAAAATCCACTGCTTTCCTATGTAGTAACAATGAAACTTCAGAAAAAGAAATGAAAAAAAAACTCCTTTTCAACTGGAACAAGAAGAATAAAATACCTAGGAATAAACTTAACAAAGGATATGAAGGACCTATATACTGAAAACGACAAAGCATTATTAAGAAATTGAAAAAGACACAATGAAATGAAAAGATATTCTATGTCCACGGATTGGAAGAATCAATATTATTAAAATGGACTTATTACCCAAAGCAATATACAGATTTAATGCAATCCCCATCAAAATCACAATGTCATTTTTTTAAAGAAACAGAACAAAAAAAAAATCATCAGATTTATACGGAACCAAAAGACCCCACGAAGCCAAAGAAATTCTGTGAAAAAAAGAATGAAGCCAGAGTATCACCCGTCTGGCTTCAAATTATACTACAGAGCTACAATAATCAAAACAGCGTGGTACTGGCAGAAAAACAGACACACAGACCAATGGAACAGAACTGAAAGCCCAGAAATATAACCACACGTATATGGACAAATAATTTTTGACAAAGGAACCAAAACCACACAGTGGAAAAAAAGAAAGCCTCTTCAATAAATGGTGCTGGGAAAACTGGAAAGCCACATGCAAAATAATGAAACTAGATTACAGTTTGTCCTTATGCACAAAAATTAACTCAAAATGGATCGAAGACCTAAATATAAGATCTGAAACAATAAATTACAGAAGAAAACTAGGTACTAAACTTATGAACCTTGGCCTTAGAGAACATTTTATGAATTTGGCCCCAAAGGCAAGGGAAGTAAAGGCAAAAATAAATGAATGGGACTATATCAAACTGAAAAACTTCTGCACAGCAAAAGAAACTACAAACAAAACAAAAAAGGCAATGAACCGAATGGGAGATATTTGCAAACAACAGCTCCACAAAGGAGTTAATATCCAAAATATATTAAAAAACTCATACAACTCAACAACAAACAACGCAACTTAAAAAAAGGCAGAGGATCTGAACAGGCACCTCTTCCAAGACAAACAAATGGCCAACATATATATGAAAAGATATTCAACTTCACTAGCTATTGGGGAAATGCAAATCAAAACTATAGTGAGCCCTGGCTGGATTGCTCAGTTGGTTGGAGTGTCATCTCGTATACCAAAAGGTTGTAGGTTCGATCCCCAGTCGGGCCGCATATAGGAGGCAACCGATGCATATTTCTCTCTCACATCGATGTCTCTCTCTCTCTTCTTCCCCCTTCTTCTCTAAAATCAATAAACATATCCTCGGGTAAGGATTTAAAAAAAGAAAAAACTACAATGAGATACCACCTTACACCTGTTAGAATGGCTATTACCAACAAGACAGGTAATAACAAGTGTTGGAGAGGTTGCGGAGAAAAAGGAACCCTCATTCAATGCTGGTAGAGATGTAAACTGGTATAGTCACTATGGAAAACAGTATGGCAATTCCTCAAAAAATTAAGACTAGGATTACCATATGACTAAGCAATCCCTCTTCTCTGGATACCTACCCAAAAACCTCAAAAACACATTTATCACAAAGATTTATGCAGCTCTATGTTCACTGCAGCATTATTCACAATGGCCAAGACACAGAGACAACCAAAGCATCCTTTGGCAGAGGATTGGATAAAGATGTGGCACACACATACGATGGAACACTACTCAGCCATAAGATGGAACATTACCATCTGCAACGACATGGGTGGACCTCAAGAATATTATGCTAAGA
This sequence comes from Mormoops blainvillei, assembly GCA_004026545.1. NCBI lineage: Eukaryota > Metazoa > Chordata > Mammalia > Chiroptera > Mormoopidae > Mormoops > Mormoops blainvillei. The sequence continues at coordinate 397,741 of PVJD01000432.1, forward strand.
AACATAAGGCATTCAGAAAAAGTTACGACCCATACGATTTCAATCATATGTGTGACATAAAACTGAAACTCAAAGACTCGAGACAAAAGTATGGTGGTTACAAGTAAGAAGGGGATGGGAACTAGTAAAGGGTAAAGGGGGCGAAATATTTGGTGACAGAAGATAATCTGACTTTGGGGAGTGGGCACACAATGCAATATGCAGATCATGTGTCATGGAAATGTACACTTGAAACCTATTATAATCTTATTAACAAATGTCGCCCCAATAAATTTAATTTTGAAAAAAACCAATAAAAACAAATTCCCCATCAATGAAAGATAATATCAATTGTAGAAGTTCAGGATAAAACAGATCTAGCTTGACCTCAGTTCCTATGAAACAAAACCTAGAGTTTAGTTGCTATGAATTCAACATAAGTAACTCCTGTGAAATGGCAAGCTCAAAAGTCTCCGAAAATCAGGCTTTATGCCACATTAACAAAACATGTCCAATTCAATGCTACAAATATGTATAAAAATTCCTACATGCCTGGTACTGAGTTATATCTATCAGTAATACAAACATAAATATGACATAATCCATAAATATTTTAATGAAATAAATGAATAGAAAATATCAGCATACACTGTACAAAGTACACGTAAGTCCTAAATCATGAAACCTTTAGCTTTTTCATATATGTATATGTGTATATATATACACACACCTAAGAGCTAACAATTTTAAATGTATTTCTTATTGTAGATGAGTCCCAAGTTGGAAAGACATCAGTCTAATGAAACAGGATTAAACATGCCACTGTAAGGTACAAAGTATCACAGAATGAAAAGGCATAAAATCTCTGGTTGGAGAAAGAGAGAGGCATGGTCAAGAGTCTGAAAAAACATTTACAAAAATAATATATGAAAGGAACCTTGACAGATAGGAAAGAATCTGAGAGATAAAAATGGGGGAGAGGGGAGGGGGTAGCACCCTATGTAGACGGGATAATATGAATAAAGACATAATGCAACAAATACCAAGAGGTGTTTAATAGGTGGCAAATGTCCTGGCACATGGCAGTACTGGTATAGTTGAGTCCAGACAGAAGGACTTTGGGAAAGTTCAGTCTGACTGAAGTGTAAAATGGAAGCAGGTCAACCAATGAGGCTGACAAACGGTAAATCTGAGCCGTAACATGAGAGCGCTGTGCACAGTAAACACTTGGTGAGTGTCAGCTGTGTCAAGTAGCCCCACATAGCAGTGGACCCTTAAACCTTACCTTGAAGGTCCCCTACCATTCTAAAATTTTATGAATTACTAACCGGCTATGATGTAAATTATTTATATGTAGGCACAGAACAGAAACTTACAAGAAATGACAGGGAATCTACTCTATTCGGTAAGGAAGGATGTTCTAATCACAGCTATCTAACTGTAAAACCGACTGTCCTAAAAAGTGACGAGGGCTCTGTAACTAAATGTATTTGAATAAAGGTCACATGCACATACATCTGAGATATGATACTAAGTCTACAATATAAAGTTCTGCATTTATCATACACAAATTGTTTCATCAATTTTGGTTCTTACTCATCAATCAGCAAGAGCTCATGAATGAATTCCTAAGAAAGAAACAGATAGAAGCAGGAGGTTGGGATTATATTCCATCGCAGAAGAGCAGGAAAACAGGAAGCTTCTGAATGGCATTTCCCAACACAGTAATTATCTTTACTAGCGTATCCTAAAGGTGATATAGCAAATCAACTGCAAGTACCTGGGCCACAGCTGAAATAATGTGGTAATGTAGTCATGAAATTTTTTAGGTTCCCAGAGCCTTTGTGTGAAAAAAATCTTGCTTTTTCACACAAAATATGTCAGGAGGGGTTATGCAAGAGTCTTGCGAGCATAATCACAAACACGTTTGTTCATTACAGTAAAAGCATAACATTGGAATTAAAACCCTAATATAGCATATCCAATAATGCTTACACACTGGGAATAATTTCAGATCGAATGAAATGTCTTTATAATAAAGAATAAAGACACAAGAATTAAAAAATGATTCAAAATGCAAGCTATTAAAATTAAAATTCAGCACCAATGTAAAAACATGGTATGAATATAAAGTACTTTCAGCCTCACTGACCATTCTTTTGAGACTGTCATGCTTCAGAATGTGCCTAAAAATGCTAGAGAGAAAATGGTCTCACATTTACAATTTACCTTAACGTTTCTAAAGCACATTCTCCTAAAACACTGCATGATAAAATGAACTATAATATTTGAGTAGTCTATAGAATATTATTGCATATTGCCTTTTCTATTAAAAATATTCATAATTTCCAGTTGATCATTTCCTGTTTGCTTTATGGAGTGACAGATGGAAACAAAGACCTCTTGGTTTGGGAAGGCACTCAATAAATGATTGCTAAATTCAACTTCTTTCCTTTTTTTTTTTAAAGATTTTATTAATTTTTAGACAGAGGGGAAGGGAGGGAGAAAGAAAGGGAGACAAACATCAATGTGTGGTTGCCTCTCATGCGCCCCCTACTGGGGACCCGGCCCTCAACCTAGGCATGTGCCCTGACTGGGGAATCCAACCTGGGACCCTCTGGTTGGCAGGTCGAAGCTCAATCCACTGAGTTACACCAGCTGGGGCTCAACTTCTTTCCTTTAAAACAGGGCAATAGTACCTAACACATCTCTCAGGGCTGTTTAAAAATCTGCCTTCTGACATGTCATGCCCTAACTCTGTACTCATTATCAATGCAAATCATTATATTCAGAATCATAACACTAAATGCCTGTGTAGGTTTATAAAAATGTTTAATATAGAAATAAAATTCCTTGTGGAGGGGACGGGGATGGGTGGAGGTAGATGAGCATATAAGGGGGATAAATGGTAATGGAAAAGTACAATAAAAAAGAAATAAATTTTTTTTAATTTTTAAAAAAGAAATAAAGTTCCTTAAATATAACTATCCAATTTATTGAAAACTCCATGGAGAATGCCTTATCTTTTGGGCCAGAGACATACACTACTGAGAAACTCCTTTCAAAGGAGACACCGTGTAATGACAGAAACTGGCTTAGAATCCCCAAGTTCAAATCTCAACTCAGGACTTACTGGCTTAAGTACCTCAGATCACAGTCACTTAACTTCTCTCAGCTAAAGTTCCCTTCTCATCTGTTTAAAAAAGAGGGGAGAGGTGATATCGTGGTCAAGGCTCAAGCAGAGTCAGATTGTGGAAGCGCTCTGTAAACCCTAAATCATAACACATCGAGCACATCCTCACTTTTCAGAACAAAATTAAGTCCTGGATATATGACATCTCTCCACCCCTAGTGGATGTCTTTACCTCTAAGAGGCAGGGGGCCCTTTTAGGGGCTTCAAAGGCTGGGGTTGCCTCATGGAGCAAGGAACTAAAGAGCCCACTACCCTCACCACATTTTACTGAGTTGTAGCCCACTCACCAACAGATTTAGTGAAATTCTGTGACTTGGTCTTTCAGTTCTCACAGAAACTTTATCAACTGAATTACTTTTAAAGACCCAAAGCTTTAAAAAAACAAAAACAAAACATCGTTGGGTTCCCCACCCCCTAATTTAGAGACAATGAAGCTAAAGGAAATGAGGTAAAAGTAAAACAGAAAATATGCATTACTTTCTAAATTAGAAACAATAAATATGACACTACAAAGCTAAAATATTATGCATTCTGGTTGGTCATAAGAAAAATTTTCAAGGTCTACTAAGTGGGGATTTAGGAAAGAATGAGCAACAAATGCCCTGAATTATTTAAAAATGTACCTCACAAAGCAGAATAAACAAGATGACCTTCTGAAGCAGCTTCCACTGCTAAGATGCCAAACTCATACGTACTTATTCAAACCTTTACTGCTCTTCTACTTTAGGAGCTTAATTACAAGCACTGTTTTATCCGTCATTGGTGTTTGCTGCTGCTGTTAGAGAACACGGAAAGTATTTTCTTGGCCTTTGGTTTCCATATTTGGTAGTATGGGTACAATCAATACACAGAAAGACATGTTTCACAAAAACAGCTGGATGTTTTTCACCTAACGTACTTTTTAGAACAAGAAGCTTCTTGGAAAGGTAAAATAAAAAATGAATGGATGCAAGGCTTTCCAAGCATTCACAGCAACAGAAAGGAAAGCAGACAATCTCTAGGAGGAAAAGAGATATAAGGAGTCAGAATATGGAGTAAAGCGTTCAGTAAAGAACAGCCCCTTGTAATACCAGAAAAGAATAGCAAGGGAGTCAAGTGTATCACAGAATACTGCCTATTGCCAATTAGAAATATAAGGAGAATAGTCAGCTGTTGAAGGACCAAAAAGGACTAACAGCCTCCAAGATCCAGCTTCTTCATCTGTATAATGAAGAGAACATTAGCACAGCTCTGGAAATCTACATGGTGCAGCGTAAGTGAGAATCCCCGCACACTGACTGGCTGACGTTTTTGATCCTCAAGAAAGGGCAATTTCCTCTCCTCCCTCCAAAGACGATCACAGAATGTTAAATTGAAAGAAAAGCGCCGATATCACCTTGTCCTGAGTTGATAAATCAAGAAATTTTAAAATGTTATAAGCTATACAAAATTTCCAAATTATAAACAATTAAAAGGTAGTGAGATATTACTACAGTACCTCAAAAACCTTACCAATGTCAAGCCTTATCAGTGCAATGGAAAAAAACTCCTTTGCACCGCTGCAGCAAGGGCTCCTTCCCTCACCAACACTGGAGCAATTCCTCCCATTACCAGGAAATACATGTACATGTTCTCCCCTTGCTGGAAAGGATACAGGGTTAGCAAGCAGACACTGAAATCTGTGCTCCAAGTTGATTATAAGTATCAAAGCTGAAACTCCAAACATTTTCTCATAGGAATAATAATAATGGTTAGATTTTCAAGCTAGCAACTAAAGAAATAATGCAGCTAACATACCACTTTTTAGTTAACTATTTTTCTCATTTTATGTACAATATTTAAGCTAACTTATATTGCGTTGGCAGGTCAATCCAATAAATAGAACTGGCTATTACAAAAAGACCCAGGAATGTAGCTCTAACATGCTTAGAGGGGAAAAAGATGTATCCTGAGTTTTGAACAACTGCTACAAGAACTTTCGGACCATTGCTGAGGAAAGGACAGTAGAAGAAAGGAACAAGACAACAGGGTTGCCTTGTTTGGTAGAAAAGGTAGCTAAATCATACTAAATTACAACTGCTAATGTCTTCAGAATAACTCTCTAATTTAATACACATGTAAGTCCTTCCCTGTGCCCATGATGTGCCCTTCCACAGCAGATAACAATTTTTCTAAAGCTAAACCCACAGTCCAAGGAAATCGAGAATTTCATTCCTGCCCTGGCTGGTGTAGCTCAGTGGATTGAGCGCCAGCCTGCAAACCAAAGAATTTCATTCCATCTTACTCAATAAATCACATACCAAATCCTAGTACACTGAGATTCACATATGCCAATCTTGATTACCTTGAATTGCCTCCTTGTTAGAAACATCTGAGGAAATAGCTACCTAATGTTATTATTATTTTAAGTATTAAGGGAAAAAGAATAAATTAACATTTATTAAGCACTTGGTAGGCTCTCATGTGATTTTTACAACCCTGTAAGTAAACATTATCCCCATTTTACACATTAAGAAAATGGTGTTGTTTGCCCTGGCTGGTGTGGCTCAGTGGACTGAGTGCCTGCCTGTGAATCAAAGGGTCGCAGGTTTGATTCCCCCGTCGGGGCACATGCCTGCGTTGGCGGGCCAGGTCCCCATTGAGGGGCGTGTGAGAGGCAACCACACATTGATGTTTCTCTCCCTCTTTCTCCCTCCCCCTTTCTATAAATAAATAAATAAATAAAATCTTTTTAGGAAAGAAAATGGTGTTCGGCCGAACCCAGGCAGCTCAGCTGGTTAGAGCATCATCCTGATTTAACAGGTTTGATCCCTGGTCAGAGCACATATGAGGTTCAACCAATGAAGCACCAATAAGTGGAACAACAAATCGATGTTTCTCTCTCCCTCTCTCTTTCTCTCTCCCTTCCTCTCTCTCTCAAAAAAAAATCAATAATTTTTTTTTAAAAGAAAGAAAATGATGTTCGATACTTGCCCATGACACTAGTAAAGAGAAGCCAAGACTCACAACCCTGCAAACTCCACTAATCTAGGGTTCCTCCAGAAAGCAAAAGAAATTAGGTGCCACTGGACAGTTGACCACTTTCACACCAATTATTAATTATTATAGTTCACCAGTTGCGGAGAGCAAGTTATGGAGAAGACAGACCAACTCTTCATTTCCCAGAATCCACTCAGTTTAGGGAAAGCCCTAAGAGAAAGGGTAAAACGTCCCCAGAGGTGAGTTCCTCCCCTTGGCATCATTTCCCAGCTCTGGCTCAGGAGAGACTCAAGCACTAGGGCTCCTTCTATCACCTCCATCCCAGTATGTGTTACTACGCCAATACAGCATAGCTAATTAAAACTTCAGAAAGCTACCTTTCAAAACAAGATTTTCTACCAGCACAGATCTCACTGCAGGTCCTTAAATTTAAATAAATCCAGTTTTCACACAACTTGTGTGACAGTATTCCTAAACGTTTGTTACCACCACTAGTTTAAAAAGTGATTTTGTACTGAACTGTGAACTAAATCTTGATTTAGCTGCAGTAAAAATGGGAAGCAAAAATCTATGTTTAGACAGATTACCCGTCTATACTTTTCCATTACAACTTAGAGGGTGAAAAACTGTATACCTAACATTTTAAATCTGTTTCTAACTGAACAAGATGACAGGTGACTTACAATAATGCAATGTGACTAAGCTCCTCTATCATGTAATTGCCACAAAACACTAACATTATAAAAGTAAAACATTAATCCCTTATTTACTACTCTTTTAAAAGATGTTAAATGTTCTAAGGATTATTTAGCTTCTGTAATTTAACACTTGTAACATTAAAAAAGAGGATTCTAAAAAAGAGGAATAACGGCCGCATCTAAAAACAGGTTTGTTTTTAACATAACTGGGACTATAATACACATTATATGTAACATTGAGACATGTCTAAAATAACTTCGCACTGTAAGGTAATCATTTGTAATACTCGAGGCAAAACAAATTAACATGGAGTTAACATCTGAAATCAAATAGCTGCAAATTTTGAATACGGAAAATGATGTCAACGTTTTGTTGTTTTTTTGTAATGTTCCAAACCAAAAATAAACATTGGGCTCATCAATCCAGGTGCGGAAACTCGCTAAAACTGAGGTTTGGTAGAGGAGAAAACAGATTTCCAGAATTTGGCTTCCTGGATGAAACTGCCCAGTACCCCATACGAGCAACCGCGGGCGGCCGCCGGCCCTCCCCACCCCTCCCACCCGCCGCACCTGCCGAGCCCGCGCCGCCAGCGCCCCCTGCCGCCCTCCCCGCGCCCCGAGGCCCGATCCCACCCCCGCGCCCGGTGCCCCGCGCCCGCGCCGCCCCCACTCCGCGTCGCCCCGCGCCGAGGCCGCGCAGCCAGCGGGCGGGGTCGCGCGGGCGCGAATCGAGGCGGGGCCGGCCCGGGGCCGAGAATACCCGCGCGTCCCCCGAACCCCGCCGCGGCCAGGCCGGAGCTTCACCTACCTACGCCGTATTTCTCCTCCTCCGTGGGGGTCCACATGGCCGGGCCCGGCGCGGCCCCGCGGGCGCGGCAGCCGGACGACAGCGCGGCGAGGACGGCCGCGGGCCCGGCTGTGGCGCACCGCGAGCCGAGGCGGGGGCGGTCAGGCGGCGCGGGGCAGTGGGCGGCGCATCCCTCACAGGCCGCCCGGGATGCTGCCGCCACCGCCGCCGCCGCTGCCACGTCCGGACCGCGAGGCTCCGCCGGCGGCCCAGTGGTCCCCAGCGGCGCGGGCGAGGGCTCGCCACCTGTCCGTCGCTGCTGGTCCCGAGCCGCCGCTCGTTCCGCACAGCTCCGCTGCTCAGCTCCCGGCGCCGCCGCGGTTCGGCTCGCTTCAGCGGGCTCGCAGGACGCCCGCGCATGCGCTACTCCCCGGCGCGCGGGGGCTCGCGCGGCCCGGGCTCGCGCCGCCCGAGCCCGCGCGAGAGCCCACCCGCCGCCGCGGCGCGCCAGCGGAGGGAAATCCGCGAGAGGCGATTGGACAGCCCGGCGGAGGTCAGGACTGGCTCTTCGGCCGACCCAGGGCCCTGGGCGGCTGCGGGCGATGGAGGAGGCGGGCCCGGGCAGGTGGGAAGCCCTGGAGCCCCCGCGGCCTCCGTGTCCACTGCCTCCCACCCGGCACGTCGAGATCTCCGCGGGCCGCCTGGCTGAAGAGGGGAGAACCCAGAAGGCAGGGAATGATGCCGTCTTTAGATCCATCCCAGGGTCACCCACAGAGTTTTCACGGCGCCATCCCCGGGATGGGGTAGCCACGGGAGCCCCAGGTGGGGCATACCCGTGCTCCTGGCTCCTGGGTTTCTGGAAGGCCTTCTAGGCCCTTGTTTCAATGACTTAGCCTGCGTGGTAAATATCTGGGGAATGAACGATCACAGTTGCCTTCTGGGTAAGGAAGTGTGTTCTCCTTGGGATCAGGGGTTCTTGCCCGGGGCACTGCCCCTGCTGCCCCTAGGTCTCGACCTTGCAGGCCATTCTGAGTTTCTGGCTCAGCCCCAAAACTTTCCTCCTTTCTCTCCTCCCTTTAGAATTTCATTGTTATGCCTACAAATATCACCTGGTGACACTAGGTCAACAATTCATCAAAGACCAGTGTAGTCAGGCAACAGCAGACATATCCTTTCCAACAATGTCTGGACCACATGGTGTCCTCAGCCCGCATACCAGCAGATGCATCCATTCCTTGTCACCAGCAGTACCACATCAAAATCCTGGTGTCATCCCTCACTGTTACCCTTAGACACCCCACTCTTCAAAGCCCAGCTCAGTGCCTCACCGCCAGGAAACCTTCCCTGATCCTGCTGCTAGCAGGCTGGATCCTTCACTCTTTTGCCTGGGATCCCAGAACTGAGCATTTGTGTCCTGTATCTCCGAAAACACTGTCAGCTCCCCAACGGGAAGCTCCAAGTGAAAGTCAACTTTCTGGTCCCTCAGCACCCAGCCTAGCACCAGACACACACTCGTTAAGCAGGAAGCAAGACAAATACAATCATGTCTTGGTAATCAACATATCTTGTCTATTCTCCCTTCACAATGCCTTTTATGATTGGTTACTCCTCTCAGGCCGACTGTGCTCACCTGGATTACAGTAGTTCCCCATAATTCCCATTATTGGTGGGGGGGATACATTCCAAGACCCCCGGTAGATGCCCGAAACCGCGGATAGCATCAAACCCTATGTTTTTTCCTACACATACATACATTTTCACTTAAAGGAAGCACTGTATGGCTTCTCTTTGGCATGCCCAAATTTCCAGCATCACTGCTTTTGCACTTGGGGCCATCATTAAGCAAAATAAATGTTACTCGAACACAAGCACTGCAACACCGATACGATGACAGCAGATCTGATAACCCAGGCAGCTACTAAGTTACTAAGGGGATGGGGGGAGCATCTACAGCATGAACATGCTGGACAGGGATGATTCATGTCCTGGGTGGGATTTCATCACACTACTCAGAACAGCATGCAACTTCAAATTTATGAATTGTTTGTTTCTGGAATTTTCCATTTAATATTTTTATACTGTGGTAGAAAATAGGTAACTGAAACTGCAGAAAGTGAAACCATGGATAAGGGGGGGACTACTGTATTGCCATATACTGCAAGTTCCTGACCTATAGACTCCTCCATCCACCAGTGAAGGCTGCTCACTTCTGCCCCCAGAAAAGGTTTTGTAAATGATTGTTTCTCAATAGCTAGATACTTTTTTTCAGTTGGTCCAAGAACATAATAAAAGAGATATCCTTATTTATCTAGCTAACTGATATCCAGGAAGATAGACCCCTGCCCAATGGTTACCACAGAATGTGTATCGTGGAATGTGTATGTGGGCCACATTCCCACAAAGTGACCCAGCAAGTGGGGCCAAGTTACACAAACCTTCTGAACAATCTTAAAGCTCTTATTTCATCCTCTAGTTTTAGTCCATTAACTGATGTGCGTGATGAGAGTCTCAGAGCCTAAGGACAGGTTTTCCGAAAGTATCCTCTCATTCCCAGCCTGAAGCCATCTTAGGTGGCAGCTTCCCCAGATGAAGACAGTCCCAATCTGCAACTGCATACCTCAACTCAGAGGGCACCTGATAAGTCCCAGGCTCCTACAGTCTTGCTGTTTGTGCTAAATTTAGGTTGTTTTCTCGAGCATAACACATGTCGCGGAGAACCGGCCTTCAGCAGGACTGTGCACCTGCTCTCCGGTACCCACAGCATCTGCTCTGATCCCTTCTTCAGGCGCTCAGTCCACCGGACCGAGTGAGGCTCTCGATGGGCTCTCCCCCTCACATGCGCACCCCTCCGGGCTGGGAGCTGACCTCCAGCTGGCCTCTGAACATCAGGACCCTTCTTGCCCTCCCCTCCTCTCCTCTCCCTCTTTCTTATGTCCTCACTGCCCACCCAGGTTCACTGTCTGCTCCTTCTCAGATTCCCCAGGAGCCCACTGCACCATTGTTGTTCCCTGTCCCCCATTTTTACTCTGTCCTGCTCCACAGGCTCCTGTGGCCCCGGGAGCACCTGCCCTGTCAGTGCCCTCAATCCCTATTTCCTCTCTCCTCCTCCTCTTTGACTGTGAAAGAGAATCATCCGCTCCAGGTCCCTTTATTTCAGTGCAATTCATTTGACTCTCTGCCCCCGAAGTTCTGCCTTCTGACCCTGTCGCCTCCCGAAACGGCTCACCCAGAACTCTCCCAGAAGTTCCCTGGGTCGTCCCAACTCCAGACATAAGCATTTGCTATTTTCTGGCTCTGGCTGGGCCTGTGCAAACAGCATCCCTCAGCCCACACACTCTCCTCTCCTGAAACATGGACCCTCCTCCCCTGCCAAGGGCCACTTCTCCCAGGAAAGCTTCTCCCCTGCTCTTGGCTGAAGGGGTTTTGCTCCCCCATGAGGACCTTTCCTGTAGCACTTCCTCATCCCCCCTCCTCCAAGAGATCAAATGCATCCACCTTGCTCATTGACAAATACCTATCTCCCTGTTCGGTGGCTAAGGTTGCTCTTCATTTAGTTTTACGCCCCACAGACTAGCATAGTACCTACCACCTAACAAGAATTCAACTCCTATGTACTCACTGGGTGAAGGATCTGCCTTTATGTTTCCTGAGAACAGAATGAAATAGGTTGGAAAAAAGAACTGAGCAGTTTGCTTCAACCAGTCACAAATCTCCAAGTTCAGAAACTTGAGTTAATTAGAATAAATTTCCTTGATATAAGCATATTGGCTTTAATTAAAAATTCATTGAGACATCCTATTGGGGAGCCACATAAAAGATAAGCACAGTGGAGCAATTTGTCTAAGAAACAAAAAAGTTTGCAGTTTGACCTTGCATGCCGCTATTACTTTGGGGTTGAACTCATTACCTCAGATGATAAATTGCAACTTGATGCGCGGGAAAGGAATCAAGTTTTCAGCAGGAAAGTCTTCAAGATTGGTGGATATTAAAAATAGCCCATAACCAAACAGATTTTGTACATACTGCAGAAAGCATCATCTTTTCCTGTTAAATGGAACTTAAGTTAATTTAAGTTAATAATTTTTTCACGTAAGCGAACTCCCTAATGATAACACCACCCCTCCATCACCTTTGGCAAAAGAGATGGGCCCTCTACAGAGCTGGATGAACTCCTCTTATCTTCTCTCCTTGTTTTCTGCTGCCTGGAGAATCAGCAGCATTTAAGGAGCCAGCCAGTCTGATGACTCAGCTCATAAAACAATGTGTGGCCACAAAGATGATGTTTATTCCGGAGCATTCTGGAGGCCCTTGCTACTGAAGTCGGCAAGCAGTAGGCGAGCAGCACACGATGCTCATTCTCCTGAGAGCTTCTGGCCTTGGTGCCAGAGCAGCGATCACTCCCCTCCCCCAGCACTTGACCTTAACGGATGCTCTGTCCAAGCAGAGTAGCAGGAAAACTTCAGAAACATGCAGTGGGGACAGAGGCAGGTCCAGGTGAAATGCAGGTGACAGCGGTGACATTCTGCCTTCTCTGGGTAAGGGGCTGCCTAAAGCTAGAGCTCATCCCCACATGCTGTCCAGGGGCGGGTGGATAGGTGGCTTCCAGCTCATCTCTGCCCTGCCGGGTTCCCCCAGGAGTGGGTCTGCTCTGGTTAATAAAGTATCACAGAGCTAGTTTGCTTCATGGCAGGGAGACACCCAAGCTGGTCTCACTTCACCACCGCTCCTTATGTTCCCCTAAAGCAACAACTTTTAGGAAACCTACTCTCGGGAGGAAACATTGGAACAAAGGCCTACCAGAGTCGGTTAACCCAACGATGGCTGCCAATGTTTGGGTCCTTTCACGTGAAGAGACCTAAGTGACTAAGAGGATATTCTTAGTATTTTGCTTTAATATTCTCTTTTGTTTCATATATGAATATCTTTGCAGTGGAGAGCGGCTAGGGGAAGAGTGTGAAAAAAGGACAGATTAAGCTTGCGATTTTTCATGATTTTCCCTAAAATGACAAACTTTAGCCATCTGTTCCTATGTTAGCAACCCATTCAAATACGAAAACGCAGATTCCTTGCAGTTAGCCAGGGTCTTTCACATAAGAAAGGACCAAAGCGTCCCTGATTTCAACCTCTGAAGGCTGAAGTGGCACTTCTGGATGGCCCAGAGCTATCAAGCCCCAGTGTGAGGAACATTCCAGGCCCCTCAGCGTGTCCTCCCCGCCCATTCAAGACTCTGAGCTGCCTGGAGTCACTGCTATGCTGGATCCCTTTTGGCATCCTTGGTGCCTAGCACGCAGGGGCTGACCCGTAGCAGGTGCTCTGTAAATATTGCTTGAATGAGTAATTTTTTCCCAGAAATGTATACCTTTGTTCCAGTACAGTTTTTGTTGGTTTGTTGTTTGTTTCTGTCCAGGAAAATGGGAGGAGATAGAATTTCCAAAAAAAAAAAAAAGATCCTCCTGGCAGGAAGGGCAAATAGATAGAAACTTGGCCCTACTTCGTTCTCCTTTCCCTTTGGAGGAAAAAACTGTGCCCTTGAATTTCTGCAATAAGTCACCAAGGAGGAATTGAAATTAAAAACCTTGGAGAGTAATTAGCAACAAAACGTTCTAATGTCAAGAAGTGAATTTTATGGGACCATATTTATAATATTAATTGGGCTTCCGCGTGGCCAAATGGTGAAATTATTGCTCCAATACAAATAGGCCCAAAAGAGAAAAACAGCCCAAAATAGCACAGATACTGCAATTCAGGACAGAGGTAATTTCTCTACACATAAAAAGCAACCAATTGCAATGCCTTCACCAATTCACTTGAGTTAAGTGCAAAACAAAGCTTGTTCTGCAAAGGGCCACCTACCCCATCTCTGAATTGCTCTGGGGTTGGGGCTACAAAGGGAACAGAGATTGTCCTCACCACCTCACATAGTTTTCACCTTGAAGTGTGGAAAATTTTAATCAATCATTCACCGCATATTTATTGAACACTTATTATGGACCAGGTCCAGAGCAGAAAATGTTCATAGCCTTTCCTGTCACAGAGTTTACCATCTACCTGGGGGGCGGGGAAGAAACACTGAACCAGTTATCACACAAACGAATCTCTAATTAAAGACGTAAGTATGAGGACAGAAGAATGTAGTGTACAAAGGGAGTACTCGCCAAGGGGCCTGACCTAGTTTGGTAAGTCAGGGAAGACTTCTTGGAGGAAGCGATGTTTAAACTGGAACCTGACAATGCGGATGAATCAGCCAAGTAAAGGAGAGGAAGTGCTCTGGGCAGAGGGAGCAGCATTTGGGGAGGTAGGTCTGGTGAGGAGGGAGCCTGATACATCCGAGCTACGAAAAGGCCAGCGAGACCAGGATGTGACAATTGAGCAAGCGAGCAAGTGGATGGCGGGAAGAGATGTGGCTGGAGCGGGAGGCAGGACCACGTCTTGGGGCAACGACCATTGCCAGGCCTCGGGTCAGAAGCAGAGATGGGAGATGGGAGTAAGGCCAGGCCCTGCAAGCAGATCCTGGGCTTGCGGGGGGAACAACCTAGGCAAAGACCCATCCCCTTGAGTCCTGGGCTCCTCCGCGCCATTGCACATCCCGCAGTTCCCCACGCACCCAACTAAGGCTGTGCGGAGCCACTGCTCACTCAGGCGCACTCCAGGCTTCCCCTCCTCTCCGAGCCGATCCCTCCTCAATTCTTAAGATGGCACACCTGGGCACAGGCTGCACCCTCAACTCCCAGGCTCAATGGGGGAGAGCACTTTCTTCCTGTCAAAACCAGCTCCCCAGAGCCTAGGAGGGGTTCTGGGCCCCACTGCTTCGACTGCCATCTCAACGCCTTGCTTGTCACCCGCAGTCCCACCCAAGTTGGGGGTCTAGGGAAAGAGCAGCATGAAGCATGCCAAGAAACAACTGGCCCTGAACTCCATCAGGGACCACTGCTAATGGTGTTCCTTGAGAAACACTTAGTAGAGGGTGCAAAAGCTAATTCTTCACCTTAGATGTGTGCTCAGAACGTGCGGGACCCTGACTTGGGAGCAGAAGGACCAGTACTCACCCTGTTTTCACTGAGGAAGAGCAACGCTAAAAAATGGGGAGTATTTTGTTCTCCAGTTAGCACTGAGGAGGAATGGGTCAGAATTTCGAAAGTGCAGTCGCGAAGTATGGAATGATCGGAGAGGCGATCTTGGTCCTGTCTTGCCAGGAGTCATGGTGATTTTTCATGAGAACTCGATAACAGGTGACCCTTGTGGAAACCTCAACCCCGACCTGTCTGTCTACGCTACTGCTGGCCCTTGGACGTTTTCAAGCTTTAAGTGACCTAGCAACAGTGAATAGAGCTGAGGTCTCTGGGTTTATATCCAGCTCCAGACACTGCCCAGCTGGGTGACCCCAAGCAAGTAGCTTCACCTCTCTGACCATAGTTTTCTCCTCTGATGAGGGGAATAGTAGCAGCTTCTACACCAGGGATGCTTTTGAGGACGATGCCTGTGAAGCTCTCGACACAGAGCTGGCACAGGGCGAACATTCCCTCCACGTGGGAACCTCGCTTCCCGCCCACCCGCTCAGATTGCTTCCAGAAACGCCGGGTCTCCTTGCATTTGCGGGACCAGGCTGTGAGAGCAGATTTGGTCTCCCCACCCAGCTGGGCTGGCCTCCCGGACCCACCTCTCACCAGCCAGCACTTAGCTCGGCATCAGCCTCTTCTCTTTGTTCAACACCAAAAGGTATTGATTTCCCCAAGCTATTTTCATGATTCCTTGAGAACCACCTATGCCATCAGTTCTCCTCCGTGACCACCATACCCCCTGTTCATAGCCAGTCTTCCTAGAGCCACGGGGTCTTCAGCTGCCAAGGCTTAGCTCTGTGTCATTTTGCACCGGTTTAAAGGTCAAACATGAATTTCTCCCCATTATTGTACTGTCTTGTCACACAGACTCTCTCTGCTTCATGCATTAGTCACAGTCTTGCTATCAAATTAAATATTCCTCGGTGGTTATTTTTAGAGAAATCTTTTTCTAACTCTACGTGGCGCAATGATGTGCGCGCACCCACAGTTCTGGAATCCAGGCATTAGGAGGCCGGCTCCAAATTGTGTGAGGGCTCAGATCCCTCTAGAAAGTAGCAGCCAGTGTAGCAGTGGGTTTGCAGCCTGGCTCCCTCCATGGAATCCCCTGCCCAGACGAAAATGACTCACACCCCAAGCCTCTGAGGACCTGATCATTCATCGGTGAGTCCACTAAAGGCCCAAAGGAGGCTCTTGGCACAATCAGGAGTTAAGCAAAGCCCACTTGTACCACCTCAACTGCTTGTTTCACCCGTTTCTCATTCCTGGTATTGGGTTGGTCAAAAAGTCCGTTTGGCTTTTTCCATAAAATAAGAGACACATTTTTCATTTTCACCAATAACTTTATTGATTTGGATATTTTGAGTATGTCAGCTATGTCCTGCTATTGGCTTCTAGTGGGTAGAGGCCAGGGGTGCTGCTAAACATCTTCCAATGCATAAAACAGCCCCACAGCAAAGAATTATTTGGCCAAAATGTCAAGAGTACCAAAAAATCTGGCAAACCACTTTGGACATGCTCAATCAGTCACAGCATCTTCTCTATAAACTGCACAAATCTTTTTTTGCATTTCAGTTGCGTTTTTACCTTTCTTGAAATAATAAAGCATAATACACTTAAAATGTTGTGTATTTTCTTCCATCCTCAGTATTAAAATGGCTGCACAAAAATTCACCAATTTTGATAAGTTTTTTTAAATGCATGCTGGTAGGACAGCTGTCACAGTACAATCTAACAAAAGTGTTTCGAGTGAAGTTAAAGACAGCTAGGCACTACTAGAGCCACTGTACGGAAAAAAGTAAAAAAACTTTTTGGCCAACCCAATACGAGGGCACCAAGGGTAATTGTGCCCCACATCCTGCACCCCCATGGAAACCTGCGCTCAGGAAAGGACCTGTGACCCTCCCGATGGAGGCCTGAGTGAATGACAGAACTTGCATCCCTACTTGCTCCTAGGGTGGCCATCTATTCAGGCCTCCAGAGAGAAAAGAGGCCCTCAGAGCAGAATTGCAGGCTTGGCTGGGGTGGGTGTGCAGGGGGAGGGGCTCACTAAGAGCCAGTCCTCTTCACCCAATGGGAGGGAGTTTAAGAAAGCCACGCATACCTTACTGAGCCCTAAGGAGCGCACAGTGGAGCTGAAGCGACAAAACCCACAGAAAAGGCCTAGATAAAAATTCCAGACAGGATTCAGCACTTCTTCCTGCAGAGCGGACTGCAGAGGAAGGGGTAGGTTTCTCACTCCTAAGGTTCCCTTCCATGTCCACTGGCTATGATGCCCTGGGCCTCAGTCACCCAGAGCAAGTGAGACTTGGTGGTGGGTTGGGGGGGTCGTTGTCAGCCCAGTTCGGGTGTTAGTTCACAGGCCCATGTGGCTTCATGCTAAGCTGCTCCCTCCCCAGAGCCTTCATCAGGGAAGGAGATGATGCTCTGGCCTCCATCGGGGTTTTTATTTCTCAACTTGTTCTGAGGTTGGATGAGTGAAAGGGGGGGACCTTTGGAGACCTATGGAGAGACCGCTCAGGGAGCACCTGTGGACCGTCAAAGCTATGGATGTTCAGAGGCAGGGAGGCCAGGTGGACCGAGAGATCCGGCGAGGCTTAGCTGAGGAGGCGAGCTCTCAGAGGCTGAGTTGAACATGACCCAGGAGGAAAAGGTGGGCACTTTGGTCAGGAGCTCCCGAACCAAGGCACAGAGAGAAACAGAGACAGGAAATGGCCAAAAGGCCAGTGTGGCCGGAGCCCAGGACTTCCTTGGAAGAGGCGGCAGGTGGGTGAGGACGGATGACAGGACTCCTAGCAGTCAGTAGAGACTAGATTGGCCGGTTGGTCAAAGCGTGTTTTCCAAAGGCTTGCTGGGCTCAGGGGAACTGGCTGGAGGCAAAGTCAGCGACAGAGGCTGCTGTGACGGGGTCCGCAGTTCCCCAATTCCAGGATGTGGGTCTGGCCTGGGGAAGTGGCGCTAAAAGCCAGTTCGAGGAGACCATGTAAAGCCTTCCAGAAGAAGAACACGCCCACGGAAACTGGCTGGCAGGGAAGCGGGAGACAGTCCAGGAAGACACAAAGGTTGTCCTTGAATCACAGCAGCGGGTGAGCACAGCCCAGGCAGGGACTGGTGAGCCACTGGGAGAGCCTACTGGGAAAGTCGCAAGTGTGAGTCACTGGATAGGATGTGCTCTTTCCCATGAGAGGAAACAGAACCAGAAAAGGAACAAATGGGAAAATGAGCATCTCTAACCATCAAAGAAAGACAGATTGAAGCCACAATGAGAGTTTGGCCCATCAAATAAAAAGGAAAATTTAAATGACAGTGGACAGGCAGTTAGGAACATGAAAATGGGTTGCCTCATGCAGGGTTTCTCAACGGGGTGAGTCTAGTTGACCCCAGCCCAAGCGATATGGCAAGTAGGTATCACAAACCCCCAAAACATTAGTTCTGTGAAAGCAGACAGAGGAAAAGCTCCATCCACTTAGATATCAATGCAATATTGTCTATAAATATTGGCAGTAACCCAAATATCACCATGGAATAAATTAATTGAACATAAGGTATTACCCCACACAATTTTATGCCACCAATAAAAACAATGAAAGCTATATATCAACATGGAGAATGTCTAGTATGTAACAGTCAGTGAAAAATAATCAGGCCCGAAACTCTGTTCACAGCATAGTTATAATTATGCAAGAAGAGTTGCATGTAGAAACAAACCAGAGTAAAATATACCAAGAAAAGAAGCTTTCCCTCTTTTCTGCAGTTTCCCAAGGAGTATGCATGGCTTCCATGACAAACATACCTACAGAAAGCAGTGCAACTTTTTCAGGAAAAAAACACACGTGGGCAGGTCATGAAGCTGGGCAACTCTGCACTGTGCTGCCCTGCACCCTGGAGGCACCCTCCCACCCTCCTTGGAGCTCACCCTCCTGGTGGATTTCTAGAAGCTGGAGCCTCATGATAGAGAGCCAGGGGCAGCACTGGGCATGGTCCCTATGTCGGCTTCATCCTCTCCTGTCTCGCCAGCCTGTCTTGTCTCCACATCTACCTTGGCTGACCCACGCCCTGACTTCCAGGGCGCAGGGCCGGGTTTTCCCTTTCCCCGTGGCCCGTGAGGGTTCTGGTCTCTGGGCAGAGTCTAGAGCTCCCCCGGGCTCCTCCCTCGGTGCTTGGAGAGAGGTCGCCACGCCCCTTCACCGGCTCCCCGCCTCCACATCGGTATCTATAGCTCCCACCTCTCCAGCTGGGCTTCCAGCCCTGTCGCACTGCTGAGATGCCCAAGATCCACTGAGATGGAAAAGCCGATGGTCGTTTCTCTGTTCTTGTCCTACTTTTCCTGCTTAGTACCATCCCATACAGTGACCATCCCTTCCTCGGGACTCTTGCTTCAAGAGACTTCCAAAAAAAAAAAGATACTCTTGCAGTTTTCCTCCTACCTCAACTCCCCCGACTCAGTCTCTGTTCCCAGCTCCTTCATGTCCCTAAGCCCTGGACCAGGACCGAGTCTCCTTGCCGTCCCTCTCCACTTCCTCTGCCCTCCGAACTGGCCTTGTGGCTCTGGATGCCACCTCCATTGTGATGTCTCCCAAATGCTGTGCCTTGAGCTCCATCCCTCCAGCAGCAGCACTCCAACACCTGGAACATCCAATAGCATCTTAAAAGGAACGTGGCCACCCCCGAAGTCTCCTCATCTCCAGGGGCAGTACCTCCATCTCCCCAGCGGCTCAAAGCAGCACCTGACAGTCACGCCGGGTGCTGCTCTCCTTCCCCTGCATCCATTCCTCAGTGAGCTCAATGACTCCCACCCCAAATACATCGCAGATCTCCCATCATCCCGGGCCAAACCACCGCCCCCTCTCACCGGGGCCGCTGGTCTCCCCGCTTCCGCTGCTGTCCCTACAATTCTTCCCAGGCAGCCAGAGGAATTGTCTAAAAGTGTAAATCCCCACCTGTCATTCCCCCACTTAAAAGATCAGCCTTCCAAGAAACAAGGCTTCAGCTCCCTTCTCTGCCCTACTCTGCTGTCGCTGCTGCCATTCTGTGTGACATGAGGAGTCCCAGCCAGTGCACAGGCAAGAGAAACAAAGGCAGAAAGATTGGAAAGGAAGAGGCGAAGCTGTCTTTATTCACAGATCACATTATTGTGAATGTAGAAAACTACCGGAACTAATAAGTAAGTTTAGCAGTGTCACCGAATACAAGACGAATACATAAAAATCAACGGTGTTTTCATAAACGAGTAATACACTATTGGGAAATTCTAAAAATTTTAAATTCTATTTGCAACGTATCCAAAAACTAAAAATACGAGCAACTCATGTAATGCAAGATATACAGGACTATAAATTAATGCTGAGAAAAATTAAAGAAGACCTAAATAAATAGAAAGATATGCCATGTTGCCATGACCGGTTTATCTCAGTGGGTCAGGTGTCCTGCCGCAAACTGAAAGATCACCAGTTCAATTCCCCAGTGAGTTGGGGCACACACCTGGGTAGCCGGCCAGGTTTCCGGTTGGGGGTGTGCAAGAGGCAACCACTCAATGTATCTCCTGCATACTGATGTTTCTCCCCCTCTCTTTCTCCCTCCCTTCCCCTCTCTCTAAAAATATATATATTTTTTTTTAATCCAGCGCCGGAGAGCAGGAAAGGGTGCTCAGGGAAACGTGCCAAGACTGCCAGGACCAAGGCTGGAACAAGGGGCTGAAGCCTTTCCCTCCTGGGGCCGAGAACAAGGCAGCGCCCTCAGCCTTTGTGTTGTGCTTGGGAGGCGGCAGTTGGCCCACACCAAATCTGATGCTTCCTTACCACCACGCACTGACTCTCTGACACCCAAGGCCTGAGGGGTGATTCAAGTTCAGGAGCGCATGTGTGGCCTTTGAAGAAGAGGAGTCCATCCTCTGCTCCCTCCTCCCATGCTCTCCTTCGTCCGGGATGGCAGTTGCCTTCCCAACACTGTCTTCTCTTGGCTCCCTGAACCCCAAGCTTTTTTTTTTTCTTTTTTTAAATTGATTCTAGGGAGAGGGGAAGGGAGGAAGAAAGAGAGAGAGAGAAACATCGATGTGAGAGAGAAACAATCAGTTGCCTCTTACACGTGCCCCAACTAGGGATCAAATCCACAAACCCAGGCATGTGCCCTGACCGGGAATCAAACCAGCAACCTTTTGGTCTGCAGGACAATGCCTAACCAATTGAGCCACACTGGTCAGGGCTCCAAGATTTTGACTATTAGAAAACCTTCTGGGTAAATGGCAGGACACCCTCAATGTCTGCACTGTGTAGGCCTTGGCAGGGCGTAGGTCTTCCCAGCCCCAGGGCCTTTGCACTTGCCATTCCCTCTGCCTAGGATGCCCTTCCTCCTGCTCTTCTTATAGCCAACTTCTTGTCATCCATCCTCTGCAGAGCGTGCCCTTCTCAGAGACCTTCCAAGGTCCTCCTGTCACTGTCACCCCACTTTGGCTATGGGTTCTGTCATTATAGAAGGATTCCCATCTGCTTGGCTTGCCCCAGCCAATAGCCAAGGGGGGCCTGTCCCAGTAGATGCTCTGGGCAAACCCCTCCCTTCATCATGTGCAGTGAGCAGCCCTGTGCCTCAGGTTCCTGGGTCCCTCCATGGCCCTGTGAGGATGGACTGGTTCTCTGGACCCACCTGGCTGCCATTGGACAGGGTCTCCTCTGCCTCACCTGTCCTCCGTGGTAGCCCTGGCTAGCTTCACTGCACGGACCACTAGACCCCGGCCTGTCTGGGGGGCCTCAAGTGCAGGTGGGCAGCTCCCTCAGACAGGGGCTTTGACTCCAGCTAGAATACCCTTTTCCCAAATCTTCGTCTAACCAAATCCAGCTTACCCTTCAAATTTATAGGTCACCACCTCTGGGAAGGCTTCTATGATTGTCACCAGTCAGAAGTAGCATTCATTCTTCTGACCCCCTCTAGCAGCGAGGGCGGTGGCTGAGGGCCTGGGCTCGGCGTCTCCCTGTGCGCTAAGGGAGGCGGCCCAGGTAAAGCCCCAGCGCCTTCCTGGCACACAGCAGGCGCTCAGTAAACGGCAGCTGTTCATCATGACGCTGTGGTCCCTGCCCCCTCCACCCAGGCGGGGCCACCGCTCCCTCAAGCTCTGGCACACAGTAGGCACACATCTACTGAATGCTCACCCGGGTGACCAGCAGGTGGCCTCACACCCCAATTAACCTGCCCTGACCAGCTGCTCTGAGCCCCACGGAATCCGTTCCCTTGAGTCACCCGCTGCCTTCTCCTGGTCAGGGGAATAGAGAGGGCAGAACTGGCAGAGTCCCGGCAGCTTGGTGTGCCACCTAGCAGACACTTGGGCTGCACTGGTGAGCAAGGCCTTTGGACTTGGCCACCCCCCTCCCGTTCTCCACCACAGCCCTGCCCACCCTTGCGAAATTTGCTCCCATTGAAGAGGTAAGAAAATTGAGGTCCGGCACAGCGTTTGACACGCCTGAGTCCATAGAGCACTCCCACAATCCGTCAATTATCTGGCCCTGATTCATCAACGTCTCATTTTACTGATGGGGAACTTCAAAAAAAGTGGGATAGCCTTGCCCAAGATTTCGTGCACACCAAAGCTCAGCTCTAAGCAAAATAACCCCGTACGCAGCGGGGGTGATGGGCTTCCCAGAGCCTCCCTTGCCTGCTGGTCAGAGGGGGAAGAATTTTACCCTGCTGGGTTCAGGGGCAGCTGCGAGGGTGCCCTAGGGATGCAAAGGCAGACAGGTCTGGAGCCAGCTACCGGGGGCCGGTGCCCCTTCCCCACGCCTGCCACAGAGGGAGCTTCAAGACGGATTGGAAACATCGAGACCCCTGCAGGGGTTGTGCCAGGCTGCATTTGAGGCTCAACTGTGACACTACAGTGGAAGGGCTGAAGCGAGGGTGGAGAGGGGCTGGTGTGGAATAGCAATGAGCCCGGCCCCTGGAAACCAGCCAGCACCAGGTTGGCAAGACAGAGAACTCTGCTGTCGACTGGGTCGGGGGGAGCAGCATCACTCTGAAGAAGTGCCACGCACACACACAACCAGTCACACGTGCACATGTATGAATATACCTCTTATGGATTCTTTGTTGAAAGCTCCCAGGGAAGTCACATGGAGCACACGCAAATGCCTATGTCTGAACAGGTTGATGTGAACGTGTGGCCACTTGGCTTCTTAGCTCACCTGACACCAACCGATTGTCGGGGATTTGTTTCCACTTCACAGACAGCCACACTGAGGTCCAAAGAGGGCGACTAGGCCAGGTATCCAGTCTCTGAGCCTGGGACTGTGACCGCTGTGCCCAATGCCCACGATCTGGGGGCCCGGCCCTGGGCTGGACTTGCTGCTAGTCCAGCTCCTCATGAGCTCTTGGAAGTGACCCAGCAGACTGGGGACTTGGGGGCAATCTTTCCTTGCTTTTCTCTGCCAATCGGCTCTGCTGCACACCCTCCCCACTCCCACCAGGGCACGGGAGGAGGCATGGCCTCTCTCCTGCAACAGCCATGGGCCAAGCATGGCCAGGACGAATCCGTCCCCGGGAGAGGCAGGTAGACAGACACCGGAACAGAAGCCGAGACTGCTGAAGCTATGGTCTTGTGTGTGAAGGCCGTGCAGGCGGAAGGTCAGGGCCGGCCCCGGGGAGAAGCTCAGGCAGGCAGAGCTGAGGGGCACACAGTCCCTGCAGTTCTGCGTGACCCTGCAACCTATCAGCCACTGGGGCTCATAAATTCCCTCTTTGGCTTTAACTGGTCCATGGCACCTCCCCATCAAGCCACATCCTTTCTTCACAGTCGGCCTCAAGCCTGAGATTCCACAGGTATTTGTGTGTTATTTTACTCTTCTCCCTCTGGAGTGTGAACTCCCTGAAGTGAGACTCCTGCCCTGGCTCTCCCGCTGCCTTCCCCACCCCAGCACGGGGTCTCAGGCACAGTGAGTGCTCAGTAGCTAAGGGAAGGAGCCTGTCTGTTTGTCTGCAGCTTTGTGACCAGACAGACTCTGTCCACCTTTGCATCTGGTCATCCATTTGCAGATGGAGTCCACCATGAGGGTCAGTCTGAACTACAGCCTCCGTGAGACTTCCAGAACTCACATGGCGAGCTGGAGGTCCTTCAGAGGGTGCTCCGCCCTCTGTGAAGCCTAGCACGGAACGGAGGGCAGGAAGCCCATCTGCTGCTGTTCTGGAGAGCAGGCCCTTGGTAGTGAGGCCCCACGGGTGGAGAAAGCCTGATTTTCTGCGTGGAAAAGCCCAGAAGTAAACTTGGGACCAGATCACTTTCCCTCGAGCAACTTTAAGCACTTCTCTCCTTGGCGGCTAAGGTTGCTGGGGTGGCAAAGGGTGCCAGCACGAGCCATTCTCCCAGCACCGCACTCTGTGCTGCCCATGCATCATCGGCCGGAGCCCCCGGAGGCTTCCCAGGGTGGGCACCGGCATCCCCACTACACAGTTGAGGAAACCGAGGCAGGAAAGCTGGAGGACTTGTCCAAGGTCGCCAGGCTAGGAAGCAGCACACCTCTCAGGAGTGAGCCTGTCCCCGCCTTCTAGCATCTCCGCACCTCCCCCACACCCCGAGGGAGGTGGAGGAAGGCAGGTTGCTGCAGAAGTCAGAGCCAGATGAGCTCTCTCAGAAATCTGGGCAGTTTCAAGACAGGACCTGGGAGAATATGCCAGTCAGGGCCCCCCTCGAGGCTGCCCGCAAGGGCCCCTGAGGGTTGAGGGTGCTCTGTTGCTAGAGTAGTCAAAAGACAGTCTCCAGCGTCCCGCCCCCTCCCCTCCCCAACATTCTCGCTGCCAAATGAAATCTGGCAGCTTCTGAAAATAGCTCAGCGCTGCAGCAGGCACCGTGCCTGCCCTTCAGCAGGCTGGCACACAGCTGGGGGTGGCCACTGTGGGAAAGGCTGGCACACACGGAGCTGGGGGTCAGCATCACACATGTGCACCGGCCGGCACAGAGCTGGGGGCGCAGGGCGGCGGTCATCCCTCCGCTCCTCTGACCTTCCCATGCCTGGAGAGGCCACGGTGGCACTGGAGCCAGCCTGGCACACTCACCGGGCCGAGGTCCCCTCCGCAGCAGAGATAAAATCACCAGTGGGTGGGAGCGGCTGCCCTTGGGCCACTTTTGTCCACTCATACAGACAAAGAGAAACCCAGGAACTGGGGCAAATGCCAACATGGCGTTTATTAACAGTGCTGTCCTGTGTGACGTGGTCTAGGGTATCCCAGCCAGTAAAGAGGGGAGGAGCCAGGTACCAGGCTGGGAGTGAGGCACTTGTCAGACCCGTGTCAGGGGTGGCGTGGGGCTGGGGAGGCCTGGGCTGGTGAGGAGGAACGCTCTCTGCTCCAGCACAGCTCAGGGGCAGACTTTCAAAGTGTCACTCAGCAGCCCTCCACTGCCTCGGGTCTGGTCTGGAGTAGTAAAAGAGACCCCTGGTTAACAGGGAGCCTCTTGGCCCTGCCCCCAGCCATCCCCTCTCACAGAAGTACCCGAGTCCACCAGCACAGGGTGGGGAACGAACCACTACAGAGAGGGGCTCACCTGCCTGGGGTCCCATGAGCAGGTGGGGGCAGAGAAACTGTATTAGTTTTTGTCACAGTGACATTTTCCAAAGTAGAAAAGCATTAAAAATACCTCTCCCCCTCAGCTGAGATGAAAGGCCGCTCTTTGGGTCAGGGCTAGTAACAGGAGGGCTGGGCCTGGGGACGGTGGAGAAAGAGCTCCAAGGGCCCAGTGGGATGCGATTGCAGCAAGATAGGGCCGGACCACCCAGGGAGGAAGACAGACGGCCCCTGTGGCCTCTGGGAGGCCAAGGAGGCTAAGCCTGCGGGGGGCGAGCAGTGGGAGAAAGACCAGCCTCCCTGGAAGGCAAAGGCAGAGAGACACTCAATTGCCCCTTCTCCCTGCCCCGCGCACTCACTCAGCATTCAGACCGCAACTCGGTCCCTGGTCACCATGGCAACCAATGGCCCGATGCCTTTCCCAAGGCCAGGCCCATCAGCCCACACCATAGGGAGGGTGTCTTCTCAGAAGGAGGGACACCCAGCCACAACTGCTGGTGGCCTACAAGTCTATAGCCACACCCGGGGCAGGACAGAGCTGGGGCTGTCAGGCCACTCTAGGTGAAGGCACTGCAGATTCGGCAGGCAGCTCCCCAGCCCCGGGAGCTGCCCCTCTCTAAGTCCTGAGCCTCAGCTGGGGCTCTGAAGGAGGCTTGGGGTCACAGTCCCCCGTCCTGAAGTCGTAAGTGACAAATTAAAAACACAACAAAATAGTCCTTTTGTTTAAAAAAATAATGGCCCTGGGCCCCCGGAGGCAGGGCCCCAGCGCACTGCCGCCCGTCCGCCAGGCTCAGAAGCCGGTTGCTCCTCGGCCCCAGGAGCTACTGGTTGCTGCAGCCCTGCGAGGCCGAGGAGCCGCCTGCCTGCTTCTTCCTCCGCTTGTTGAGGAGCCGGTTGTTAGAGGCCTTCAGGTCCTTGATCTTCACCTGGTCGTAGTCCACTCGCATGGTGGCCAGGGCGCTGGTCATCTCCTCCTGGGGGCAGATGTCAGGACATGGGGACCTCAAGAGCCATCACCCTCCTGCCCAGGCAGGCCCTTTATAACGTCAGTGATGGCAATGGCCACCTCTATGGCCCAAGTAGCCACTGCGTGCCCAGCACTGGCCTGTCCATCTGCACCACACGATCCTCCCACAGTCCTTTGTGGTGGGCACCAGGCTGATCCACTAAGGCACAGGAAGTGCCTTCATGCCTCCCTGGGACCACACCAGGGCAGCTAGGACAGGGGCCTGGAGCAGTGGAGACTGTGAGCGCCACCCAATAAGTACCTGTCACCTACTCAGAACCACAAGCCTGCAGGGGACACTCTCTTACGGGGCACGCAGGGCACTGGAGCCTGGAGACTATGCCCTGGGAGTCCAGGGGCTCTGGGCCGCTGTCCCATAGGCTCGACCCTGGCCTCTGCTGAGACTAAAACCAGGCTGGACACCCTCCTGAGTATTGTAGGTTCTAAGATAGGTTCTAGCCAAAGCTCAGGGCCAAAGGCCGTTCACTGAGCCCCTGGCCCAAACCCCCCTTCATGGAGGGAGTGAGCCTGGGGTGCCACCCTGAGGGGTGCAGGGCAGCTCAAGGCTCCACAAGCCTCGGTGGCCCCACCCCCACCCCCCAGTGCAGTCACAGACACCCTGTGCACGGGGCACAGAGCAGGAGCCAAAGACCCAGGCTCTGGCCACCACTCTGGAGTCCCATTTTCCAAAACCCCGGAACCTGCAGGGAAACTGAGGCCGAGTCCACCCACCTTAACGTCGTCCCAGTGGTCTTTGTCCTCCTGCAGCACTCGGGCCGTGTGGAGCGGGGTCTGCGGCACCACCATGGATTGCTGCAAGGAGGCCCACGCCCACGGGTGAGAACGTGCGTACCCCTGGGACTTCACTGGCCACCCCTGCCCCGCACCCCTTCCTCCAGTCTCCGATGGGGTAACCGAGGCTCAGGGAGGTGAGAAAGCCTGACTGGAGCAGTGGCAAAGCGCGGCTGTAGGCGGGGCACAGCCACACATCTGGGGCCCGCGCCAAGCCTCCCGAGCCATCACCCTCCCGCCGGGCAGCCCCGCTGGCCACCCTGCCAGCCACAGGCCCGGGAGGCACTCACGTTGATCCAGGGGTGGTTCATGAACTGTGCGATGGTCAGCCGCTCCGTGGGGTCCGTCTTCAGCAGCAGGCGGATCAGCTGCTTGGCTGTGGAGGAGGGGCGTGGTGAGGTGGTGGAGTTCCCCGAGCCGGCCCCCACCACCGCCCTCGCAGGCCCCCAGCTCTGCGTGCACTCCCCAGTTCCTAACCCACAGTCACGGTGAGCTAGTAACTGTTTCTCCTTGCAAGCCTGTCAGTGTCCGGGGTCCTTTGTCAAGCAGCAATGAATAACTGACAGGGAAGGTTTGTTTGCAGTCCCCACAGGGAAAATATGAATGAGGCACGGCACTTAGCGGAAGAGTTGAGGAGGCAAATTTTGCGCCTACTTGACAGGTAGAGAAATTGAAGTTCAAAAAAGTCCGAGGACTCGCCTAGGGCCACACAGCTGGGATGTGGGGGAGCCAGCGTTTGCACACAGGTCGGTCTGACACCAAAGTGGCATCTCCCAGAATGAAGGTTGATGGGGTCTGGGCAGAGCAGTCACTCACCATCCTCGGAGACGTCCGACCACTCAGGGTTGGGGAAGCCATACTGGCCGAGGCGGATCCTCCTCTTCATCCCTGGAGAGATGGCCTGGCCCGTGTTGGAGTAGAAGGGTGGGAAGCCGCACAGGCTGGGGGAGGGCAGAGGTCACTTGGCACAGGTGTGGGGGTAGTGCCAGAGGGACCCTTTCTCCTCCCCAAGTTCCTGATTGGGGAGACAGGCGGTGAGACACCACCTCTGCCCCGCCCCCCAGACTCTTCCCAGCCCCCTGCCCTTGTACGGGGAAGCCCCCAGGCAGCCTGCAGAAGGGGCGTCCTGTGACCGGAAGAGGAGGGCAGCATGTGTGAGGAGTGGCCCGCTCAGGTGCTCAGCAAGGGCATGTGGCACTGAGGTACTGTGGCAGGGTGGGGTGGGGGTTGCTGTGCAGGAGGTGGAGGAGGTCGTACTCACAGGATGTACATGATGACACCCAGGGACCACATGTCACACGACTTGTCATACTTCTGTGGACCCAGGACCTCAGGAGCTATTGGAGCAGAGGGCACAGCGAGGCTCTCAGCTCCTAGGGCCTTGGAGCCCAGGCAGGAGCCTGAAGCCTGGGCCAGGTGGAGAGCAGTCACCCAGGCCGGGGTGGGGGGGGGGGGGGGCGGGGCCCAGAGCAGACTGGTGTCTGGCACCTTCTGGGAAGGCAGCATGTGTGTGAAATTCAGGGAGGAAAAACAGCTCCCAGAAAAAAATTAACCCACACTGAGGCTGAGCTGCGAGGAATGATAGTCTCCCAGCTCCTTCGGGCTGGGTGCGGCCTAGATGAGGGGAGGGGGAGAGGCGGCCAGTCTGGGGCTTGGTGAGGTCCTGTCATAGGTGAAAGGGCCTCAGCCACCAGCTTTCCTGTGTCCCTTGCCCCCTGAAGAAACGGGGCAACGAGGAACGGGGGGTAGGGCTCTAGGCTGTCATCTTGGCTACCGTCCCACGGTGCCTCGGTGTTGCCGTGAGGGCAATGAGATGGGTAGGTCAGAAGACTAAGTGAAAACACTGCAAAACATGTCCTGATAAACAGAGTGCCATTTCCATGGTCTCTGGGGCTCCCTGTCCTTTCAGCAGCTCTCGGAAGGCTCGCATGAGGGAGAGCCCTTGGTGAAGGGGGTCGTTAGCCACTCTCAAGCGGGGCACTTTCAGTCCGGGCTTTTCCAGGTCTGGGGACTGCCCACTCACAGGGGAGCAAAGAACTTCTCCAGGAAGCATGGGCATGCGCACACCCCAGATCCCATCCATGGCCTGGCCTAAGGGACCCTCTCCCACAAGACAGGTAGCCGGTGCCCTGAGTCCCTCTCACACAGGAGGCAAGGCCTGCCCACTTTCTGAGTATGAATCCCAGGAAGATAAGAACCGGAGAAGGAGAAAAACAGCCGCAGCTGGGCTCCGTCCAGAGCCGGTGGCAGCCTTTTATCACGTATATATTTAGAGCTGCTGTGATGTCATTCAGCTCACAGGCCACAGCCAGAATTTTCCTGGATCTATTTTCGAAAGCAGAAGCTAAAGTTTGGGAGAATATTTTTGCAACCTCCGGACCCCCGCCCCCCCATCACTGCCTCCAGGCAGACAGAATCCCCCTCCCTCCTTACAGGGCTTTAACCCTTTGACTTCTGCAACCCAGCAGCTGCCCTACAGCACCGTAGGGTCCAGTGGGGGTGGGGAGATACACAGCATGTCCCCAGGACTCACCCACATAATAGGGAGTGTAGCAGGGTGTCTGCAGGGCATTCTGGGTGGTCTCCTTGGCAAAGCCGAAGTCAGTAAGCTTGAGCTCTGCGTCTTTCTCCTTGGACGTGTAGAGCAGGTTTTCAGGCTGCACCAGGAGAGAAAACATCGGTCCAGAGTTAGGCACCAGGTGGGGGCAGAGTCCCAAGGTGACCTTCAGCCAGACTTCCTCCCTCGCTCACTGCAATCAATGCAGGGGGAATCAGTCTATCTCCTGAAAAAGACCTGGGCCTTTGTCACCAACAACATGGGACAAACGTATAGAAAAGACCGAGGTGGTTGGAAGGTAATATCCCCTTTCACAGAGGGGAAACTGAGGCAAGGGTTCAAAGTTGTAAAGAACGAGTGCCACAGAGAGCCCAAGGGCAGGAACTCCTGAACCTGCATTGGTGATCCCGCCATGAAGTGCTAAGTGAGGGTTCCGGGGGAAGGCAGGCTGCTCGCGAGACAGCGCTGCCTGGCACAGGTCCTGTACCCAGCCCGGAACAAGCCCGCGGGGCAGCCCCACCTAAGGATGCTCAGCGCGGAAGCCCCCGCTGTTTAGGCCCCAGGAGCTGCCCAGAGACAGTTCTTCCCAGTTGGAGAAAACAGAGGGACAGACGGATGAGGGCAGTGGGGAGGTCTGCATGGAGGAGGCAGCCCTGACGCTCGTTTTTAATTAATGCGTAGGAGCCAAGCCCGTGGAGAAGAACAGAAGGACAGGGTGTTGGCTAAAGTTAACAGTGTGGAGAGACCTTGGATTGGGAGAAAACAGGGAAGCAGGTTTTGTCTACACAAGGGAACCTCTTCTGCTGAAACTTTTCCTTCCCTTGGGGAAAAAGGAAGCCAGAAGCCAAACAAAGCCAGGGTTCCGCAGGTGAGCGTATCGTGGCTGCCTGTGTATCCAGGATCCAAGGAGAACTGTGGGGCTGGCAAGACCCAACCAGAGGAAGGCCCTGACGCAGCAGCTGGCCTGCAGCTCTCCTCCGCCCAGTCCCAGGAGGAGACAAGCCGTAGGAGGCCACACTCCTGGCCTGGGCAGAGGGCCCAGGGCTTGCAGATTCTGCTCCAGTGGTGGCTGGCATGTACACCCATTGGCAGGGCAGCTTCAGTTTGCATTTCATGGGGCTGATCCTGACGACTTCTAAGACCCAGTCCTCCCCGGACAGGAAACTGGGGGAGCCAAGCTCCAGCGTGGCTGGGAAGCCCATTCATCATCCACCGGGAGAGCGAGCAGGCCTAACCTATCGAAGCTGCGGCTGGTACTTCACAGAAGCCTCAACAGTGTTGGCAGCCCCAGTCTGAGGCCCAGCCCATCATGAGCACACAAAATTCCCTGCTGACTGAACAAATGAAGGAATGAACCCCAGTGTGGCAACTTCATGGCCTTGGGCAAGATAATCTCTCTCTGAGCCTTGGTTTTCCCATCTGTCAAATGGGCAATGGCACCTAACCTCACAGGGCTGGGTGAGGGTTAAACGGGATGCTTGCCAGGGCCTCCTGGCTTGCAATGGGCACTCAGCAGTGCCTGCAGCTATGGGCATTGCATTATTTGAAGGAATCAAGGAGACCCATCTGGCCAGGGCAGAACTGAGCATGCCGGAGCCAGGGAGAAGAGGCTGAGAAGGCCAGCCTGGGCCAGGAAACAGAGGCCCTGAAAGGACTAGGCCCCTAACAAGCAGGTGCTGAGAGCCATTGGGGGTTGTGGATCATACTGCCCCTGGTCCCCCCGCCTGGGTCCTGGAGCCTCACCTTGA
Organism: Mormoops blainvillei; assembly: GCA_004026545.1. NCBI lineage: Eukaryota > Metazoa > Chordata > Mammalia > Chiroptera > Mormoopidae > Mormoops > Mormoops blainvillei. The sequence continues at coordinate 429,050 of PVJD01000432.1, forward strand.
CATCTCGGTGGGCAATATTCTGGCTGTGCAGGAACTGGATGGCGGTACCGATATCACGCATGATCCCTGCAGCTTCTGCAGACACGGGGGGGGAGGGCGGGGGCGGTGCCAGTCAGAGGGTAGCAGCCTGGGGACTTCCCTGTTTCCCCCGGGGGGCCGCACAAGATGGTGGTAGCACCCCTGCAACCCAGGACCCCATCCCATACGCCTGCCCCGTCACCTTAATTTCCCTGGGGACGCCCTCAACTACCTAGCCCCCTTCCCTCGGGCCTGGGCTACCTCTCCCCAGCTTGGCTGCTGGTCAGCACCAGAAGCTTTGGGGCCTCCTCCCATGGCCACCGAGAGCCCATCTCCAACAAGGTGTCACAGACCCACGGAACTCCTTGGGGCAGGGACACTGTCTCACTCTCTCTTGTGCAGCTGGGGGGACTGAGGTACAGAGAGGAGCAGGGCCGTGCCCAGCAACACAGCAGCCCGGTGTGGTCCGTCTCGGCCCAAATCCGCCCCCACCCCGCCCCGATCCAGCTGCACACGTGTACCTCTCTCAGTGAAAGCCTGGTCACCTCGCTCCTGGATCCTGCTGAACAGCTCGCCCCCCTCCATGCTGTAAGAGAAGGGGGCTCTCAGCAGGGAGGGGAGGCTCAGGCATCAGCCCGCCCCTGCCCCACATCAGGGGCCCAGGTCCTGCTGCTCTTCCCCTGAGGAACAGTCACTGCCAGCTTCCCTGTGCCCGAGCGACCTGGGGCATGGTGGCCCGTCAGCCTGGTTGAACTGAACTGTCAGAACTAGGGAGGGCGGTGAGCACAGATCCCCCCCCCCGACCCGAGGAGCCCTTGTATTTCCAGTGGCACTGCCCCCGCCGGGCTGAGACCTGGGCAACCTCCCCACAACACAAGCCTCAGTTTCCCCCAAATGGGGGATGTCACTTATCACCATGACGACTGTTTTCTGAGCACCTACTGTGCGTCGTGCCCTGGGTAAACGTTTTGTGCACGCTGCTGTGTGACCCTGGGCTGGTCCCTTCACCTCTCTGTGCCTCCATTCCCTCTTTCGTAAAATGGGGATGGTAGCACCAGCCTCACAGAGTCTTGAAGGCCTTCAGCAACACACTGGGGGCGCTTGGAATGGAGTGAAGCGCTGGGGGAGCGCCACGTTAAGATCCCCCTCCACAGTTTACATGGGAGTTGCAGGGAGTCAGGGAGGTTAGCAGCTGCCCAGGGTCACACAGCTAGTGGGGGGCGGAGCCAGGGTCTGAGCCCAAAATCTGACTCAAGAGCTACTAACCTGTAGGATAAAGTGGGCCCCAAAGAGAGACGAAGAGGAGCGGGAGGCCCAGACATGGGCCAGGATCTAAGGGAGGCGAGGGCTCAGCCACAGCGCTAGTGGGAGGAGCCCTGGGTGGAGGAGGCCTTGGGCTGGGTTGTCGGTTCTGGGCCCTGACTACCAAGCATCTGGCGGGACCGCAAACCCCGGGAGGAAGGAGAAAGCTGAGGGGACTGTATGTCCCGCTCTTCCCCACAACCTCCCCGCCTACATTCAGGCTTGGCGCCTTCTCTGGCAGCTCATCCAGCCCCTCCTCACAGAGTGGAGGTCACCCCAGGGAGGCCATCTTCCAGCAAGGTTCCTCCCAGCCCGTGAGGCGCCTCCTGGCAGCATCCAGGGACAGGGCCTGCAGCTGCCCCTCTGCTACTCCTCAGGGGCCGGGGTCCCTCCTGGGGCTGCTGTCTGGAGAGAGAGTCCCTGGAAGAATGGCAGGAGCCCAGGGACCGGGGGAGCTGACCAGGCACAGGTGGGCGGCGTACCACTCCATGACGATGAGGAGGCAGCGCTTGCCGTGGTGCATGTTCTCGTAGACGTCCAGGATGCGCACGATGTGCGGGCCACCCGAGGCCTGCCAGTGGTGCTCCACCTCCTGCCGGGCCTTGGGGCTGTCGTACAGGAGCTGGGGGCAGGTCAGTACAGAAGGTCAGGCTCACAGCAACCGCCCAGGTGGTGCCACTGCCCTCACTTTGCAGAGGACGACGTGGAGGCTCAGAGAGACCTGCGGTCTGCCCAAGGTCACCCAGCTTATGAAGGACAAAATGAGGACTGGGATCCAGGTGTCCCTGACTTGTGGTCCAATGAGCATCTAGACTTGACTGAGGGTCAGCCTCAGGCAGCCTGGCTGGTGGCTCAGGAAGACCCTGGGAGGGGGCTGGCAGCTTGAGGGGGTTCAGAGGCCACAGAAGCCCCTGCCTCCCTTCCCGGGGCAGCAAGTGAAGAGGAAATTGAATGGATTTTAAAGTCCAATCACACAACAGCTGTGGGACCCCGAGCTGGGGGCCACACATCCCTTGAGTCTCATTTTTACAATGGGATGGCATGAGGATTGAGGACCCAGAAAGGGACTCTGGGGGCAGAGAGGACCCTAGTCGAGGGAGGTCACAACCTGGTAGGGTGAAGTTTGGGTTTGGGGCCAGGTTGTTCCAATGACTCAGTGCGACCACAGGCCAACATCCACAGCTCCAAGCCACAGCCCACAGCTCAGTCAAAGGGCGTAATCACAGGGTGGCCCCCACGGGAGGCGAGGCAGGAAGCCAGCGGGCGACGCCGGGGTCCTTGCTCAGGTGAACTCAGCCCTGGGTTGTGGCCGCCAAGCATGAGGCCCATCTCCGGAAATGAGCGAGCCCCTGGAGTGGTCCTGCTCAGAGGTGCAGGGAGGAGGAGGAGTCGCATGCAGGGGAAGGCGGCCGAGAGCCGGAACAGTAGTGACCAGCCGTGCCCTGGCAAGGCTGCTCGCCAGAGGCCCAGCCACACCTGTTTGCTAGCTGAGCAGGGCTGAGGACCAGGGTGGGAAACCAAGGCCGGGACACAGATCGGCGCCGTCCTGTCCGGCACACACAGGACTCCGGGCCACCGCTGGCCTTGGTTTCCTCCCCTGCCAGTGCACTCTGTCGGGGAGGCTCTGGGCCCAAGCCCCCTAGGCAAAGGTGAACTGCGGTGGGAGGAAGGCTGTGGGTTCTGGTGTCCGCTGCCCCTCGGCTGCTCCTCCATCTCTGGAGCTGCCCGCCCTCCCACCCTAGCCTGGCAGTGCAGGGGGCCTCTGGCTCCGGGGTCCCTGCTGCATTTCCCAGTCTGGTAACCACGGATCCCTTGCCCCTGTGGACACGGCCTCCCACAGGGCCCCCCATTCCCCTTGCCCACACAGCTCCCGTTCACAGTGCTGGGGGCGGATGCTCAGTCACCCTGCTCACCATGTCAGCTTGCCCCACCGTGTCCTGAGGCAGCTCTGGCCACAGGGCCCAAGACACGCTGTCCTCCCTGCCTGTTCTGTCTTCTCTGAACCCTTTATTTCCCTTGGCCTCCTACCACTTCTCCCTGCCCCCAGCCTGACCTGACCGTGTCCTGTGGGGACTCCGGGCTGGCTCCTGGATCCCGTACTCACTCTGCCCTGCTTCTGGTACCTTCACCTACACTGACGTCCCCTCTCTCCTCTCACAAACTCCCAAGCCCATAGCTGGAAGACTTCTGGCGTTGTCCTCAGCCCCACTGCTCCCCCTGTGCCCTTCACTCCCCGCCCCCTGTAAGTCCACCCCCCGCCCCACCCCCACCCTCTCCCTCATCCTCCCCATCATCCTCCCCTGGCTAATTCCTCCCCAGGTGTCCAGGGCTTGCCTTCCTTTCCCAACTTATTCCTGCTTTCCCTGGCCCCAAACACTTCTGGTTCTGCCAAGAAGAATGAACTTGCTGGTCCCAAACAGGCCACACCCTCTCAAGTCCATGCCTGTGCCGTGCACCCTTGACCGGCTCCTTCTCCACCAGCTCACTGTGAACCTCCCTCCAGGCTGGAAGCAGCGTGAGGGCTGGGGCCTGGCAGGGAACGTGGGGCTCCTGGACAAAGGGGGTGGGAGGACGGCTATGGTGCGACGGAGCTAGAGGTGGGGGATGGAGAGGAGGAGAGGTCGGGGAGCTTGGCAAAGGGGGGCCCGCACCCTGCGCTGCTGAAGTGGAGGAAGGTGGAGGTGGAGGAAGGCGGAGCTGCCCCGAGCTGGAGCTTCCCGCCACCTCCCACCCCACTCGGTCCATATTTAGGGACTCATTTTCCATACAAGTTAAAATAGTCCTTCTCCGAGTGCCGAGGCCCTGAGAAAAGGCCCAGAAGCAGGGAGAGGGCTGCCCCTAGAAAACACAATAAAGGCCACCACGGGGCCTCTGCAGGCTCTCCCGCCCGGGCCCAGCCGCCAGGAAGTCTCCTGGGCCGCCACGCTTGAGTCCTACGGCTGACTTCGAGCATGGTCCCAAATCATTCGGAGTCTCAGTTTCCTCATCTTTCTTCCCCATAGCTAGAGCCTTCTTCTCTTCTAGGAATCCCCCCAACGTCACCTCCTCTCGGAAGCCCTCCCTGACCACCCCGTCTAAAGAGGGCCTCGGGGGTCCCTCGTTTCCTCACCACCCTCTATTCTTCTTCCTTTATATATGTGCTTTGCTTGTTGAGGCCTATTTTGTATACAGTAAAATTCACAAATTTCAAGAGTCCAGTTCAATGAGTTTGACAACTGCACACACCCTTGGAACCCACATCCCCATCAAAATAGAAAATGTTTCCAGCTCTCCGGAAAGCTCCCTCCCGCATTACTTCCCTCCTGTGTAGCGCTTGCTCACAACCTACAATCGGCTTGTCCCTTTTGATAACCCTAATCGCGCGCACACACGGACTACACTCTCGACGCGCCTGGCTCTGCCCTGAGCCCTTTATAAACATTAGGAGGAAGGAACTTCATTCTTTATCGCTATTCTTTAGCTGAGAAATTGAGGCACAGAGAGAAGTAGTAACTGGTCCCAGATGATGCAGCTGTTTCCCCAGCCAGGAGGACACCACACTGGCTCCCTCATCAGACTGTGGCCCCAAAGGGCAGGGTCAGTCAGCCTGGTCACCTCTGGGTCCCAGTACTGGGGTGCATGGCCTGGCACAGAGCACTGGCTCAGGTAATATTTATAGATTCAATGACCAAATCTGTAACTGGGGGTTGAGGATAATAACCCTTCATCATGCGTCCTGAGGCCGGGGTGAGGCTAAACGGAGGGGACCCAGGAAGGCTCAACCACTGAGAGGCAGGACAAGCTGGCCAAACTCACTCCCCGCTGTACCCCACCCACCCTCCCTGGTGATCCAGGCTTTGCCTCTTCTTCTAAGGAGCCCATCCTGACTCCTCCAGCCCACAAGGCCATTGCTCTAAGTTGGCTTAATTCATACAAGTACGAGTCTACACTACCCTTCATGAAGATATCTCCCAGCAAAAGCCCCATCTTCCCAGGCACGGGGACGAGCACGGGGCTAGGAGGCAGGAGGCCTAGGTTCTACTCCTACTCTCAGCGTGACCCTCGGCCAGTCCTTTGCTTTTCTGCGCCTGTGTTTCCCTAGTGTTAAGGAGCAGGGCTTGGGCTCGATTGGGGGGAGGGTGACAACGAGAGGGACCGCTGGTCAGGGGCTCCTTGCAAAGTGCCTACTGTAGCCCCACTCCCACATCCCTGCCCCCATGGAGTAGCCCCTGGGTCTCCATGGACCCCATATCCAGATGCTTGAACCCAAAGGGGTCAACCAACATCTTGGTCCCTAGTCATAGCTCGGAAGAAAAGATGGGTGACCTTATGCCAACCAACAGACCCCACCCCTCCTTTCTTTCTCATCCTACATCCCCTGGGCTTCCCCAGGGGTCCACCGAAGGTGGCGTGCCTGTGGTGGCTCATGGGCAGCTCCCCAGCTCCCACAAACACCTGCCGACTGTGGAGCCCCGACACACGCCGGAGGACAGGCCCCCAGCTTTCTCCTGAGGGAGGTGGCTCCCAGCGGTACGTGAGGTATGGACCCCAGTAAAGTGAGCCGAGTGTGGGAGATGAGATGACGTCTCCTTGAACGAAGGACCCCACTCTCGCCTTTCGCACTGGTCGACCGGTTTCCACCTCTCTTCTCCCCTCACTGTCCTTTGCCAAAGTCTCCTACCTTCTCCAGAGCCTGCAGCCAGACAGCTGAGACCCCTACCAGCCCTGCCGCACTGTGGACCCCAGCGAAGGTCGAGGGCAGAGGGGCCCACGCCCCTCCAGCATCACCAGGTGGAATGGGGGTCTCAGAACTGGCCAGGCCTCCTCACGAACTCCCGCAGTGCCCCCACCCACCCAGGACGGTGGTTACTGTTGCCGGGGGAGGGAATTCTTGGGCCCACGAGTTGGGCAAACAACGGCAGCATCTGACTTTCTGGAAAACAACCACAGTTTATTAAACACTCTTATCTCCTATATCTCCTGGGAAGGAACGCAGGTGCCACCCTGCGAGGTAAGCAGGGTGGGGACCATCAGCCCCAATTTACAGATTGAGAAGAGAGGCTCAGGAGGATGAAGTCATTGCCCTGGGGTCACAGCACTGGAGGATGGCAGGGCTAGAAGGATCCAGACATCCCTTCCCTGAGAGGAAATGACAGGAGGGAGCGGTCAAAACTACGGCTTGCAAGACTCGGGAAACTTGTTCTGAAAAGAATGTGCGCACAGGTGCATGCATGTGCAGGGCAGTGTCGGGTGGCAGGGTGTGTGCTCGGGAGCACAGGTACACGCAGGTGTAAGGGTGTGTGCATGGGCGTGTACAGGTATAGGGAATACGGGGCATGTGCGAGTGTGTGGGCCATGGGTACAAGTGTCTCCAGCCTCTGCAATGTTGACTTTGAACCCCAGAGAGTGGGACCCTTCCATCTGTCCATTTATTCATCCAATATTTGCTACTTCTCTAGAGTGCCTAGCGGAGAACTGGGCACAGAGAGGTGCCCAAGAAAGACTGGGGGTCTCGCTGTCACAATTCAACCCGTGACGGCCTTGCCCAAGCCAGTGACCAAGCGTAAACCCCTCTGCCCAGGCCTCCTCTCCCACTGGGGCCCCATCTCCGCTGCGTTGGCCAGAACTGGGAAGGCATTCCGCCTGCCTTCCCAGAGGACCAGAGGTGGGCTGTCTGCGGCGACTCTGGAAAGACACAGCCTTGGGACCAGCCCCCAGCAGTCTTCTCCAACCACCTCCCTGGCCATGAAGGACCGCCACCGGGCCCACAAGCCCACCTACACATCCACAGCTCACTCGGGGCTGGGCTCTTCTCCGGTAAAAGTGTCCACCTGTCTCACACACACAGGAGGCCCCAAGGCCACCGGCCTGGACAAGCAGCTTCCCCCATCCCCGCCGCCGCCGCCCCCAACCCCCACACTCCTAGCCACTCAAGCAGCAGCCCGGGCCCAGCTGCTCAGTGGCCTCTGCCGGCACGCCCACTCCTTCTGGGGGAAGACAGCCAGGGTACAATCTCTCCCATCAGGGAGGCACTGGCAAATTAAAAGCAATGCACACTGGGTTTCATGACAACCCACAGCCCACCACAAAGGGAACCTTCCAGAGGCCAGGGACCCAGCTCCTCCCCTGCCCTGTAGGCCACTCCGAATCCTCCTAGTTCCACTGCATGGCTCATGGACAACAGGGTTTCAGGCATTTCTAATTCTACAGCATGACAGAAGCCAAATACAACCAAAACAACATCAGATTCTCTTAAGAATGAAGAGAAAGATAAAACGTTCCAGAAACCCATGTCAGCTCAAAACTGTAATCAAGCACACGCTTTAATTCCAGCCTTCCTGTGGGTCTTGGGAGAGAGGGAAGCTGGGCCGGCTCCGCTGCCATGAGAAGCACGGGTGCCGATTCACTGAACTTTTCCCTGGGTCCATTCTCCAGGGCGTTTAGCATTAGCTGCTCTGTGAGGGGAAGGTATAACGTCTGGTAACGCCTTCAACGATAATTTTGCACAAGATACAGAGTCAAATGGGCATATCTGCTCTGGACCCTCATCAAGACAGAGGCCCACACAAGGCACCGAGGCCCGGAGGCCTGGCCCCCAGTGGGGGTGCTGGGAGGGCACCGCCAGGCCCAGGCCCTGTGCTTCTTAGGAGTCCACCTCTGTTCTGCACCAGAGGAGGCAGAACAGAAAGGCAGGAGGGGCCGCCAGGTCCCCTGGCACCTTCCCTCCCGCCTTGGGGGTCTCCTCCAAGCCTCAGGCAAGGACTGACAGTGCAGCACGTGTGGTCAAGGCCAATCACTCAGGTGTCATCAGAACTGAACTGAACAGATTATAGAAAAACGGGGATTTTCCACTCATTTCTTTTTCCTTTCCCAGAGGGGGCAAGGGAATAAGAAAAAGCACTTTGAACCTAGCACACTGCCTCCTTGACAAGCGCTTTCGACCCAGCCGCATCTGGCCCTGCTCGCTCCCAGAGCTGCAGCTATCTGCGACCATCTTCCCGCGGGGATGGAGCTCTGATTTTCTGAGACAGCACTGGACCAGTGGGACTCATTCCACAGCCAGCTGCTGAGCTCACCCCTGCCCTGTGCTGCCAGCGCCGGTGCGGGTGAGCACATTTCACCCGGGCCCCCCGCCAGCCAGTGTGACCCTCGCTGGCTGCTCCGCTCACTCAGAGCAGAGGCCGTGGCTCCAGGGATGGGGCAGTGCAGACTGTCCTGGAGCTCAGCGTTCAGAGGCAGGACCGTCCTTCCTAAGGCCTCAGTGTCTTCCTTATAAGGCCAGAATCACCACCATCGCCACCTCCACCCAGGGCACTAGACCTATTTGGAGAGCTGCCCGCCACCATCGAAGCAAACTTTTTAGCCCCAGTTTCACATTAGAGCCTCAGGCGTGTGCCATTATTCTCTCACACACATTTTCCCTGCTTCCCTAGCTCCTTATGGGGGCAAAAGGAACCAACTTCGCAGCTATGGATGAGCTGGCCTCACGCCAAAAGTTCTGACCATGTCCTCTCCTTCTCAGTGGCTCACTTGCTCGGTACCACTGACCCCAAATGCCCAGCCCAGCTGGATGCTCACCCTTCCGGTCAGTGTGACTGTCCCTCCCTGGTGCTCTGCCAGGGTTCTGTTGGCCCCAGTGCTTGGTCACAGACACCACCTCATTCAGTGTTCGCCGTGTCCTGAGAGGGCCCAGCATCATCCGTTCACCTGGGGGGAAACTGCGACTCTGAGGCGGTAAGTGACTTGCCCAAAGTCACAGAGTTGAGCAGTGAGAGTCAAGACTTGAACCCAGGCCCGTTGGCTCTGGGCAGGGAGCCACGTAGACAGCGCTGTGTTCCTTTCACAAGGGCAGCTTGGCCCCATGCCCCTGGCTCTGCCTCTGTGAGTATTAGTGGTGGCTGTTCCAGAGCCCTTGCCCTGGACCAGCCACGTTGCACCCTTAGCTCATGCCCTCCCACGACCGCACCATTCACCGTCATTTTCAGCCAAGGAGACGGTGGCACAGGGAGGTTTTGGCTTCTGTCAGTCACAGGGCTCACACAGGCCACCTCCAAGTCCAGTGGTCCTTGGGGAACCAGGACTCGACCCTCACACCCAGGAAGACAGGCCCATTTCACAGATCCCCTCCCGACTCCTGCAAACATCTGTTGGCCCTGCAGTGGGGATGGGGGGAGTGGCAGGCCCAGAGCTGCGCACCTGCTGCCACAGGTGCTGTTAAGGATTTTCGGTCTATGGATGAGTTACTGCCAATTAGGGTGCTTGATGAGGACACAGAGTCTAGGGACCTAGTCCAGGCTCCTTTCTGTCCAGAGCCGGAACCTGGTAGAGCAGGCAAGATGGGGAGTCTGGCAATAAGGGGGGCCCCCAAACAGCTGCTCCCCTTCCAGGCCAAGGCCTGAGTACCTGATGGGGGAGGCAGGGGACAAGTGGCAGGCTGTGAGCCTCCCTGATGGCCTCTCACCAGAGTCCTGGGTGGGGGGCGGGAGTGCCTGAGGCTTCAAGCCGCTGTGTGTCCCAGGACACTGCCAACAGCAGAACCAATGCACATTTTGAAACTGTCGAGTCGCAGAGACATAAGACTCCTTCAGTTTGCTAAATGCTGGTGGCCTCAGCTTATTTGCTGCCCACCGGCCACAAGCAACCTGGACACAGAGGCAGGAGTGCCAGGTCTGGGGAGGGGTGGAGGAGGGTGCGGGAGGGGAAGAAGGCTTCCAGAAAGAAAGAGCTGAGCTGTGCTCCCAGGCAGGGGAGGGACAGCGGGGACACGAGTGCTAGTTGGAGCAGGCCAGGGGGGTGGAAGGAGGGGTCCCAGTGTCCCAGGCCAGGAACAGCTGTGGCCACAGAGCTCCGGGTCAGACAGACTTGGATGTCATATCAAAGGCCAGCACCATCCCCCCCTTATCTGTGGCGTTAGACAGGCCATTCAACCTCTGAGCCTCACTTGGCCCAATCTAGAAAATGGGGACAGTGGCTGTAGCCATGTTCCCGGGTGACCAGAGGACAGAATGTGAGCTCACAGAGGGCTCACATTAGCACACGCCAAGTGCACGCTGAGTGGAAATGGGCCCCGAGGGGTGCTGGGCTCCAGGACCCGCTCAGGTCTCCCCTGATGTGGATCATGCTCTTTGCCCCGCTGGTTTTGCAAAACCCGGAGAAGTCCAGGGGCAGCCTCTAGGGCCATCTGATCAGGCAGGTCCCAGGAAATGGCCTCGGATCCGGAGAGGGGTGGGACTGGACTGTGCTTTGCAAAAGGGGATCAAGAATCAAGAGTTGGCCCTGGCTGGTGTGGCTCAGTGGATTGAGTGCCAGCCTGAGAACTAAAGTGCCGCTGGTTCAATTCCCAGTCAGGGCACATGCCTGGGTTGCAGGCCAGGTCCCCAACTGGGGGCGCACGAGAGCCAATCACACATTGATGTTTCTCTCCCTCTCTTCCTCCTTCCCTTTCTCTAAAAATAAATAAATAAAATCTTAAAAAAAAAATCCCAAGAGTCAAAGATGGTGGCATGGGTAGACACGGCTTGCCTCCTCCCACAACCGCAACAAAATTAAAACTAAAATATAGAACCACCATCACTCAGAACCAACAGAAATCGAACTGAATGGAAGTCTGACAGCCATGGAATTAAAGAAGCCACAAGCACCCAGCCTGGCAGGCAGGGCGCAGGTGTGGAATGGGCTGGTTGCTCACTCACGTGGGGTGGATAAAAATTTGGGAGGAATATCTTGGGAGCGAGGAGTCCCAGCCCCACACCAGGCCCCCCAGCCCAGGGTTCCAGTGCAGGGAAGATCAGTCCCCTCAACTTCTGGCTGCAAAAAAACAGTGGGGATTGAGTCAGTGGAAGAAACTCCTGGAACCCCAAGCATGTCCTCTTAAAGAACCCACACACAGACTCACCCACTCACCCTCACTCCCTCTGGGCTCTGGCGTTGGAGTGGCAGCTTGAAGAGAACCAGTGGCATGCAGGGGGAGGCTGGGATGTCTGGCATCAAGGTGCGCAGAGGCCATTGTCCCTTTTCTGGGCCTTCCCTCCACAGATCCGGCAGACTGGTTCCATATCTAAGATTCCATCAACCTGGCTGACACTGTTTGACCCACCCTGGAGATCCCCAGACACTCCACCCCACCCAAGCCATGGGCCTACACAAGCTGTTTTTCCATATGAAAGGCTGGTCTTGGCTGATGCTTCACAATTGCCTAAATTCTATCAAACAAGCAACAGCTGGCCTCAGTGAGCCCCAGGTCTGGAACTGGCAGCCTAGATTCACAGCTTTGCTTAGCCTGGGAATCTCCAAGCCCAGCACAAGTAATAGCCGTCTCAGGTTGCTTTATAGGTCAGGCGGGGTAGCATCAGGCAAAACACAGGTTGGGGCTGACCTTGGCCTGCACCACCCAGAAAACCCCAGGGCCAACGTACTCGGTGAACAGCTACAGACCACGTCAGAACACCACCACCCGGCCACTGCACAGTTGATCCTCCACGGAAGGAGGAGGTTGAGGTGCTCAGATCAATGGGAGGGATTTACCCTTGCAGCCGACTGGCCTGGGCAAGTCCCTCCCATTGATCTGCCAATAGCAACCAGGGCTGAACTATAAGAGGAGGGTGTTCAACCACGCGAAGGGCATACCTCGAGTACCCAGCTTGGGTGATAGACGAGACTGTGCCACTAAACCCTACAGGACACCTACTACATTAGGCCACACTACCAAGACACGGAGCCAGAGTAGCCCTACCTAATGCATAGAAACAAACACAGGGAGGCTGTGAAAATGAGCAGACAAAGAAACATGGGCCCAAATGAAAGAACAGATCAAAACTCCAGAAAAAGAGCTAAATGAAATGGAGATAAGTAATCTATCAGATGCAGAGTTTAAAACACTGGTTATAAGGATGCTCAAGGAACTTAGTGAGGACCTCGGCAGCATAAAAAAGATCCAGTCAGAAACGAAGGATACACTAATTGAAATAAAGAACAATTTACAGGGAAAAACAATAGAGAGGAAGAAGCCGAAAATCAGATCAATGATTTGGAACATAAGGAAGCAAAAACCAACTAATTAGAACAACAAGAAGAAAAGAGAATCCAAAAACATGAGGATACTGTAAGCAGCCTCTGGGACAACTTTAAGCACTCCAACATTCGCCTCATAGGGGCGCCAGAAGGAGAAGAGAAAGGGCAAGAAATTGGAAATCTATCTGAAAAAATAATGAAAGAAAACTTCCCTAACTTGGTAAAAAAAAAAAAAAAATAGACATGCAAATCCAGGACGCTCAGAGAGTCCCAAAAAGATGGACACAAAGATGCCCACTCCAAAACACATCATAATTAAAATGTCAAAGGTTAACGATAAAGAGATGGGTAGGGGGAGGGAGAGAACGGGTGAGAGGTGAGGGGATTGAGAAATACAAATCGGTAGCTACGGAATAGCCATGGGGTGGACAGTATAGGAAAGGGAGTAGCCAAGGAACTTACACACATGACGCAAGGGTGGGGAGGTGCTAGGGGTAGGGAAGCAAAAGGGGAAAAATCAGGACAACTGTAATAGCATAATCGATAAAATACAATAAAAAAAAGAATCAATGGTCTATTGATCCTGTTTTGCTGTGAGTCTCCATGAGGAGGGTGGACCCCCAGGGTGGTGAGAGGGTAGTAGGCTGATCTCAGGGGTAGAACCCTGGTGGGGGCAAGCAAGCCCGAGAGCTGGGGACCCAAGCCAGGGAACTCACCCAGCTGTCAGCTTTGGCAGACCAGAGCAGAGGCACATCCCCACTCCCGCAGGTGGTAGTTGCCTTTACAGCCCTCGGCTCCTCCGTGCGTCCTTTTGAACAATGTCCCCTTATGCAGAGTGTATAGTGAACCTCCCTGAGCCCCAGCTCCAACCCGTGACACGGGCATACACTCTCCTCACACAAGCAGGTCTGGGGCTCTCGGCATCTGCCCTCCGAGTGGGGAAAGAGGCCGCCTCTCCCAGAGGTCGCCCCCTGAGCAAGCGGCAAGATCCGAACTCCCTCTGCTACACCGGTCCCAGAGCCCAGCCTTCCACCCACAGGTTTCCCGGAGGGGGCCGAGGAGGGGCCACACCAGTGCCTTGTGACCCCTGCATGTATACTCAGAGGGTCCAGGGCTGTTACCCTCCTTTAACTCCTTAGAAGAAGAAAGGATTTTTCCGTCAAAATCAGCTTCACAATTGGCAAAACATCACTGTGGTTCTGTTTCTTTTATGACAGTATAAAAATAGGACGTTTCATCATAAGACCGGGGAATTTTAGCAAGCACAAGTGTTTCATTCGAATCTCAGAAATAATGGCCCTTCAAGGGTCCCTCCTTATGAAGAGACACAACCTTGGCCACAGAATCTGTGTTTCACCTGGCCAGCTGTGCCACGCGATGCCTGCAGCGCCGGCACAGGGCCACAGAGGGCAGTGGACGCCTTCTCTAAGCAGGGGGCGACCAGGGCAAGTGAGGTCATGCCTAGGTGACCACTGCTGAGGCACCCAGCAGTCCATGCCTCTGCCCCACTCTGGAGAGAGGGGACCCAACACCTTCTAGCTCTCAAGGGAATGATGGCCAGTCTCCCTCATCTGGAGAGGTCACAAAGGTAACAAAGGAACAAGAAGTGAAAGGGGGCCGTAGGGGGAGGGCCTGGACAAGCCCCAGAGGGGTGGTGCAGTGACCCTAGGGAGCCTTCTGACTCCGCCTCCCAGGCCTGCTCTTCCCAAAGCCAACACCAGGCCTGCTTGCCAGCCCTCGCGCTTCCCTTGGCTTCTTCCCTGTCCCTATAGCTCCCCACACAGGCCTGGCTGAGCACAGGCAGCCTGGCCATACTCAGGCTCCTCCCCGGGGAAGAAAGGCCACTGGCTGCCAACCTCCCTCGGCCCCTGGCCCCTCTCTCTCCCCCTCCCGTTCAGCCAGAGGGCTCCCAGGCTCCAACAAGCAGCCCATTCCTGGGAAGCTTGCCTCGTCTCTCTGATCATGCCATGGAATAGACGTGCGGAAGGGGAAACATGGGAGGGAGAAGGCCCAGCCCTCCAGGAGGCCAGGGTGGTGGCCTCACAGCACAGAGAGACGCTCCTGCCATGGGAATGAGCTGCAGCGATAAACCCCACGCTGTCAGGCCTTCCTGGGGCAGAGGTGCTCCCTGGCACAGGCTTGGCCTGACGCGGGTTTAACTGGGCCATGGAGTCCAGCGGACAGGGGATCTTCAACCTGAGTCATAACCCCAGAGCGCCTGTCCCTTGCAGAGCACAGACCTGCTGGTGGCATCACCATGGTTGTTTCCCTGGGAACACCTTTTGCTAGTGGGCTCAGGAGAGACCTCCTGGCGGGCCCTCCAGCCGGTCTCCATGCTGCCCACCTACTTACAAAAGCAGCTCCAGCAGGGGACAAGGTGGGACACAGCACCGGCCCGCTTCCTGGCACTGCCCACATCACTGCCCACCAAAGGCGGCCCTTGTCAAGCAGAGCACCCAGCCCCCACCTTACAGATGGTCAGACTGTGACACGGGAGAGGCTCTGCTCCTGATCCCCAGCGGAGCCCGGCACACAGGGAGGGATGGCTGAGGGCCGTGGCCTGGCTGCCAGACAGGCTGGGGTTCTAGCCCAGCCTGGATGTGTCTCTGCCGTGTGACACCCTGAGTTACTTTGCTTCTCGGGACCTCAGTCTCTGCCTCCCCGGCATAGGGGTGACAATACCTCATTCTTAGATTCTGCTGCACTTGTGTGTAGCCTGTCGGAAGAACTCAAGGGGAAAAATGAGGGCTCTTATTCCCAGTCCCCTCGCCATGTGCCACTGCCTGCCAGAGAACACGCAGGGCCACGCCGGGGCCACGCCAGCACCTCTGCCACCTCCTGAGAAAGGAGTTGTTTATGCTGGGGCGACATCTACAGAGTAAGCCATGAATCCCTTGTGCAGGCTGCACCCTTAGGAAGGGCTCTAGCCCTTTATGCCTCTAAAAATAGCTTCTGAGCCTCCCCCAGGTGAGGGGTCAGGCTCAGGGTACAGGCGGGAGCAGGGTGCTCCTGCCAGGGAGTGCAGGGGTGGCGCGTGCACAGCTGTGCCCTCTGAGGGGGAGGCAGGTGGAACCTCACATCTCGAGCCCTCCCGGCCCCTCCACAGGTTCCTCCGTTGACTCCGGGGCTCTGGCTCAGGTCCCAAGCCGAAGTCTCACTGAGCCATAAAAAAGGGCCCTGCAGCAGAAAGCAGAGGCTGCACTGACTCCCCACACTCCACGGGGGATGCCTCAGGTTTCAATCTTGGCCCAAATGCTCCTGACTCTGCTGCTCCAGCTGCCAAGGCCGCCAGCACCTGGCCAAGGCCAGCAGCAGGAGGGGACGTTGTTGAGTGGCATGGGCACAGCCAGGGGCTCCTCCTCCCTGTTCTGCCTCCCCCCCACCCCCGCCCCATGACTAGGGTGAATCCCCAGGACCTGACCAGCCCCCATCTGTCCTCTGCCTGCCCTCAGCCTGTAGGCTGCAGAGAAAGGTCCAGCCAAGCCTGAAACCATGAGACAGACAGACAGACAGACAGACAGCGGCAAGGCCTGAGAGGGGAGAGACTGAGCTGCAGCAGGAGAAATAGAGCTGAGAAAGAAGAAAGGAGAGGGACAAGGAGGCAGAGAAGACAGAAAGCGTCGCAAAAGAAGGCAGCAAGGACAAAGCCCGTGTCTAAAGATAAAGGAAACCTTAATACCAAACCTGCAAGA